>JADMLD010001067.1:887500-962500 GCA_017589585.1 Phylloscopus whistleri | reverse complement strand
TAGCATTTATTTATTGTGAACCCAGACATCCAAGGTGCTGCACACAGAGTATTCTTATGCACACCTTTTGCCAGCTACTACCAAGAAAACCCTTCACTGTAATTCACAGCTTTTGATTATTTTAATTTTTTTTTTTTTTAATGTCTGAAGTCCCCTAAAGTAAACACATAAGGACAATCACGTCCCTCTTGCATAATCATCACAAGCAACAAGGAATGAAGTGCAGACTTGTAAGGGGCTTCATTTAGTTTCATCAGTGCTTATACTATCAGTCATCCTGGCATGATACAAGTCTAGTTCTTTATCATTTTGTCAGGAATTAACCACTGCTAGAGCCGATTATTTATTGAAGATTATTGTTGTCTAAAGTAAAGGTCTCATCTTTTAAATAAACTATAAGGCCAGGCTTTTCCACCAGCACGTTCAAATTTGCAAGATTCTTCTGATGGAGGTAGCCAGAAATATTTTGTTTGCACATGCCTTTTTGTTTGCCTCAGAACCACTTACTTTTTAATGCTTCTCTTTATCTTTCAAAGTGTGTGTTGTGACTGGCATGTTGTTGGCAGGTATTCAAAAGGTAGTTGGGGCACATGTTCTACTCTATCAAAACGTCAGGAACTGAGATTTATTTTAATTTAAAAACAAGATTCGCTCTGTTTTGTGTTTCATTCCTGAATGCAGTTGCTTGTTTGATAACAGGGCTCGTGTCGTTAATAGGATTGCAGAAGTCAGTAGATTTCAAGGCACAAAAACTTGATTTTTTTTTTTTTAAATATATACAGCTTTGTTTAAATAAGTAGAGTACTATGGTCTTTGAAATAAGTATGTTTTCCAGTGACTTTTGACTCCCCAAATGAGCAGTTGCTGGGAGAGTTTATTTTTGTGGGTTTGTTATCAGTCAGGATGATTTTGATGGCTCACCTTGTGCTTTGGAGATACAACTGCTTTCTTTTTGCAAAGAAATCCAGTGTCAGGAGCACTACATATTGGCAAAAATATTTGAGACATTTTTAGATGTTCCAGCCTGTCCTGTTCACAGTTGTACTTTCTTCTGATGCCCACATTGCGATTCAGGATGCTCATTCAAGGGTTGTAGGGTACAGAGAATTATGGGCAAGTGCATTCAGAGAACTGCAGCAACAAAGGAGGAACATGAAACAGAGACCTGTAACAGGATAAATATATTTTAAAGTTTAGTTCTTAAAGTTTAACTAGCGGTGCTTCGGATTTGAGCCTTCTGTTGCTCTGAATTTAGATTCCAAATCACGTCTGGTGCTTATTAGCACAGTTAAATGCTCTCCCACTCCCTGTCCTCCCTGCCTGGGTAACAAACAGGAGGGAAGGAAATGGAGTCCCAGGGTTCTTTCTTACCCAAGCCTTTCTCTGGCCATCGTGGCCTCTCTGGTCAATGAGGCAAAAATAATCCTCTCTGTGTTGCTGTGCCCCGTTTTCTACTGCAGCTTGTTACCCCAGGATGGTTTCCTTCCCTTCAGCACACTGGACATGTGCTGCTGTAGATGACTGGGGAGCTGGGTCAGGCAGAGGGCTTTTTCTTTCCTTGGCTGGTTTTTAAGTTTCAAGCTTTTACAGTTTCAGCTCAAGAAGGAGATTAATATTGTGACAGTAAGAAAAATGCACAAAATTACACCCACAGCCGAGAATTTGCCTCCTCCAGCTGCTGCAGAAGGGTTACTTGGCAGCTGCTCGCTCGGATACATCAACTCCCATCACACTTGATTAACCCACACAGCTATGGGCCAGCACATTGTTGGCTGACAAGATAAAGTTAAGTTTAATTACTGTTATTTTCACGATGAAGTATTTCCTCCACAGGCTTCAAAAAGTTAGATGAGACAGCCGTCACTGGGAGAGTGGTAAGGAGCTGAAATATGAGACTGCCTTTCAGCTGTGAAGAACAATCTGTGTCTTCCAAGATGATTTTTTTTCTTTCTCTCAGACAAATTGTGGCACTGTTAGTGTAACTTAGAAGCTGAGAGATGTCTGTCAGCTGCTTTGACAGCAAACGCTGACAGATCTAAAATTCTGTCCAATCTTTCATTTTGGGTGGTGTTGATCAGTGGTCTTCTGAGGAAGTATTCAATTTGAAATATTGGATATTCCCTAAGATATATAACTTTTTACCCAAAATCTCAAAATTTGAATGATTTTCTATCACACAAAATTTTGCTAAGTGACATATTATACTCAGATATTCCTAAATATAATCCTGTGGAATGGAAAATTGAAGTATCAGGTAAAATTCCTGTGGTATTTTCAGGACAAAAAACCCTTTTAGCCCTTCTTGGCTGGACATTTTCCAGCTTCCCTGACTGTCTTTTGGATACACAGAGCAACTGCAGTCACTTCTACAGAAAAGGTGTTGTGCAAAGCTGCTCACTCTGAACTTATGTGAGTTGCCTTTGAAAACCACCCCTCCCCTCTCTTACTGAACAGTTAATTACTGGGAAATAGTTACTCTGCATGAGACAGAGGTAGCTTGAAAGAGTGGGAATTGTTTGTTATTGAGACTTTGCATTGCACTTTCTGAGTCTTATAATGCCTTGGTGCTTTATGATTTTTCACTGTGCTTTTGCATTGCGAGATATGGCCAAGGCAGAAATAAACCTAGTGTGCATTTGAATTCTTCTAATCGTGGCTTTTGTGATTTTGAAAAGCCTTGTTGTCAGTGTCTGGGATTGTATTTTGAATCCAGAAGCAGTTATAAGTTCTATTTTAAGTACCATAGCTCTGGAGTTTACAACGTGCTTTAGCTCAGGGTTTTTTTTTTTTTTTCTTTGTTCCCATTTACAAAAAGTGCTTCCCACTCCTCTGATTTGAGGGTGCTTCAGGAAAACCCCATAATTTTTCAGTTACTGTAGTTCAAAAATAATTGTTCACTTAGGGAAAAAGAGAGTGTGGGTGGGGGGTTGTTCTGTGGAGTTTGCAGTTAGCTGGGAGCTCCCTGTGGCTGAGCAAACCTCAGTGAGTGGCACTGCACCACAGCTGAGAACTTTAACGAGTTTGCAGCACTTGCTCTTGCTCTTCTCTTGCCCCTTCCCCTCCAGTCCCTCCAGCCTGGTTATCCTTAACATCCCCCATGCTTTGCACAGCCCCTGTGTCTGCAGCCTTGCCTGGGAATGCTGCATTGGGTGTAAACTGCGAGCAATAATTTGGAGTTTGGCCAGAACATAGGTACAGAGGATCTGTGAGTTCTGTGCTGTAGTTCTGTGGCAGTGTTGGGAGGATGGTGATGATTCAGGAGCAAGGCAGTGGCTGATCTGTACCCCTTGAGGGCTGGTATTCCACTGGACCCCACAGAGCCTCTCCTTCCTGTCACAACAGACATTTCCATGCTGTGGCTGTGCTTTCATTTTGCCAGGGTAGAATCAAAATGCTCCAATTATTTGGTTGCCCCCTAACCCCCGCTAGCAAAGGCTTATCAAAAATGTTTGTGTCCAGAGAAAGGACTGTCCTGGCTCCTCTGGCTTGTAACCAGAGAGCCAGAACAATGGCTGAGAACTCCTCTGCCCTGTACCAGAGGCTCTGGGGGTACCTGAGCTAGTGCTGACTTCATTCCAGGGTTTAAGGGAGTAAATCCATGTGCACTTCAGCCAGGGTGATTCACCTGGCCATTTACTCCTGTGCCACATGTCTGGAGAATGCCTTGTTTCATGACTTGTTTCCATACCTCAGAATCTGATATTAAAGATCAATAATCAAAGATGCCTGTGAAACTTGAATTACAATGATCTTTCTTGCAGAAATTTTGTCTGTGTTTTCTATACAATAGTAGTTATAGTAATAATAATAATTAGTTGTTATGATTATCACTAATTGCAATATTAACTGTTATGTTTTTGTTTGCTGCAGGCTGGAAATTAAATCCAGTTGTTGGTGCAGTTTATAGTCCAGAGTTCTATGCAGGTAAGGATTGCTCTGTGATTGTCCCACTGGCCATATTTCATTTTAGTATTCTTTAAAACATGCAAAAGTACAGAATCTGTATTTGGTGTGAGGTTTGCTTTCTTTGTGTCATTCACATTATTTACAAGTATTTATACATTTGTGATTCAAGATTTTACCTTAGCTGGGAAGAATAAACTTTATATAGAAGATAATATGAATGCCTTTTTATTGGAAAATAGCACATGAACTGAATAGTATAACATGGAATGTACTGCAATATTCTAGCCTTACATGAGATTTTATTTTATTTCATATTTTAGTGCAGTCACTTTCTTCCAGGGATTCCTTAGTAAGGAACAACAGTAAGGATCAGGAAAAAAATCTTATCTATAAATACGTATGTATGTAGTACATACATGTATGTAGACATACATAGGTATACAGTAAATGCAATTTTTTTTTTTTTTCCTGAGCATTTTTCATTGCATTTTATAGTTGGTATTTCAGTTTGATATTTTTTGTAGTTTAGATATATATTTCACCTGACTAAGACCAGACTCTGATTCTGCTTCAAGTTAGAGATTCAGTTTTTGTCTGCTGGAAGTCAGTCATGGCTAGCAGTAGTTTCTAAATATGTTGTAGGAACAGAATTGAAAATAAACTTATTTGTAGTCTGAAACCGAGTTGATTCCAGAGGGATTTGAATGCTGCCCACAAACAGCCCTCAGGAAAGCATTTTTCATGGATGGGAGTTAAACATGGGAGGAGGTTGTCTGCAGAAGCTGGGGAACCTCCACTCATGGATATGGTCAAGTTTCCAGTTAACAAAGCTGAAAAGCTTTTGTTAATTTGAGGGACTTCAAGAGATGAAAATTGTTGAAAAGGGCACTATTCCAAACACATATTTGTGGTTAAAAAACACCTTCTACTGAGACAGATAAAAATCTTCCAATTAGGATAAAAGTGGCATGGTCTAATAAAAATACTAACTTGGCATTCATTGAATTGCAGTGTTTGGTGCAGGCAGAATTTATTCCCTTGATGATGTATGTCTGTGTTGAAAACAGGAATTTAACATTGATCTCGTTTTGAGTAGTTAGTGAACCAACCCTGAACCTGCATAAATTAGAAAGTCAGAGTTATTAGTCATTTTATATAAATGACTTTGTGTTAATGACAAATATAATAATATTCCCATAGTACAGTAATCAATTTTCTAATACGTACGCAGAATTAACAATCTGACTTATAATTGTCTCATGAAGTAGGGCATGAAGAGTTCACATAGTTTGTAAATTAAAATCAATATTTTCAATCTCTCCTGAAGGTAATTTTCCTAATTTACTGGACTTTTCCCTAACATTTATTTTGTCTTTTAATTATAAAATGGCAGGTTATTGATTTTTTTGGTATAACCTCCTAAAGTCCCAAGTGCGTTTTTATTGCCAACACTAGGGAGGTGTTTGCCCTTTTTAATGAGAATCTTTAATTACCATTAGAAGAGTATTAATTTAATTTTATGAATTATAACACGAACTCCACCACACCTTTGCAGGAAGTTCCATCAAGATACTTCGTTTATTTCAGATTTTTTTTTTCTGTTTATACACGCAGGCAGGTTTATGTTTGGGTTTTGTGGGGTTTTTCAATGCATGTCAAATGCATTTTATTTGTATTGACTAAAATACGATATCCCTCACAATTAAATGTATAAACTTTCTTTTAAACAATTTAGTTAAAATTGTGCAGATCTCCTAAAGTTGTTAGGAAATGAAACAGTAAAACAGCACTGCAATTCTTGCATGTCAGAATAGAACAGTGTGCCTTACCTTTACTTTTGGGTTCCCTCCACCACCTTCATTAGAGAAGAAGCAGTTGGATTTTTGAAGATTATAAAATTAGAGATGGGCTTTTTAAGACAGCCAGAGTTCTACTTGTTTAGTTTACTTATTGTCTCCAGCACTGTCATGATAAAACTGTACCAACTTTTTCACAGTCAGTGCGAGAAGTTCCTTGAGCTCCTAATAAATGATGAAAAATTTGGCCACTTCTGAAATAAAGATGATACATTTACAGAGAAACTGTTGATTTAAAGTACCTTTAATCTTCATAAATAAGTGAAAAACAGAAGGTTATACAAAGCTGTCAGGATGGCACTGATGAATGGCAAATTCCCCCGTTTCTCAATTGCCGGCGGCGCCGCAGCCGCGAGGCTTCCCCGTATTGTACATCAAATCTGCCAACTCATTTCTGTGATTAAATATTCCATCAGTGCGGGCTGGGAGGCGGTAAAGCTTAACAAGATTCATAAGATGCACCACTTGAATACACATAACTCACTTCCTTTGGATGGAGAGCACCCCGCATGCACAGGAAAATTAGAATGGAGTTAAATTACTCCGTAAGACAAGATCAATAGAGAAAGGAGAAGATCCCCCTAATGCAATGCAAATCTAAGATATAGTTATGTCCTGACAACTTGAAGCAGACAATTAAAGTCAAATAGGGAGGAACGCAATGTAAATCAACCCTAAAACCTTGAAGATAATGGTAAACAGTAGGACCAGTGACATGATTGTTATGGCTCGGGGTTTTTTTCGGAGTGTACACTTCTGTGAAGAAAAACCTTTACTGAGCAAACGTGTGACAGCTAAAAATGGAGACTCCGAGGTGCGCAGCAGACGCTGGGGTAGGAAAGTATTACCTGGGGACTGCAAAATGCTGTATATTTACAAAACACTATGGATTTTTCTTCCTGGGCAGCCCTTCTAAGGCTGTTTTTGTGCCTGTGAAATGCTCGTGCTGCAGTGAATTCCAGCATTCCAGCAACATGGCTCTTTAGCCATGGTGGCGTTGCTGTAGATTTCCAGGGAAAGAGGAAAGGGCCCTCTGGAGACTCCTGCTGCACTTCCAGGGCCTAGCAAAGCTCCCTGATGGCCCCCAGTTCCTGCCCTACCCACCCTTCTGCTGGGAAGTCTTAAAATGATATTTTAGAGAAAATTAAAGGATTTTTTTTTCATGCATCATTCCAGCTTTTCACAGAATTGCACTTTTCCGTAGATGATCGTGGATAGGAAATTTTTCAAAAGATGACTGATGTCTACACAGTCTCCCTCTAGTAAATAAAAGCATATTGTTTAAGGGGGTTTTCCTCTTATGAGAAAGGAATGCTTAATTTCTTTTCCAGTAAATTATTTATTAGATTCTTAGGCAGGTCCTAATAAGGAAATTGGTAAGAAGCACTCTCTGATTTGTCTCACAAAGTCTTCATGGAAACTGGGATAATTTTTTCGTCTATTTGTATTTCCATCCAGTTTTAAATACATCCCGTAGTTTTCCTGTATTTAATCTTGAGTATGTTCTTTTCCCCATACACTCATTTATGGCTGGGAAAACACAGATTTGCAGCTGAGTTTCTTTGCTAGCTATGCTCTGGTACTTTCTTTGTTTCTGCAGTTTGTTATAATATCATTTTTGCCTGCTTATTTTTATATAGTGTATATTTTATCTGCAATACCAAGCCTTTCTTTCTGCCTCAGGCAGTCTGACAGCCGAGTTCCATGTTGTTCCTTTCAGTTATTGCAGATCTTTTTTGGTTTTCTCTTCTGGGTTTTGGAACAATGAATTTTTGAGCAATCTCTTGCGCTCTCCTTATTGAAATATAGGATATTGTTGCACCTGTGTTACTACAGCAGATCAGTCCTGTACAGCAGGTAGCTTCAGACACAGTAAGGCCATTTTAAAAGACTTTTTTTTTTGTTCCTGGCAGAAAACAGTTTTGTTATACCTGTAGGAGAGGCTCGTTTTCGGCAATTCCCAAATGCAAGGTGGGGGAAAAGATGTTACAGAAATTACCTGGAAATCCAGTGAATACTCTTTCAGAGAACAGTGGAATTTGCAGTAACTCACATGAGAAAATATTCTTGTCTGGTCATAACCAACAAACAGAGATTTCAAAATTTGAGTTGACAGTGGATAAAGAAAGGACTGAAGATTAGAGGTGAAGAACCATTAGAGCAAGTCACTGAACACAGCTCACTGGAAAGCAGAAGATCCCATCCTCCTTTTACTTAAGGCACTATTATTTTCCCTGAGTTTTATTGAGTTCTTGGAGTTCCAGGAGATAGTTCCAAGTCATCCCACATAGCTGATTAGTTGTATTCACTTCATAAATAACCCAGTAAAGACTATTGTAAGCACCCAGTTTCTCAGGCAGTTATTCCACAATCACTGGCAAAATATTCCCCATCACTCAAAATGGAAGAGAAGGGAAGAGTCTGTGCATTTTTAACTATTTTATAAGCCATCAGAAGACAGAGAAGTTTCAGCTGCTCAGGGCTTTTTGGCATTTGGAAGCCAGCAGTATCCACCAGCCAGCAACAATCAGATTTTGTAACAAATTTCCTTTCGAAAAATTGTTCAAAAGTTTGGAATAGAATGTTATATATAATTAGAAGTAAAGAGCTACCATAGCAATATATATATAACCATGCCCTTAAGTAAGATGAATCCAGGGGAAGAGAGGATTCCTGTATACTTGCTAATACTGATTCTCTTTGTTCATGTCTTAAAGCATCTATTTCTGGAGTGTAAGAGCACCTGGGATTCATTTCATCTTTCTAGTGTTTCTCTTTGAATTTAAATGAGTCTTGCATAAGCTCAGCAAATACCCTAGAAACACTTCTCAGTGAAGATGTTTGGAGTTTGGGAAGCTGAATTATATGCTTGCACAGCATTCTAATCCTGGGGTAAAAGTTCACTCTGTCGTATCTCTGAAAAAGAATTTTTCTAAAAGCTGTTTGCCACTCCATAGATTAACTCATTTTACCATTTGATTACATACACTTGGATTCAAACTTTGCTATTGACTAAGCAGATTTTCCTAAATAAATATATTTGCAGTAGTGTTAGATAAGCAGCTTAAATAGTTTTCTAACTGCAGTCAAATAATTATTGTTTAATATTCCACCTGTGTTATATAGATGCCTCTTTCCAAAGCAGAACACTCAGCTGTAAATGTTGTTTCACAAATCATAATGTTAAAAGTACCATCACACAAATGAGGAGTTCCTGGGTAGATTAACACCACTGATGACAGGTGATGCAGTTCTAAAACTCTGTGGAGCTTTTACAATTTTCCATTAAAAAGGAAATCCTGGTTTATGAAACATGAATAAAGCCAGTATTAAGATGGAATTCAGCATCTGCACTAGCTATTTACTAAATAATAATAATAACAATAAAAATAATAATAATCCAGAATTAATTATGCCTTATGCTGCATTATAATGAGTACTTCATTAGGAATGTATACCCTCATGGAAACTAAACAAGGCTTATTCAAAGCTAATGCCAATGAGTTATTTTTTAAAACATTAATTTAGTCAATTGCTTATATATTTAAAACTAGAGCAGGATTAATTTATTTATATTCACCATTGTTTTGAAGTCTGTACGTTTTAAAGAGATGACCACAGCTACTGTCAGTGTTACCCTTTTGAGGGTATTTCTCTTGGATTTATATCACACAGGATATACTTAGGATTTGATATTTTTCTGTGTGATCTCTAGAAGAATTTCCACAGATTCGATTATTTAATTGTAAATCTTCAACTGTAGATGCCAGAAGGTAGGAAACTGCTAAGGGAGTTTTTGCTTCTTCAGTGTAACAGTTTGTGAATTTTGACCCCAGTCCTGTATGGGAAACCAATTGATACTGGATTATGATGGATTTGTTCACAAACAGAATCAATAAAAAGGAAATCTGTATTTGCTGGAAGGTGGAGTTCTTTCAAAATAGGGGAAAGGATGTTTGGGTTTGGGTGGTTGGATCTCTTTGCTTGATGGTAAAATCTTGCTGAGATGACCGTGTTTCTCCTGAGTTCACATAGTAGGGTTCCTTGGTTTTTAGATATTACTTAAATAACCCAAAAGAAACCCTTCTGAGCAAGCAGGAGCTGTACTGTCCTTTCTTTGTCATTGCATTGTTTCTAAGTTCTTGTGTTTGTTCAGATGTTTTTATTGTGGATATAATTGACCAAATTTTAAAGGGCTAAAAATAGTTAAGTACTGTTCCTTGCTCACAAAGAAAATCTTTAAAGAAAAAATATCCTTGGGGCTTCTCTTATATCATTCTGCTGCTTAGTGAAAATGTGTTCTATGGCTTCCTGGTTAGTGAGAGACCAAAAATTGGTTAAATAAGTAAGGTGACAGCCTCTCCAGACTGTGCATGGTGTAGGTTTTGAGGCTGGATATAAATGCAGCTGTTTTAGAACTACTGGTCCTGTCCCACCAACTGCTTGGGCAATGGGGATGAGCCTGGGTGGGCACTGCCTGGGCCTGAGCTAAGGCTGCAAGCTGCATTTTTAGAATAAAACTGCAGCTGTAATCCAAGATAGATGTAAAAAAAAAAGCACTGGCTTAAGGATCTCCCAGAGGAAAATTTAAGACAAACTACAAGGTCATCACTAAAACATTTGTTTGTTCAGAACTGGGTGGGATATTTGCAAGTTAGTAGCAGTTATGTGGAGGAATAAATTCCTCTGATTAGAAGAATAACCAAGTTAGGAAGATCCATGTGTTAGGATGGACAGTCAGGCAGACAAAGTATTCTGAAACGTAAAGTAATAAAGTAATATATGAAATGTAAAGTTAATACACTTAAGTGGAATGGAAAACAACTCTGCTGTGTGTTAAACCTTGATTACATCTGTAAATTAATGCTAAAGCAGTTTAAGATTATGGTTAATTGTATTCCAAACATATTGCTAATGTTTTTATCTTCCTTCTTATGCATTTTTTTTTCCATTTTGGGCATTGGATGGCAGGATCCCCAATATGCACTGTAATTGCATTTCATAATACTTATTGAGAGTAACTTCCAAAGTACAGTTTTCATTCATTTATTTGTTATGGAGGTAGCTGAGAGGGGGCTGTGCTTTACAAGCTTTACAAGCTCTGTTGGTTTGGTGCTCTCACATTTTCTTTGGAAATCTCCAAGCATAGAATTGCTCTAGTAAAAGTGGGTGCTTTGGAAACTTTGGAAACATTGCATTACTATTTTTGTAATGGTTTTTCATGCTCCTGAAATTCTGGAACCTGTCTGGGCTAGGAAAGAAATAGACTAGCTAAAGCTAGGATTATGCATGATGATTCAATTTTTGGTCTTTTATATTCTTAGCTTGTCATTCAGAATAGAATTTTATTTATAAATCAGAACCAGCATTTGCTGGTGTAAGCAGAGAGAACTGAGGGATTAGTAATTTGCATCTCTGCATCTAATTGCATTAGATTTGCATTCTGTCTTATAGATTTACTGAAATAGGTAATTTACACAGAAAATAGTGTCTTGACACAATATGAGAGGATAAAGCATAAACACATCCACTTGTAATCCCTGCAGGGCCATGTTGAGACTGTAGTGTTTGTGTTTGGGCAGAAAGGCTCCAGTTTCATCTATTCTGTGATTCTTTTCCTATTGCAATCTTTATTCAACAGGCAGGCATGTGAATGCAATTCATTTTAGTTATCAGCAGACCATGAGTGCATTTTGTATATTCTTAAGTATCTTCTTTCAAGAAGAGTATAATTCCAGCTCAGAGTTTGCTTCAGAAGTTTATGCTTCAGAATTTCTCTCGTGTTTCTTCTCATAGTTACAGGTGAACCAAGAATGGCCATCATTTACCTGATTACCTGCTATATCTGCTAGAGGACCTAGAAACCTTGGGAATGAAGACTTGGTTTTTGGGAGGTCCTGAACCTCTTCAGTGGGATGCATGTCCCAGTATAAAATAATGGCACTCAATGTCCCAGAGTTTATGGACACCTGAAGTTGTAGAGAAACATCTTATAATAAACAGTAAACATCTTATATTTTACAGGAAATCCTGGTAGTGCCACTCGTTTGTTTGGGGTTTTTTTCATGACTGTATAATGCATGTCCAGTTTTTAGACTTCTCAGGTGGCAGTGTGGGGTAAGGATTTGTACACAGATGCCAGTGATAAAGTTCACTAAGGAGCACAGATAAACTCTCCAAGCATGGTGTAGATTTTGGTACAAGCACCAGTTGAGCTTGTGCAGTTTAGTTTCAGTTTAGTTACCAGACAAGGAATGCCTGTGGCTGATTAATCATTTTTAAATTATTTTGGAAAGGGCAGTTTGCTGCAATTGCTGTACTTTGTGAGTGGAAACATTACATGAATTGTTCCTGCAGTGCAGCCAGTCTATAGGAAGGCTGGGTTGGTAATTAAATTAGAAATGAGTCAATCTCACAGTATGTTTTGAAGCAGGCAGGAGAAGGAGAGATCCCTGTTACTGTGGGGTGAGTTCTCTGTCCTACAGAGGGGAGAGGTGGGGAGAAGGGGAGTTAGGGGGGATTATCTCATACCAGAGCTGCAAACTTTGTTGCTTCTCTGATTTTTACTTGCCTGATATTGACCCCTCCCAGTCCCAATTTGTGACAGCATCCTGGGTACTGCACAGGAATAACCGGGGAGAGAGAGGTCTGTTTCCCAAAAGCTGGGAAGTGGATGATATGGCCAGAAAAGAATAATTGGAAGGGTGGCTTATAAATGATGTTTGCTGTAACATTCAGTGCTGCTCCCTGAATCAGTGCCACAGTTCATTGGCTGTTTTGGGGACACTCTAAGAGGGGTGATAATAAAGAAACATCCACTATGCTTAGAATAGTGATGAAAAGGAAAATTAATGTTTTAAATAGAATTTTTGGATAGAGAGGTCACAGGAAATGTCTTAGAGACATATACCTTCACTGCCTGGGTTTTTTTTTGGTGAGGGTGTGATTTTTTTAATTTTTTTCCCCTCCCTCTATTTTAAACAATGTAGATCAGGTCATATGCGAGTCAGGAACTTGCTACATAAATATATGTATAGAGCACAGATTCTCATTACCAGCAGCAAGTACACCCAGGATGTTCAATAATTGAATGGATTTCAGGTTTTGCTGTCAGAAAGCAATATAGAAACGGGTTTGGACTTAGGGAAATCAACTTTAGACATCAACTATTTTAATTCTCCTCCCTATCCTCTTGTTTAAGTGAAACTACATATAAGCTTTGGTGGGATTAAACATAGGTTTTGTTTGTATTTTTAACATATTGGAAGAAAGGAGGCGTGTGGTTTGGGGTTCTGCTGCTTTATGCCTTGTTAATAATGGATGAAACAATCCATTGGTGTATCAAGACAACCATCCATGAGTGGTTGTGTTAAAATCTGAAGGCTATTATTCAATTTATAGAGATCTCAGATAACTGAAGGGCCTCACAGAGCACTTCTTTTTGAATTAACAGCATATTTAAAAGCATGCTAAGTCTGTGTAGTTTGACTATTGATATTGAAGGGCTGAGAGAGCACTTAACTACTATTATGTATTCAAGAGAGAGGCTGTAGAGGCTCTCTTTAAATTCCCTAGTCAGAAGGGACAATAGAAGCTAGCACACACTATTACTGCACAACAGGAGCCTTTTATTAGGTGCTTCTGATCCATTTCTTTGAGACATTTTGAAATAATCCATCACAGAACAAAAATAGTGCTATTTCTGTCTGAAAATGCCAATATTAAATTACACTTTCAGAACAGCAAGCCAAGAGTGGACATGGATTGCTCATGAGGATCCTTGACACACTTGCAAATCTCCTGATTTGTTCATGAGAGGTGCAGCTTTATGGTGTTCTCCATGCATTGAACACCAAAGGGTTTAGGAATAATAGCTGTTGCAAAAGGCACAAAGGAAAAGAGTAATCAGTGATCAGAACTAACTCAGGGAGAACTAGCTATCACCCAGCTGGACTGGGAGAAAAAGAAAATGAAAAAAACCCCCAAACATTGAATTCAGTAAAGAGGTGTTTTCTTAGATTTAGATTAAGCTCCTAAAAAACAGTTTATAGTAATGTAGGCAAAATTAGACTCCAATAGCTTTGTTTTTTAATCACTTTTTCCTGTGGCTTTATTTGGATTTCTTTGTTTGTAAATAGCATTAAAGAATGGATGAAGTGGTACTTCACTGTGAGAGGCAGTAAGGAGCTCCTTTTGGTAATACAGTAGAAAAAAATATGTGTAAAGAGCAGCTGATTTACCTGGGAAGCTGAGAGTACAATGGATTAGAGTAATGGAATCATCACTAAATCTCCTTGTGTGTAGGAAGTTAGTTCCTGGATTACAAACACTCATTTCAGCCACCTGTGCACTAAACCCCAGTGCAGCCCAGCCCTGGATATTGAGTTGGTTAATTCCTGCCACTGAAAAAGCTGCTGTGCTTGCCCTCCTTGTGAAGGCAGCAGCTGGATGCTGTATAGAGCTCAGCCCCACTGCCACTTCCCAGTTCTCCAAAGAGCTTTCTGTGGGGCTGTGCTTCCTTGGGATTCCTGGAGTGAGAAGAACATTTTTCCCCCGTGTCTGACTTTGTTGTGTGCCAGGGCAAAGCCCCAGTAAGCAACATCTGGGGTTGTGTGGGGTTTTTGGGTTGTTTTGTTTTGTTTGTTTGTTTCTTTGGGGTTTTTTTTGGTTTTTTGTTTGTTTGGGGTTTTTTGTTTGGTTGGTTTTCGGGTTTTGGTTTGGGGTTTTTTGGTGGGTTTTTTTTGGTTGGCTGGTTTTTTTGGTTTTGGGGTTTTTTTGTGTGTGTTTTTGTTGTTGTTGTTTGTTTTTGTTTTTGTGGGTTTTGTTTTTGTTCTTGTTGTTGTGGTTTGGTTTGGGTTTTTTTGTGGTTTTTTTTTTTGTTTGTTTTTTTTTGTTTTTTTTTTTTTTTTTAATTTATTTATTCCCCCCCCCGCCAATTCTTGGCAAATGAACACCAGCACTGTAAATTGGAAACTTCTGGTTCATGAGCCAAGGAACTCACGCCATGTGTACGGTGAGGTGGTGCACTGTGGGCTCAGGTTCTCTGTCATGCTATATAAACTTTAAACCATTGCCAGGAAAGCTTTCTAGAAGTTTCATCTGCTTCCTGTGACAGGGCCCATCATCGAGGCCTTGCACATTGTTAATTTTACACCAACAGCATGATTTTAGCTAACAATACATGTCTATTTCTGCAGAAAAAGTTATTTCAATTTATACTTCCTCAAACAATTCCATGAGAGATTCCAGCTTATTGTGTAAATTCTTTTCAACTAATTGTAGATCTTTACTTCTAAGCTGCCTGTAGTGCTGGCTACACAGTGGTTCCAGTCAAAAGCTATTTTTAACGAAGGGGTTTAAAAATCCTTTATAATTTAGTGGGCGAGTCCACATGTTGATCCTCGGTGTTATTTCTTTGAGTCTTTGAGAACTGCAGTGATTTTTTTTTTTTAGTTGTGTTTTACATGAGGCAGCGAGTACTCTGTGCATTGGTATTTCTGTATATTAGTTTATCTGCATCATGTAAATAACTGTACACAAAAAACTTATTTTTGAAAGTATAAAAAAAAAATGAGGGGAACTGTATTTAGTCAGAGATCTTGAAACCACTGGGAACTGAATTTTAAATATTCTAAAAATATTAATGACTGCACATCACTTTTTTTTTCTTTCACAGTCCTGAATATTTTTAGTGTAATTATTTCTCAAAATAACTGTGGTGCTTCAGCAAAGGACCTCATCAAACAGTACATTCTTAATCATGGGCTGGAGGAGAAAACAGTGCAGGAAGAGAAGGATTGGGTGGGAATAGTCTTTGATCTTGGGAAGCCTGGTTTTGTCCAGGCTGCCAGGCAGCATTCCAGGGGTGGGGCTGGGTCTCTGCAGTGCCCCTGCCCCCAGGCTGCTCCCCTCGGTGTCCCCTCTGGCACTCCTCCCTCAAAACTTTATATTAAAACCCTATTTCTTATAAAAAAAACCCCAACCAAATCCTTCATTCTGTTGCACTGGAATTTAGTGTTCTTGAGGAAAAATAACACTTTTTTTTTTTTTTTTCCCATTGGGGAATTTATAGATTGTTTCTGTGTTCTGAGGTTTATCCAAGATCTTGCTGTAAATAATTCAGTCTTCCCTCAGTTGCATGAATTGCAATTTAAATATTTTTAATACAAAAATTAGATGCAGAAGAAATAACCTTTTCTTACTAAAGTAGATTTAAAAGTTCCATTTTTTTCCTAACGAAATCTAATAATAATGTTTTAGTTATCAGTATTAATATTATGTACAAATTCAAAGGCAGATTGTCAAAATATAATTAGAAGGCTCTGTTCAAGAAATTAAATACACTCTAGTAGCAGAGATGTAAAAAGCATCTGTTTTGAAGTACTTTAATTAGAAATTAGACAGCTAGAGTAGGGAAAAATAGATTTGTATGAGATGAAATCAGAAAAAACATAAGAATCTTGGTTACACAGAGTAGGAAAATACCTATGGAGCATGGAGGAAGCCAAGTGTATCTGGGATTTATGGTGAATAATGTAAATAAACTGTAACCTGTGACTTCTAAAAATCTTCTGCTCTGTTTTCTAGACATACTTTTAGTCATTAGAGTTATATTATTCTTAAAGCCTAATGAAAATGGCTGATTTTCCTAATGTGTTTCTCTCAGCTGGATGAATGCCTGTGGGTCTTCAGCTCACTTCCATTTGCAGGCTTTTGCAGTTGCTCAGGTTTTGAAGCATCTGTGGTGTCAAACTCATCCATATTCCAACGTACACATTCCTGGGGTCACACCAGTGTGTGGATAGGGCTTATTTATTCATTTATTTTATATTTAACCTGAAAGTCCTGTTTGTAATTAGGATCTCAACAGCTGCATGTTCATTTGCCAGCTTCCGCACAAGGGCTGAAGGCTGAGAGAGATATCAATACAGTCAATGATGTGTTGTCTTAAATGAGCTTGTTTTATGTTTCATCTTTTATATTACTTGTGGACAGCCAGAAAAAAAGCAAGTGTCTCTAAATCCTGTTAGTTAAGGGTGTGCTGTTGTCTGGGAAGGTTAGAAGGATAGTGATTAATGAGATTTCCAGTAATCACAGTCTCAGTTAAATTGCATAAATTAAAAGAATTATTTTATTACTCTTCAGTATTTCCAATATTTCTCCTTCAAGTGACAGCTACAAGCAACAGTCAAAGAACTGGTTAATGGCAGGAGTTTTTTTGGGGGTTTTTTTGGTTTTTTCTTTTCATCTATTTTGACAGAACTCTGGCCCAGTGAATGGAAGTTGAGAATTGCTCCTGTAATACTGTGGAAAATGTGCCTACCATTTGTAATTAATCCTGTCCTTCCAAACACACTGGGCTCAACCCAGTGTAGTTCCATTGCATGTCAATGCACAACATCTGAAATTTCACAAATTCCATATAAATTTGATGGGTTTGAATTGTGTGATTCACAAATCCTGACAGCTTGAGGCATGTCAGTGCATGGTATATAAAATTCTCTGTGTGTATATACAGATATATGCACATATATCTGCAAAACCAGATGTCTCATATCCCACTTTTCCTGGTGGACTGTATTCCAGAAGTGAAGAAGTTTCTTTCCTAGTTTGAAAGTACAGTTATTTCAACCTCTGATCAATGTTCAATCTGTATTCAGCTAAGACTGCTAAAATACAATTTTAAGAAAATGAGACTTTTTAAGTTCATTCAAAAGAAAAAAAGGAAATAACCTTAAACTTGTGTCCTTTGTTCAAAATGAGCATTGCAAAAGCGTTGGTTTAAATGGATTTTTTTATTGCTTTTACTTTTATTTCTTTGAAAAAAAAAAAAAGAATTTGTTTTATCTGGTTTTGTTCTTAATCCTGAACCCAGCTTATTTACTAGGAATATATTTGCACAGATATATTTGTGCATTCCTCTGAGCAAACCCCGTGGAACTGAGGTGTGCCAGTGATGGCTGCGTGGCTCTGGGAGCGATGTGCTGGGGATGCTGCACATGGTGCTCCTGCTGTGCTGGCTCCAGGAGCCTCATTCCAGCCAGAGCCAGGGGGCTGAGGAGGCAGCAGCCAGCTGGGGAGGGTTGGGTGGGTGCTCCCACTGGTGGGAGTGGGCAGCATTCCTGGGAGAAGCAGGGTGACACGGAGAGAGAGCAGCTGGGCGAGGCACCGGGGCTGGCGGTCCCGCAGCGCCGGTGTCTGGGGGCATCTCTGTGTTCTGCTGCTTCCAGTGTCAAACTGGGTTTGTTTGGGCTCTCTCTGCTGTGAAGCCAAAGGACAGAAAGCGCCCCTGGTCGGGTGCACTGCTCCGGTTGTGACTTGATTTCTGTTTTTTTTGAGATGCAAACTTGAGGTTTAGTTGAAGTGTTTCCAAAACCAGATACCACTCTCTCTCTCTTTCTTGTAGGCAGGGTGCTGCTGTGCCAGGCAAACCAGGAGGGATCTCCCGTGTACAGTGCCCCCAGTTCACTAGTATACACATCCACAAGTAAGCTAGTGTTATGGCTCGTTTCTTGTTCTGTTTTTTGTGACCAAAAAAAAAAGCACATTAATTGTGAATTAAGCCCCCTAAAAATGTCAACTTTCCCGACAGCTCTTGTTAAGGTAAATGTGGTGTTTATAAACATATGTAAGTAATGTCAACAGGTAATTGAGTGTTTTCAGTTCCATCTTTGTTCTCAAAGTATATTTTATTAAAAAAAAAAAAAAAAAGAATAAAAGAAAAAGAATTGCCTGTATTGCGATGTTGTACAGAAATGGTCAAAAGCTCTACAGTAACAGTGACAGTTTTTGGAATCCAGTACTGTTGTGTGCTCTGCATTTTGTGTAGAAAATTTTGTGTTTCTTCTTTTCTCCTGCTCACAACTGTGATTTAAACCACAAAATGATCTGTTACCATGCCACTGTTTGATTGGGCCAGGAAGCAATTAGATATGAAGTCTTTTTTTACCAAAGGAACAGCCCTTTGAAAGGGGGCATTTTGAGCCATAAAAAAGCTGCCCTAATAAAAGGAGCAGAGGCAAGCTGACATGATGGATGCTGCCATCAGCCATTTTTCTGTACAAAACTTTGGAGTAGAGATGTGTCCTCTGAAATTCTGAGCAGAAACCTCTTCTGAGAGTGTTTTAGATTGGATTGGTGGTACCACTGATGCTCATTCTGGCATCTAGTGGAATGAGAAGCCTGGAGCTGAATGCAGGAGCAGGAACTGCTGCTCACAGCAGCCCTGGCTCTGTGTTCATTGTCATCCTCTGTAAATTAAAAAAAAAAAAAATACATGGTCTGATTTTACAGCAGTATCAGATATGCTCTTTATGAAGATTGTATTCAGTCCAGAATGAAATTCTACTCTCTTAGAGCTTATCTAGACTACTAAAATAATTATTTCTTTAAATTAAAGCTAGGAATTAGGACAAAAGAGTTCCATAGCGATCATCTCTACAGTCATGTAATTCTCTTATGTCAAGTGTTATCAATGGCATCTCCAGAGCTGCTGCTTTTCCAGGATTCATATGGGATCCCCTGTAAATGAGGAGTCTGGAGTCTACAAATGCACAGTGAACTAACCAAATGCATCAAGTGTTTTAAATTGCAAATTAAATTGTCAGCTAAGTCTGCATTTGCTTCCAGGTGCTCCAAGAATATTGTCTAATATGTAACCTTTTCCCTAGCAGTGTTGGGGTTTTTTTGGTTTTATTTGGTTTTTTTGTTTGGTTTTTTTTTTTTTTTTTTTTTTTACTTCTTGTAGTAACACAGAGCTGTGAAGTACTTACTGTTAAAATAATGCTCCCTTTTGGATGTTTTTAGTGCACTCCTCCTTTTTGACTGACAATTGTTTTCCTAGAACATGATCCAAACATTTCACTCATCTCACTATTAGGGAGCTTTTTTTAGAGAAGAGGGGGCAGTGTCTGTTGTAATTTTCTGAAAACTGCTCTTCTTTGAAAGCTTTTCATAAGCTCACCCAGTTGCTCCTATTGTCTCACTGCGTTGTACCCCAGGAATTTTATTGGTGGGATTGTTGTTTCCATCAGATGATATTTCCACTAATATTGATTCCCCAAAGGGACACTGTGAGCAAGCTGAGCTCTGGAGTTCACTGTTTCCATTATGTCTCTTGAGTCAGTCCTGCTGAAAAATCTTATTTTGCCGTGGTGCTCCTTGAATAATGATATCCTAACAAACACCTGTTTGTTTTCAATTATGCCAAATACATAAATAAACAAGCTTTGCCTATATGTCTCCCACTGGGCAATGTGTAATACACAGTTTCATAACAGGCATTGCTGGTAGCCCTTGCAGTAGAAATTATTACACTTTTGTTCAATCTGTGTGTTGGCAAGTCATGATTTTTTCCTTCATTATGTATAGAATTTCCTCTTGCCAAAATGCAGTTTCCCCTACAGGGTCACAACTCCTAATAACACAAAATTACTACAATTACTAGATATTGTAATTAGGTTTTTTATTTCTCCTTATTAAAAAACTTTCAATAAAGATGTAAAATAGCTTCATTTCTATGGGAAGTTCCACTGGAAGTGAATAGAAATGAAGGTTGACTTTCGTCTCATTTCTTTTATTAGTTTAAAGATCTTCTGTATTCCATTTTTGTGCACATTTGTAATATTGAAATTACAACTGATAAGTCAACAGTGTCTAGGAGATGAATACTGTACTATTATCATTCCATGTAGACAACAGTATTGCAGCCTTCTTTTTTGAATAATTTGTTAATCGTTTATTCTGTTACTGCTGATATTGTAACTGTGTGATATTTTACAACTGCTTACAGCCTAAGAATTAAGAGGTTTTCAATTTGTAATTGTTCTAACAGAAGGGAAAGAGTCTGCTGAGATATTTTTCTAAAGCCATCTAAGATACTTGAAGTTCACGGAGTGCTAATGGCATTTAGGAGTTTTCAGATATTTGGAAGAGGACAGTCCCCATTTTCCAAAGTGTTGTCTAACTTGAGTGTTCATCTTTTGTTCGTGAGTTATAAGGCATGAAGGACTGGGACATGGCTGTAAGATGTTTTTTTCTTAATTTGGCTAGCTTGGTTTCTCACTGAAGCTCTTGGTTTGTAATTGTACTGGCCACTGGTAGCCTCTGGTGGCTCTGAGAACTTTTACCCACTGGCTCTCCAGAAAGCAGACTGCAATTCTTGGAGCTGCTCTTTCCCTTCTGATGTTTTATTTCTCCAGGATATATTTTATGTATCACACTATACATTTCCCAGCACAATGATTAGTTACACCTCTGAATATGTCAGGAGATGGAAACATGGCTCTGCTTCCTTCCATCACTTCTGGCCCTTGGCATAATACAGAAAGAAATGAGCTGTTTCTTCTGCAAGCAGTGGAACAAATCAGCAGCAATAGTCTCTCATGCCTCATCTGTTCTCTTATGCTGAAGGAGAAGATGGGACCTGGATCAGTTTTTCATTTGCACATCTATTGCTGGAAGAGATAATTTTTTATGTTGAAGGCAGAGTTTCAGCATGCCAATGTGTTCCCATCCCTGGGTGGGACAGGTCCTGTGACAACCACGGCCAGGAAATCCAGGCAGGAAACCTTGGCTGCTCTAGATTCCCACAGGATTGGCATCTCCAGGGCAGAACTGATACAACAGATTTCAGTTAAATTCTTCATCATTGCCATAAAGCAGGATGCTGACAAGTATTGAAAGGAGTTACATCCAGCCAGGAATGATTGGAGTTCACCAAATCCCAGTGAGTCAGCACTCACTGGAATCTTCCTGAAGGCCCAGTATATCTCACTGAAAGTAAATGAAGCAGTTTGACTGCACAGTCTTTTTTTTTACCCTTACTTCTTTAGAATAGTTGCTTCCACAGGGAATTTTAAAAGCCTGAAGAAATTCGTATCTACTGGTAAATAAGAGATGTGTCAAGAATAGTTTTGGAACTTTTCCGAATTGAAGCCACACGAGTAGGATCCATGAGAATATTAAGACCCTCCTGGACAAAAGGAAGATTCAAAAGAAGAAAAAAAAAAATACAAATCTGTTCCTGAATGTCTGTATGACTGTTCTGCCAAGGATGGTAACACATCTGGGTATGTATGGTCAAAAAGGCAAAAATACAAATCTGAATTTATGCAAGAACTTTTAAAAACTGTTTTGTGCCTATTTCCCCCCATTTTTCTATTATGTAGAAGTGCCTGAAAATGTGAGTGAAGTAGAAACTCGTGAGAGCCAAAGCATGGGGAAGAAGGAAGATATGAAGTTGTAGAACTGTAAAGTAATTCAGGTTGGAAGGACCAGGTTGCACCAGAGCACCTCTAAGGATGGAGATTGCACAACTTTATGGGGTCATCTCTTCCAGTTCCTGAATGTCCTGGCAGTGGAAACCTCTCCTGTTGCAAGTCATGTTTGTTGTCCCCTGTCTTCTCAGCGTGTGCCTGGCCCTGTCCCCCTGGTGATGTCCCTGTCCTTTGTGGCAGGGTATGGAAGAGGAGATGCATTTCCAGTAGAAATCCTTGTGCTCCCAGCACTCCTGGGCTCGCCCAACCCTTGCTGGTGTGGTGAGGCAGCAGCCTCAAGCTGTGCATCCCATCCCTCAGGAATGTCCAGCTCTGCCTACCCATGGAGGGCAACAGGAGAGAGAGGGGATTTAAAATATAAAGGGAAATTCAAAGGCAGATAAATATATATATATATTTTTTACTCTCTACATCAACACTTTGATCTCTGACACTTTTAGGCTTTACTTTAGCTCCAAGTAAGCATTAGGATACTCAAGTTATTATTGAGTGTGTACTAGTGGATTTTTGTGAGCACACATTGAAGGGACAGTTCATTGTTAGCATGGGTAGCTCATATGTGTGGTAAAATATTTTAAGTTTCTCCACGCCTTTGTTCAGAATGATGTGCAGATGAGCATCTCTATTTCCCAAATGTTTAGCATGCCCATAAAAGAGAATTTTGCCTTGAGTTCAGTGAGTACATTTTAAACTGAAGTCAATTTTGGCTTAGATTTCCTAAATGCTAGAGTTGTTTCATCTTCAGTAAGCCTGCTTATCAGCTCCTAAATAAATCTTTCATACTGCAATAAAGTGATAGAATTAAAAGAAGAAAAATATGAAAATGCAAAATCCGATATTAATTCATTTTATTTTGTCATACTCAAGGGCAAATGAAGTCGATGGCCCATTTTTTAATTGATATATCGATTACAGTTTTGGAAGAAGTGGTGGTGGAATTCAGCAAAAATGATTGAGGTGGTACAAATGCTTATAAATCTGTCCCACATTGTTCGTGTTCTTTAATTGTAATTGTCTGATAAAACTTCCATCGGTTTCTGTAATTAACCTAATGGTCTAAATGAGTTTCCAGATCACTGGTTATTCATTTCAATATAGCAAATGCCATTACATTGAGTTTAATTAATACTAAGTAAGTTCACAGTCCATTGTACCATTAGAATAGAATTTTATTGTTTTAACTGTTTAAATTATGAATATTATTTCCTCTCATTTTGTTTGTCCCATTTATGGACTTGAGTGTTCATTTTCTATTCATGCTAAAATAGCATAAACCCCTTATAATTAAAATATTTAAAACCCAATGCTCTTCAAGCTCACATCCTTAAAATATCAGTGTAGGGGTGGTTTTTTTTATTTATTGTTTCAACTATTTTTAAACAGAATTCAGTCAGTGCCAAGCTCATAATCCCATGATATGCCCTAGAACATCTTATTTATCTTGATATTCCTTTCACAGAAGTACATATGACAGAAAAGCACTCACCAGAGGATACTTTTGCTTTGCGTCAGACAGATATTAAAACAATAAACTATGTTGCCCTGGGATTTTAGCTTATGAGCGACCAGGAAGCAACAAGGCAAAGATGAGATGTTTTTGAAAGGTGGGAAGGCAGTTCTTTTGGAAAATTCCCTGGAAACCTTTGGGCCTGTAATATTTTTGACAAGAAATATTTTTAATTCTAAAGTTTGGGGTTTTTTTTTAAAGCAAATCAGGAAAACACGCTTCATTCCTTCAGAGCAGACAATAGAAGTGTCCCAAAATTATTCCAGTATTCCTACTATTCCATGCATTATGTGCTAGGGGAGAAGGAAAATCTGTGTCACAAGCAGAAAATATTAATTACACGATGTGGGAATTTTGTTCTCTATTGAAAATATTAGCACTTACATATAGCAGACGTATGTCCTGGTTTTAAAAAAGATGGGTTTTTTCCTGTGAGTGTTTTGTTTTAATTCATAGATGAAGGATGGTTCAGGATTTTGCTTATAAAATAAATAGGGAAAATCATAAATTTACATTTTATATTTATAAAGAGCACATCCAACAGTACAATTTAGTGTATTTGAGGACTCATCGTGCTACAGAAATGAAAATTAAGTCAAGCCTGTCTATGCAGTATGTCCTTGCCTTAGACTTAGGAATATTAGTAAACCACCTAAAAAATGCTGTATGAAACTGTTTTCATGTTGCTTGTTTCAGTGAAGACATTCCAGGTTTTATTTTCCTGTGGCGTTACTAATGGATTGAAGGAAGACCTTTGACATTTCTATTATGTTTTGGGATATTTTCAATACCGAGAAAATTACACAGGGAAAATAGGAATTTTCAAAACGGTGGTTCAAAGTGCACCTCTGAGCCAAATCATTAGCAGAGGCATTCAGTTTGGAAACCTTGATTCCGTTGATTTTGTCAGGTTTAATCTGCTACACACATGTAATTACCTGAAAATTATACAGTAATGATGGCAGCTTGCTGCCACTCCAAGCAGCTGAAGGGTAGATGCTGCTGGCACTTGGTGGATCCTTCTCTGGGTTTTGTGTGTCAGTCATGACTGGCCTCATTTAATCCAAGTGGACATATATTGCAATGATATAAAAAATTAATTTGTTCTGATTTTATTGTTGTGGTATTGCAATGATATCAACAATTAATTTGTTCTGATTTTACTGTTGTAGTGTTTCCTCATTTTACTGCTTGTCAGGCTAACCGTTTTGAATTAGAATATGGGTCAGTTTAAAAAAAAATGAGTATTCATGTGGTATAAATAATTTGCCAGTGCAAATTATTTATTTCTGAATTGAGTGTAGAAAGGTTCTGCAAACTAAATTTTTAATTCCTAAGCTAAATTGGAATGGGAGGTCACTTCATCACCGATAAAATATATATCAGAGCATTGTATTTACACCTTGGTGGGTTTGTCTGTTCCTTATTGCTTTGTAGGACACAGGTAGAGCACCTCCTCGAAGGAGGCAGTGATTGGACCATTAATTAACCAAATTAACCATTGTAGGGCTGCAGTTCCTGACTGAGGGTGCAAAAATCCTGCCAAAGGGAAATGTCCAAATTATCTTTTGATGTGCTTCCTGAATTAATTGCCTTTATTTATTAAGAGAATCATCCAATAGTAATCAGGAAAAAAATGTGCCGATTTCCCTTCCTGTTTGTATATTAAATATGGTGGGTTTAAGTGCTTTAAGATAGCTTAAATAAAGAAGATGCCAGTAGTAAGTAGGAAGGGAATGGCTTTCCATAATTCCTTCCCCAGTTTACAGAAGTGTAGAGAAATGTTGATGTCATCTCATGTTCAAAAGTCTTTAGAAGGTTTTTAAACTCTGTTCTGTCTCATTGTGTTAGGCCTTGCTTTGATGCAGGATAACACCACTGGTTTTCAAGTAAGATAAAGATAGAACAAAATTTAAAAAATTAAGTAAAACTGTATTCATATGCATTGCATTATATTATTGATTTAAGTATTGTCATGTTTTTAACTGTAAAGTCAACCTCCTTGGTTTTTTGTTTGTTTGGGGTTTTTGTTGGTTATTTTTTTGTTTGTTTGTTTCATTTTTTTTTGTTTTGGGGGGGACTTTGTTCATCTGTTTGTTTTACAGTGTTGTCTGAAATTCCTTCTACAGCATTTCTTCTGTTCTGTATCAGTATACATTGGGTTGTTTCTGCAATTATTTTCAGGATAAATCTCCTTTTATCTCTTGTCTATCCATTTTAAATGGTGACTTGTAAGTCATCACTAAAATACTAAAATTTTGTGTGTCCAAAATCCGTAAATGTGGCTTTCACTTAACTCCCACAGATGTGTTTTTAGGGGCATTGCTGTTTGCCCTCATTCTTCTATTGATGTGTTTAGTGCTGGAGCAGTGTGTCTGAACTAGCAGGCTTGGGGATTTTGGAAAGAGAGACATGTCCTGATCTGTGTCACCGACTTTTTTTTCCACTTATACAAAACCCTACATGTGGGTAGTGGGAGATAGCGGGGAAGAGTAAATGGTGGAGAATATCTCCATCATTTAGTTCAAATAATAAAAAATGTTTGTGGCCAAGGACAGCTGGGAACTCAGGTGCCTTCCCTTGGTGTTCTGCTATTGGTGGACACACAGCACTTGGCCACTGGCAGCACTGGTGCCTAACCTGTGATTTAGGGCAATAGGATTGTTTGGACTTCTCTCAGAATGCAGCTAAATAGTGAAAATTACATTTAGTGATTCCATTTACTGTGTACATCGTATTTAAATAGCGAGAATTACATTTAGTAATTCCATTTACTATGTACATTACATTTACACAGTGAGAATTACATTCAGTATTATCTTGCATCCTGTTCTGTGATGCAGTTGTACATCAGACCCCACTGTGCACACTCCTGGGTGCCACCTTCCCTGCCTCTGCAGCCTCTAACCTCTCTGCTGTGTCACCCATTTTTACTACCAGACCCACAGTGCTGACTGCACATCTCAGATCATCCTGTCTGGCAGATAGCAAACTCTTAATTTTGTGCTTTTCAGCTTAGCCTGTAAGATTTGGTTTCAAGTAAAGGCACGCCTTAGTGCCCTTCTATTTTGTGATGGTATTGAATCGTGGCTCTTGGAACCATTCTCTGTGCAGCAAAATTCAGCCTGAATTTCACAGATAATAAGTGCTTTTTAGGAATTAACCTTTTTAGTATCAGTATGACTTTGCAGGTGCAATTCTTTGTTTTGACAATTTTTCCTTTATGGTTTGGATTAGGTTAACAGCTGGGTTTTTCCTCCGTTACTTCCTGCCTAAATTGTTCCCAGTGCATTCTGACAGTGCTCTTTTTACAGTTTAATAATTCTGTTGAGGTTTAGGAATCCTTGTGTCATCTAAACAGTATTTCTTGTCACTATATAATTGACTTTCATAAACATTCAAATTACTAAATTTTGTCATCTCTTTATAGCAGTGCTACTCTTAATCCAGCTTTCCACAGCCTTTTTCTTTTGTCTTGGAAATGGTGCTTTGTTAGGCAGAGATTTCTTCCATTTGCTTGAAACTTATAGCTGTCCAATAACTGGGAACACCAGACAAGATATTGATCACTTTGATCATCTATATTTGAAGATTGTTCTTTAATTTAAGATCAAACGTGTTTTCTCTGATCTCTACTGTTTCTTTCCCTTTATGGCCTGGGTGCTTTTTTACCTCCTGAGCTTTTCCTTCTTTTTCAGTTGTTTCCTTTGTGAAAAGCCAACTGTTCTTTGTGCTTCAACTATTTGTAATTTCAGCTCTGCAGTACTCTCATTTTGATTTTAAATACATCATAAGTAATTTGATCACCAATTACAACCTTTTTTTTTTTTTTTAAATTCAAAGGTGTAGGTTGGTATCATTGCATAGCTTTACAAAAAGAGTTCTCAGTCATCTTACCCTTTCTTTTGTATCCTTTCACATCCTCCATTTTCTTCTGCTCGTTCTTGGAAACTCCTTGATGTCTTAGGGTCGTGTCAGGTGGCTGCATATGCAATCCAGCTAAGGAAGGGTCAGGTTTAAGGGAATTTCTGATAACCACAGAATCACTAAATGGCCCAATTTGAGTGGCTGAGGTTGGAAGGAGCACTGGAGAACATGTTGTCCACACCCAGCAGCAAGCCTGGAGCAGGCTCTCAACCAGCTTGTGAACATCTCCAAGGATGGAGACCTTGCAGCCCCTCTGGGCAGCTGTGCCCATGGCCAGTCACCCTCACATGGAAGAAGCTTAGGCAGGAAGATGAGACAGTTTCCAGGCTTGGGCATCAAGGTTTTGCTCAGAAAGATTATAAAATAATGGCATATGATGGTAGCAATCTGCAGAGAAACCAATAGTGAATTGTTTGTTCGTACATGAGGAGATAAAACAAAAAGAATAATTCTATCTGGACTTAAAATAATTACAAAGAAGTCAATATGTGGAGGTCACAGAAATAATAGATCAATTAGATCTGAAAGCAACTTTAAGATAACCAAATAAACAGTTTTGTTTGAACAATTGTCTTCCTATAATTTAACATAGGAATAAATAGTAGGTTGCTTTTTACTGAAGTATTTAGTTTATGGGGGTTTTTTTGTGTGGATTTGATTATAGTTTGGTATGGAATAATCTAAAAGTCTGATTCTTCCCATGTCTGAGGCTGAAATATTTGAGAACAGTGTTTTAAAGCAGTTGCCTGTCCCCTTTCTAGAAATATTTACATGTACGTCAGTATAAAAAGTTTCACCACATTTACGTGAAATTTGGTGCTAATTTGGATTTGACAGGAAACTTAATGCAATAGTGTTGTGTAAAGGGATTCAATTACAGTGTGCAGTGTTTTGTAAGTAACTGTCTTGCATAAAAAAGTTAATTAATCAGAGCTGTGTCAATTTCCTTGTGCCATGTCAATTTGCAGCAAGGTAATTAATCACTAATCGCCCAGCGTGCAGCAAACTCAGGGACAATCCATGAGTCATTTGTTGTTATTTTTTTCCAAATAAATGGCACACAGAGCCATGAAGAAACACATCTTGCCTTTCATAATATTTTTATCGACAGTTTTGCATGTTGTAATAGACTGCAGCAACAAGCAGCTGTAGTTCAATGGAATATGAATATTAAAGAAACAAATGAGAGCAGATTTATAGGCCATTGCTTTTCTGTTATGTCAGTTTTGAGATTACACTGAGCAAATGAACAGTGAAAAATTACTCTTCCATGTGGAGAATGGTGATTAGACTTGTACATTAATTAGAGATTTTTGTTTTCCTTTTTAATGCATTTCAAATGAGAATGTCCTATAAGTAGGGGTTTCTCCAAAACGCAGATTTATTCATTCCTAAACAACAGTGTATAATACTGGCATGTATTTTTTTACAATAGTAAGGAAATAATTGGTCTATAATTTTAAGTATGATTCAAAAAATGAATAGCTTGTGAGAGAAAGAAATAGAAGTGACCAGTTTTGACTGTGTTGGATGCATATGGGAAATTTCCTTTGAATGCAGTTTATTCACAACTATATCCAAAGGAAAATCATCTCACAGTAGTGACAGGTGAAGAAATGCATTTTCAGCCTGTAATTTTAAACACTGAGCTTTCTAAAGATTTTTTTTTTTTACCCTGAATTTGAAGTGTGTGTATGTACATATATTTATATATAATTTAAATGCCTTTTCATGTTAAAATCTGTATTAACAGAGCTTACATTTTGCTTGCAGTGTGCTTTGGTCTGTGTATTTAAATGCACAAATCCTCTTTAGCTCACTGTTTATAATTCTTTCAAAGAATGCCACTTAATAATACTTATTACTATTACAGTGAAGGGAAAACACAGCACACATTGGGATAAACTGCTGATTCTCTTCCTGAAATCTCAGATAATATCATATAGATTATTCTGCTTAGCCTTTCTCAGCATGCTACCCATTATATCTCTTTGTTTTTAATTTATTGTGTTTCCTCAACGGGGATCCTCCTGAACTCTGGGAATAATGTAAATGCGTCTCCCCGTCTCTCCAGCAGTTAAACTGTGCCGCAGTAAATTAGCGACAAACCGATCCAAACGCGACGTTAGCATTAAAATTCCTCACCATAAAGCATTTGCAAACTCTTGGTGGCAGATGACCCGCTACTCTGTGCGGGAGGAGGAGAGATTAGGAGTGATGAGAGGTAGATCTGCTCATCCATTTTGATGGCACACCTTTCTTGGGGCATATGGCGCCCTCATACAAATTCAAACCGCAGCACAAATGTGAAGAATAATTGCCCATTAAAGTGGCTGTATATTTTTATGGCTTTGATACAAAATCTGCCCCCTGTTGTCTTTTGCATCTGCTGCTCTTTCATCTGTCCCAAAGCTTTAAAACTTTAATACGCAGTGTCTAACCCTTAAGTATTTTTTTGCCAGATTATGTTCCTCTTTTTGGGAGCTCGAGTTTTTCATTGTTCTCTCAATCTTTGTTTTCCCAGGCCTGTGCTGAGGTATGGTGTCTACAAAGTGCACCTCCCTCTCATGTTCATTTCATAAAAAATTACTAAAACAAATGCTTATATTACATCCTCTGGGAAAAATTAGGATTTGATTAAATTTCATCTGTGAACTCAAAGATGAAGTTTTTCTTCCTTATGCTTATATTTGCTTTTTGTATAAAATCATTTGTTATCTAAATTTTTGCTGATATATTACCATGAATCCTGTTAATTCCAAAGGCCTTTTTATTTGCTTAAATGTGGCAATTTGCTGGCCATGTTTCATGTTTGAGATCTAAACTGAAGGTCACTGAAGTGACAGTGATTCCACATTTACAAAGTGTAAGAGAAGAAAACTTTGTAGACAATATTTATTGTAATAATACATTTTAAAATTATATCCCCCGAAGTATAAAAATAGAACATACAAATTTAAAGAAGAAATCTTACCAGCATAATGTTCTTAAAACAGCTTCATTTAGGCTGTAGTAGATGATTTGTATGATTTTGGATAATTATATTAAGCAAAGCCAAGGATTTCTACAGCATATTATTTATACTCTAATTTTTTTTTAACTTGAAAAATTAAAATTGCTGAGTGACTGTAGGAACTGAGTTTTGTGGTTGTAGTCTCATTCATATTTGAATAGCTGAATGAATATCTCTAGAATGGATGGGGCCATTAGATGAAAATGTAAATTGTTTTCTATGGCTTGATGTTTGATTATATATTGTCCTTAGAAAAGCCTTTCCCTTTATAACCTCATGTTATCACCTCCTATCATCAACATGCATTTGGAGAAATCTGCCTTTTCTCAGTCACAGATCTGAAGAATTCCAGTCATCAAATTACTTTGATGAATTTAAGCTACTTTTGCTTAGAAGTGGGCTCAGATGCTTCCCTGCTGAGAGTCAAACACACTCTCAACCCCATTATAATAGCATTTTCACTGACTGAGTTTCAGCAGCTTGGCACTGAGGCACTAAGGAGGGTTGACCTACAAACTGTAAGTCATTAAAACCTCTACCCCTCCTGGCTACTATCTTCATTACTTTTGGGACTGGTTAATAGCATTTAATGCTTCCTGATGGGACAGCCCTTTTCATAAAATTCTTTTTTATGAAGTCCATTCTTCAGTTGTGTTCTAATGCTGCCACTTCTGCTGGTTATTTTGGGGTGAGGATATTAAAAAGTTGGTAGCAAAATAAATTCTGTGGTTATTACATATTCCTACCCATCTGATTTCTCAGCTGGGCTGAAGGAGCATTATGGGTTTGGTTTTTTTTCTGAACTCAAATCCAGGACAACAAAACCTGTTGATTATTTTACCTCTAATCTTAACCTCTAATACCTGACAGTAGAAAGTGTGTTTTCAGATACTCAGATTTTCAGGTGGATCCAAATCAGTTTTTGGGACTGATACCGTTCTGTTATGAAAAAACTCAACTGTTAGACCTTGTTACTTGATTGTAAGGCCTTGCAATGCCACTCTTAGTCCCATGTTTGGTTTCCATCATGTCTGATCCTCTTCTGACAGAACTGCACCTGACTGCTCTGCCTTCCACTAATTGCATTTCCAGTTTTTTAGTGTTTTGCTTTATTTTAGACATTTTAGGCACCGTGACTTTATTAAGAGAGCAATGCAAGGCAAGCATAGGAAAACAATTAAATTACTTCAGGCTTCTCATTCAAACTCACCCTTTGTGTTGCAGATCCTTTGAAAATGATAAAAAACCCCCACTATCTCAGCATCTCCCTTGACTGCTGAGCCTCCCTTACAGGTTTTGGATTTGGTAGACTCTTATGGACTAAGTGACTTTCCCTGCTATCTCTGTTTTCTTCTGTTTTCTCCTATTTTGTTGAGAAAACCTTCTTTCTCATAAAAATGTTATTAACAAAAAAAAGTTATTTTTGACTCATTTGTTGATGGGGCACTCTGCTTTTCCAGTGACATTTCTTTGTGGAAAGCATTCACTGTCACAGGTTTGAGGTCAGTGACCCTCCTTGTAATTCTTTCCAAGGTGTGACTGCCATGAAGAATAAAGAGAATTTAGGATAAATGTTCGATTGATGCAAAATATGTATCTTCATCTGTCTGTGTAAAAGCTGGGTTGAATGGTACAGTTGAAAGGAAAAATGTTCACAAACCACACTGGAGGTTCATTCTTTCACAGAGGCCTTTCCTCAGTGTTTCCCCACAATTCCACTTGGTTTTCATTTATTCCTTAGGACTCCAAAAGAACAACTGCTGTAAATATTGCCAAATGTAGATGTTCATTACAATGAGTTAATTACCTGAACAGATCTCCAGGCAGGACTTTCCAGACCATATCTTGCAAGCCCACAATGGTGTTACATTTCTTACATTACTGGAGCTTAGGCTGGTTTTGAGTTAGCTGGATTTTCTCTATCACTTCGGTTCTTGTGAAAGTGTGTTTTCTATCAATATTTAGAAAACTACAGATGCAAGTGAAAATATTTTAAGGTTGTCTGACTAATTTTTTTTTTCTCTTTTGTAATTGCCATTTAGGTCAGTGAAATTTCTTTTAATTTTGACAGTTTAAGAGTGTCTGTAAAGGCTACAGTTTATCATTTAACATGTCCACCACTTCAGATATCAGTTTTTCCTGGCCATTCTCTCAAATCCATTTCCAGCCATTTGTTTAAGCAAACTCTTCTGAGCCCTGGTTTGTTGGGTTTGTTTCTTTTTAGTTAGTTAGTTGATTTTTTTTTTTTTTAAGCCACAAATTAACAATCAGTTTATTGGAGAAACTTACTTCTAGAAATGCCTATTAGTTGGAAAGGAGTGATTTTTCTAAGGCAGACAGACTGCAGCTGAACATCACTCTTACACAAAGATAACTGCACTGGATTAGATTCTCCATCCAGTCCAATACCTGTAACTGCAAAGGAGCAGAAGCCAAATTAAGAAAGAAAAGAAAAGCTGTAAGACTGGAGGGATTGTGTAGGTCTGTGAATGTTATGTAAAACTCTCTTTTGCCCTTTCCTCTGCATATTGTATTAATTTTTATACAAGGCTGTATAGTTGGAAAGGAAAAGGACAGAAGTTACATGGTTCTAGCAGCAGGTCATAATTCTGTCACTACTCTATTTACACAGGTCAATAATCAATCTTGTTGAATATGCAAAAGTACTTACAGCATCCATATTTCACACAGATGATGTATATGTTGTTTTTCCTTAAAGGAAATGTTTTCCAGTACAATTCCTTTAAGACTTAAATGCAGTTGCTTGCAAAGTTATCAGCAGAATATCAAGTTCTGCATGTTCATCTTTCTGATTTTGACACATTCCTTTTATATTTCTTATAAAATATGGTATTTGCACTTTCTACGACAGTTCTAATTTATTTGCATTGCCATGAGGTTGGTTTGTGTTGTACCACAGGCATGTAAGTCTTTGCAGAATTACTGTGTAACCTTTTTGTCAGAGAGAGGGACCTAGAAAAGCCCCAAAGCCACAGCAGTAAGGGAGTAATACAGAAATCACCATAATTACAGTATTTGCCCTCACATGTTCAGCCAGCAAGGCCTAAAAATTGTGAGTTTTTCCATTTACTTTTTTCAAATTCAAGGCTTCTTTTAAAATTTGGTGCTAAGTGAGGATTGAAATCAACTCATATTTAAGATTTCAAATTTTATACATCAGTATTTCCACTTGCTTGCTTTTTATTAGGGCTTTGCTAATCAATATGTGGTTTATTTCTTTACTTACATACTGGAAAAAAAATGTGAATCACAGTGAAATGCATCTGATGTAACCTGACTGCCAACAGAGCTGGATTTGATTTTATCTGTCTCACTGATTAATTCATTCATGAAATACCTGTTCTAACATTGTCATGCAATATATGTACAAAGGAGAAATGAAGTAATGAAACACTGCTTAAAAAACTGACAGAGAAAGCAAAGTGGGAAATTTTGTTTGTTGTTTTGGGGTTTCATTATTATTTTTTTCAACTAAAAAGTTATCAAGAGAGAAGTTTAACAGAACAAAAACCTCTAATACTGTATTACTGTTCAATTTCTGATTAAATTGTTTTAAGTCTCACATGGAATGGTAATTAATTTTCACAGTTCCAATGGCAATATAAAAATGTCTGAGTTAATTTCTTTGTTATATGATTAAGTTATTTCTGTTTGGTCTGGATATTATATGGATTCAGGTGTATTCCTAAGGTGTACAACCCTTACCTTTGAAGGGCTGAAAGGTGCTGTTATGTACATGGTGCAAGCCCAAAAAACGAGAAAAGAGAGGAAAATCTCTTTCCATTATTACACAGTTAAGAGCTGGTTAATAATCCAGCTCTTGAACAAAAGCAAAGCTCTGTTCAATTGGCAAAATCACTGGATAATTTAGACGACTCGAGGTCACCCAAGTCTCTAATGTCTCACCCCCACTCAAAACAGGGCTGGCTTTGGAAGACAGATCCAATAATGTGATGCAAATATCTCTGACATTATAAATTTGAGCCTGAACTTGGACCTCGGGAGTCTCCTGGTAGCAGTTTTGGCTGAACCAGTCAACACTCTTTTTAACAGTGTCTTCTGAGAAGCTCAGAGCAGTACGCGACACCGCCATCCAAATTCTTCCAAATTTGCCGCCTGCTCTTTGCGCGCGTATTTGTGTGAAAAGATGAGTTAAAGCTCTTTGGAGACTCCCTCGTCCAGCTACAGGCTTTTATACCATCACAACCCCACTGCTTGCTCCAGAACATGGACACCACACACTAATCCTTGTTTTTTTTTTTTCCTCCCTCTGCAGTGCCAGGATTTCCCTACCCTGCTGCGACCGCAGCTGCCGCGTACAGAGGTGCCCACCTACGAGGCCGAGGTCGCACGGTGTACAACACGTTCCGAGCAGCGGCTCCCCCTCCTCCCATCCCAGCCTACGGCGGGTAAGGAGCTCTGCTTCCCTCACCTCTGGCTCAGCAGGGATCCCGGGAGCCTGGGCACCGTTCCCAGCCCCGCCGCATGCGGGTCGTGCCTGCCCGGCGCCGGCGCCTCGCACAGCGGCTTGAAAAATGACTGTAATTTGTACTGCCATGCTTGGTGGCCTTAAGCATTTCAGATGTCACATATTGTTATGTAAATGCTCCCGCCAACGGAACGCTCCGGAACGGGGAGATTGTTTCGGCTAAAGGTAGATTTTTGATGATTGCAAACATCTGGTTATTAAGGAGGTTGGATCGAGTTAACTTCTTTTTCTTCAAACCGCCTGCTGAAAGTTGTCTCTGCACCTGAAGGCTTAGTGCTGTATTTTTCTTATATATATATATATATATATTTTTTTTTTTTTTTTTAATTGAAGCTTGCTAAGTTTTTCTAGTTGCCACTCTTGCCATGATAGAAATATGGGGTGCTCCTCTCAGGACCATGGGTTTTGTGTACATTTGCTTAAATAATGCCTTAAAGATTTCACTGTCAGTCACCTGCATTTAGTAAAAACCAAGTAGTAAACCAAGGAACCAAAGGAGGAATTCATAGCATTAATTTCTAGAAACTATAATCTTCTTTATTTCAGAAGATTGTTTAGGTCATATGTACATTTTGGGGGAAAAGAAAGAAGACACAATTTATCCCGTAGCTCTGCAAAGGAAGACACAGAAAGGCTTTGTATGCTGCATGTAATGCTTAAAAGCCCTAATAACATCAGCAAAATATTTTCAGCTGTTAAGAAATGGGGAAATCTGTAAAATCAGAAAACTTAGCAGATCATAGGCCAGAGTAGTATTTACTTTCTGACTAGTAAGTAACTTACATTTGCCTTTATTTGAGGCCACATGTGGGTGCTCTATGTGTACACGTGTGTGGTATACACGTTAATATGATTAGTTCAGTGACTCAGCAGCAAGAATTCCATTTCCATGTAGCACCTGTATATCCTCATGTAAGTGTACTGCTGCTTGCCAGCATCTTTAGCAGTAAGTGAGATGTGCAAGCACAGAGAACTCCTGTGGTGAGTCAGTGCAGAGGCTTTGCAGTCAGGTGCTCCAGCTGGACTGGCTTCCAGGAGGTGGGCTCAGCACTCCCACTCCTCTGCAGGGTGGTTTGACAGGCTGGCTGAGGCTTATTCCCCTCCTGCTCCTGCCAAACCTGGCTCCAGAGGGAGCTGGGCATTGCACTGGTCACAGGTCCCATCATCTCCTTGCTCTGATGGCTTCCAGCTGTCTGAGAGGAACCCCTGCTAATCTAGGGCTCACCTAGCCAGGAAACATAGTTTGACACTGCAAAAGTTTTCAATTACTAAGCCCTGTCTTAAATCATGTAGGTCTTAGTTCAGATATTTAATTTTCAGATAATTAATTTTATTTTATTTAATGAAATCCACCTGTGCTTTACAATAAGGCCCTGCTTTCTGCATTGCCCATTTTGTAATTCATGGGTCGGTACAGAAGTTATACATATCTCTGTTGCACTGACCCACAGCTGGGGTACTAAAGCTTCCTTTTCCCATAATTTCTTTGCCCTGGCATATTATATCTCATGTTGGTATCTTCACTGATACAGGAGTGTAACATGGAATTTCTGTGTGATTCTTTATTCTCTGCTCACCTATTCTATCCTGTGACCCATCAAAGAAGCAATAAGGAATTTCCATCAGAAAGAAAAAAACCCAATCCTTAATCAATGGAAATGAATTATGAGAATGTGGGTTTTGGTGACAACGTGAATAGAAGTCAAGGAAAATTACTGAGATAATAAAGAGATCACAGAGAATGAATCAGAGAAGGAAGCAAACAATTTGGAATATCATTTGTTGATAAGAAAAATGGAGTAAGCTTTGAATGCTGTTTTGCAATTAACTTAGTAGCAATTTCTTATTTTTCACTTGAGCCCAGCCTTACAGCCAAGCAAATAGTTTCATACTTAAGTACAGAGAATTAGCTTTCAGTCTGTATCTCCTCCTCTGCTGTCTTTCCTGGGAAATCAGGGGAGAGCAATATGCTCTTTTCTCTTTGAAAAGAATAGTAAAAAAAACCAAAACACCCAAACCCCCCCCCAAAAAAAAACCAAACTAACAAAAAAACCCAAATCAAACAAAAAAAAAAAAACCCCAACCCAAACAAACAAAAAAACCCCCACCCCAACCCTAAATAGAATTGTGAATTTGTGGGGAGTGTGGAGCAGAAATAACAGACACTATTCAGAAACTGTTCCTCTTGTTAAAATAAACATTTTCAAGTGTTGCTTGCTAACTGATTCAAAATGAAAATGCAGCTTTATTTTCCAACCCTTATTCTGAACTCTAAGTTTAAGAAGATTAGTATGAGCTGCTACATCTACTCTGATTGTTATGGGTTTTTCCCACTATATTTCCTTGGGCTCATGTAAACTTCCTCTTACTTTGGACTCTGTGTATACATACAGTTGTTGGAACAAAAAATGGTTTTTGCCAGCAGATAGTGATTCATGTCTGCCAGCTTTGTTCTCTGCAGCAATGCCCTCAGTCAATATCACAAAGCAGATGTAACTTGTCCATGGCAGAAACTGTTGAAGCTGAAAAGGCAAGAAACTGGAATTGGAGAACATTCTGAAAAGTTGAAACTGCCTCCTAAAAAAAGAGTTTCAGTTCTGTGTTTACAGCACTTAAAACTCTGTTATTGGAGTACGGAAAAGCGTTGCTTTAATTCTGTCTTTGGTTTAAATAAGGCTGCAGCTGCATCTCTTCTCTCATGTCCCATAAAGGCCTTGGATAAGGGGTCCATGTTCAAGGTGATTTCCAGACCAGGAGCTGGACAGTGTAGGACAGTGAGGGTGGCCCTCCCAGCAATCAGGAAACAGAACTATTTGTTGCTCAGCTGCTTTCTTGTAGTTGTGCTGGAGAGGTGATGGTGAGCTGTGACCATTGCTGTCACAAGGAAGGAATTGATGCTGAGAATGGCTACCTACAACAGAGGCTAGACAGGGTTAAAAGAATAAAGTAGGTATTTATTAAAGGCCTTTAATAGATAGACCTTGGGCAGTCAAAACCCTCTGAGAGGGGCTACACCCAAGATGGACAAGGGTCACGACCCTTTCAGACTGAAATAAGTTTGGTCAATTTGCATATCAGAGGTTAATTGTCCAATTACAGCTTCAGGTAATGAAGTCATATTCCCCCATTTGCTTCACTTTTGGGGCCTGAGGCAGAGGGTGTCCTTGTTTCTCAGGCCTGGAAGGATTGTTTTGTCTGACCAAAATGTGAAGAGATCTTGCTAACACTGTGTGGAGTTCAGAGTTACCCACTAATGCAGTGCAGGACCTGAAAAATATCAATGCTAAAACTTAAGGCATCAGAATCAGGGGTGTGATTCCTGTTTGTTCCCTTGAATCCAGCACTCTGGATGAGCCCCAGGTTGGGTGTGCTGCCCTGGGCAGGATGTGTGTGGCTGAGGGCCGTGGATGCTCAGCTGCTGGGAAGTTACTCAGCTAAGGTTTGTGCAATCAAGGACTGTCTTTTTATGTCATTGATAGATTATTCAACTCAATCCTTTTGAAAGATGAGGACAGAAAAATGATAATGAAGACAGATGTAGCTCTCCCAGGATATTATAAAGGTGGAATCTAAACTAGTAAAGAGTTTGTGTTAATATAGTTACAAAAAGTGATTATGAGACACAGAGACTTAAATAAAGAAGCTAAACCCATGAAAGTCAGATGTATAATACCTGATGAGGAAAGAGTTTCCTATATAGAGAAAAATAATTTCAGGAAATTATTGATGTTATTTAGATGCACATTTTCATATTAAATCAAGATTTTTCAATTCTCTGAGCTTTCCTTAGCAGAATAAAATAATAAAATACAACTGAATAAACCCCCCAAATTTGTTCCTTTTAATGCCTCTAGGAAGTGCATTAACATATCCATTCCTTGGGTGAAGTACTTCAGATTTCAGTAATGTGGCTGTTTGAAAATCCTGTGTTGTTTTACAAGGAGCACAAGACCTACCTGTCTACCAAGATGATTTTTTTCATATAAAGTGTAAAAGGAGCTGTTGTAAGATGGGTGCCTGTGTGATGCCTTCAGTCTCTTCCCATGCTCAAGATACACCCTTTGTTTTCTGCCTAGAGCCTCAGAGAGAGAAAAAAGAGTAAACTAAGCAAATTAAACCAAATTAACAACAACAACAACACCCCCTTGGAAATTTATATACTAAAGAAAGGAAAAGCAAAACTTAGTTCTTGGTGGTTTACACTTTGTATTTCTGATGAAGGCTGCTGTTGGAAAATACATTTGACTCCACTGCTAAGATTTGGTCAGGAATCAACAAATGATAAGAACACTGAATAGAGGAAATATTCTCTGAAAAATCTATGGAAGTGTGAAGAATTACTTTTTCTCAAACTCCAGGAGAAGCAGAAGGGTTTTTCATTTAATATCACTGTCGTAATACAAGATCATAGGGAGGAAATAAGATGAAAATCAGCTGATTTTTTTTTTGTAGTGCAAGTCGTGCTTGGGATTGCTATACCCATTTGCCTGATTCTGTCACTTCATCTTAATATTGGCCATGTCTAATGATGGAGTTATGCATGTATGTCTCACTTTGGTGATGGGTACATTTTTCAGAGCAGTATTTATGAAGAGGTTTCATTTAGAACTCAAAATAAGTTTCTGTCTGTACGTGACTGGAAGGAAGACTGGGGTGGATGAATGAACCTCTCCAAGATTACAGCCAGCTGCACTTAGGAATGAAAAATTTATCAGCCCCTATTCATCTTTGCTGTGTATCCACAGATCACCAGGAGGAGGAGGAAGAAAATTCCCCTTTCCAACAAATGCTTTCTCAAAAGCATTATTTTCTGAATAGCAATGTGTAATAGTGCTTGAGAGTAGGATGTTTGAATGCACAGTGATGGCTTGGCCTCAGCTGGCTGCCAGACCCTCACCCAGCTGTGCTCTCCTTCCCCTTCTCAAGAGTACAGGGGGAGAAAGAGGATGGAAAAGCTCTGGGCTGAGATAAAGACAGGGACATTTCGTGCCAATTGCCATCATGGGCAAAACAGATTTGACTTGAAAAATGAATTTAATTTCACGTTGAAGTGCAGTTAGAGGGTTATAAACAGAGGTGGGACCTAAACCACCTTCCCCCAACTCTCCCCCACCTCCAGCAGGAGTGACAGGGGATGTGAGGAGCCCAGGGTCAGGGCTGTGGGACCCTCATCTCCAGTAAACTCAGTATTCTTTGTGTGTCATCTCATCCAAGTCCTCCCATGCTGTCCATGATTTTGTGCTCCTACCTCACAGTCGTGTGGAATGCTTTATTTCTTATGTGCAAACAGGTAGAGACAAACATGGAGTGTTTTAAAATAATCAGAGTATCCAAACCAAAACCAAGATGAGGGTACACTGCAGTGTAGGTAACAGGCTCTCTGAAAGCTGCCAGTGTAGACCAGGTTTTGCATATTTTGCTCTGCAGACATAATAAATAGAAAAATATATGGGTAAAGGTCTGACCCTACTGAAACAAATGGCAGACACTCTAAGTGGAGCTGAGTTTTCACCTGTTATTATCCCATAGCAAACTTTTATCATCAGTGTGATTTTATCCATGTTGCTGTGTGCATATTTATGATTTTCTCACGTGATTCTGACTTGGACACATACCAGCTCAACCCTGTGGGGTTTGGTCATTGACCTCAATAGATCAGTTCTATTTCTGACATGAAAATTCTTGATGGAATTGCAAAATGGCTTAGGCTAGCAAGTTGGTAATAACTATTATTCCTAGATAATAGTATTCCTAAATTGAAAATATTGCTGCAAAAAAACCCTATTGTTTTATTACCTCTCATATTTAGCTCTTGAAACATCTTGGAAACAAACATCTGATATTGGAAACACACATTTCAAGTTGCAGAACTGCCAAATGGATGTAAAATTGCAGGGATGACCTAATGGGTGTAATTGTTAGGCCACTGTTGTGCAGTTCCAGTTTTATTTAGTGTAGTCATTTAAGCTGTCTTTGTCATACTGTGTGATTTATCCTGAAGGGTTTAGAATCTTTCACTGTTTACACTGATGATTGATCCTAGCTGAAGTGAGACCATCTCTGGGTAAACTGGTAACAGCAATGTTACCACATTTTTTTGAGAGAAGAAGTAGTAATATATCAACCAAAAACAGAGGAGCTCAGAACCACTGGCATGTTTGCCAAAGCTGTAAAATTCTCAAGTAGGCAAAGTTAATATTTTTTTTCGTAGGAAAGACACCCTGAAATTCTCAACAGACCAGTTGTCACTATTGGTAATGTGCATCGAGCCAACAATGCAGTACCTATGGGTTCTCTCACCCCTGTGTAGACTGAATATTGAGATTTGACCCAGTGGGTAGAACACCACCAGTGTAATTATTTCACCCACTTCTCTCACTTTTTCAGCTTAGGCTGTGTTTTGTTTGCCATCTAAGCAATGAGAAGTAACCCTTTATTTCAGAGGGTCAGCATAACTGCAGGACAAGGAAGCAGTGCTTCAAGGGTTAGCTCTTTGCAAAGGCTCTGAAACTGGATGTAGGATTGGCCCACTGAAAATTTTTATAGGAAAGAGAAAACACTCTCAATATGTGGTTTCTTAAAACTAAAAACGGGGGAAGAAAAAAGCCCCCAAACTTTATCAAAAGTCTTTTCCAATCCTGCCATGCTTTGCCTCCCTTTGACTAAGCATTTGGCATACTTGATTATATGATGTCTTTGGTACAGGTTCACTTCTGTTAATTACTACCAACCTCCTTAACCAATGTGAAGAGTGCCTTCCTTCCCCCTCCCCTGTTCTTGTGAGAGACTAACCTCAGCTGTGCAGGGGTTGGTGGCATTTGCATGTGGAAATGCACTAATATGGATGTTTTTCTTTGTGTGTGCATCCTTGCAGTGTTGTATACCAGGATGGATTTTATGGTGCAGACATTTATGTAAGTATTCATTGATGTGCATGCTGTCCTTGTACATTACCAGAGTCATTCTTTTTACAAGTTTGCTGCCTAGCTTGACTCTGTTTTGTCTATTTACCATCCCTTGCCTGTCAGAAAGAATTGAGAAGAATATCTCTCACATTGGAAGACCTTTCTGTTCATTACATCTATCATTGTTCAGTGGAGCTGAATTAACTCTTCAATCAAATGCTGAATGAATGCAAAAAGATGTGAAAAATGTGTGTGTGTGTGTGGAGGGGCGTCTCCCTTCGTAATTGACATTCAAAGAAAACATAAAGCAAAGCAGAAACATTATTTTGCAAATCCCCACAAGCTCTAAAAAAAACCAATCAGAGCAAAGTGAAGATTATTAATACTTGAAGTATGAAAGTATTATTCATGGAGAGATACAGGTTTCCCAATTCCAGCCAACACTGGGGATACATAGGTGCCATGGTGATAGCAGAGCTTAAAGTTGTTGTAAGTTTAAGAAATGGCAATTTATTGTCTGTAATCTCAGTAGACTTCCAAAAATTGCACTTCTAAAATCCAGTAATTTCAGTTTAAAGGAGTCAGGTGGAGGCTGCTCACAAGTGGATAATTTGTTAGGAAAAATTCACAGTCCTGGATCCATCATTATCTATGCACTCAATTGTTCACTAATTTCATCTTAGATTTTAACTTTTTTTTTTTTTTCCATTTTTTCAAAATTTCATACACTGTTTTTTCTTGCCAACTTTTTTATTTTGAATGTGTGCAAAGATTCTCCATATGTCTGAGTATGCAAGAGGTTTCGGGGGTTGAGGCTAAATTTCACTCTTCTAAAATTCTTATACCTAATGTGTAGATATAAAATATTTCACTGCAGTAAGCAATATTTACTTTTGTTATTCTTTTAATAAGGCAGTCTGGTTCTAAGTTACAGGTCTTTTTTTTCACCAGACAACTTTCTGTAACCTACTTGTACTGTTTCAGTTGAGATAAAATGAGACAGATGAGTTGAAATTTGTATGAATATTAAAAATTAAATAGGCAATGCTAGGAAACATCCCTTGTGTTCATTATCAGCAATCTTCTAGAACTATTCCCAAGGGAACAGATTTTTGTTAGCAAGTTTTATATAAAGAAGGAAAACAATTTGAATTTATGGATGAAGTAGGTTTGGTTTTTTTTCTGATGGAGGTGGAAAGGCTGATCCTTATCTGAAAATGCATTTGTGCAGCTTAGAAACATATTTAAAATAAATTAGCGAGGGTTAAAGTCCTCTCCCTGTGTACTTATGTTGTGTTGTTATCAGTAAGATATTGCTTACAGCACAAGAATCACCCACTGGCTAAAGGCTTGCTCAGGCCAAATAAGTGGCTCTGATCTCACCCAAACACGCTGCTGCCCAATTTTTGAGCTGTATGGGACACATGTTACAGTGTGGAATTTCTTCAAGTGCGGTTTCCCATTTTCACATTCCTTCAAACCATCACAACAGTTTGACATCCATTCTGCTCAGTTTGCCAACCCAGAAATCTGCAGGGCAACAAGCCATCTTTCTCAGGAGGGCTTGGGGTGAGGGAATAGGTGGGAACTGAATGCTGCTGGAGCAGTTTGTAGGTTTGGAGCTCGCTGCTGCTGAAAGCCAGGAACAGCTCGTTGGTGATTGACAATATTATTTTTAAGTGGCCTCACACCCTCTTACAGACTTTAATATTTTGTTTCCAAATGGAAGGTGGTTTCATCAAGAAAGATAGTGAATAAATTACTGATTTCTAGTATAGCCTCAGTTTTGTTGTCTGCAATAGTGGTGTGCATTAGGAAATGGAATAGCTACACTTGTTTTCACTCAGTTGCAGCCTCGTATTTCTGATTGCATATCTTAGTTCCCTTAATGCAACAGAATGTTTATTTTTATAGCAGGTGACAGAATTAAAACACTCTTCTGGAAATTTAGTTTCTTTATAATATATAAATCTTTTTTATTTTATAAATAATTTTTCTTCACGTTTGTGCCTTCTTGCATATAAAGCATTTGCAAGGGAGGGAGAGAGAGATAGAAAGAACTGGCATAAATCAAATGAAACCTTAAAATTCACAGTGTATTAGTTCTTAGTGCAGCAGTTTGCAGCAGACCAAGTTATTTATTAAATCCCAATTGTTTATGACATAGTTCCTCTCAGCTTTTCATTTTAAGTGCAAAGCTGAAGCTTTGTGAAATGACAAATGCTCTGTGAAAAAGGGAGAAGAAACATTTAAACAATGTGGGGTTTAATGGTAGATTGGAGGGGAAGGAGCCTTAGAAATACCACAGAAAGCAAAACAAGAGGCACACAATAGTGAAAAGTCAGATCAAAAATCCTGCATTAATGGGCACATCAGAGTGGGTTTCATCCTGCTCTGATTACACTGAGAAACAATAGATGGACTCTGCTGTTCTTTGCATAGCTTGGCATCAGCAGAGCCTTTGGTGAGAGAGACCACAGATTTAGGGGAAGGGGGGAGGGCAGGCAGAAAAAGATACTGGCTGGGTAAAAACTGCAGGGTGAAACAAGAGCAGCAAATATCCAGAGCTGCTCAATACTAACCAGTGGAATAGAAGAGATTAGGGATATAAAAATAGGTGGAAAGTACAGTCTAAAGTGAAAAATCAACAGCCATGATTCTGGATGTAATATAATATATTCTGTATTTCATATAATTCTATATGGAATGTAATAATCCTTCTGAAATAGCTGAGCTATTGAATTCCCTTTTAAATGTGCCTTTGAGTAGGAAAAATAAAGGAGATTATTAGGAAGTAAGGAAGACCTTTTAAAATTAAGTATTGATTCACTAAGAGAAAAAGTCATTAAAAGAGAATTAAAGTTGCCTGCCAGCAAATATAGAAGTTCTTAGATGAAGATTGACACCTGTGAAAATAAGAAAATACACTCCACAAAATGAAGCAAAAAATAGTAACAGTCTGAGAAATATGCAGTTAGAATAATAGCTCTGCTTTATCTTAAATCTGTTCCTTTTATATTATTACCATTGTCATAAAGAATGTTTTCAGGACATGTCAGTCATCAATCCACACCTAAAATGTGGGAAGGCTCAGAAAATGAGAACCTTCCACACCCTGTCACCACCAGCTCCAGGAGCCCCTGGGTAATGGTTTAACCATGGCCATTAGTCAGTCTTACTGCTCACAGCAAGGTTTTCTAAACTTGCCAGGATTCTGGACCTGTGCAGCTGGAGAGAATCCATGCTGAAATATACATGTATAGGTTTTAATTTTCTTTTTCTTTACTTTTTTGAGCTGCTGGGCAAGAATAAGGCAGATTTTTATGGTCAGGGGAATGGAATGAGACTGTTTCCTATTAGCTGTTGCCATCACCTTTAGCTCAAAGCCAGGGTGGAGTTGGGGATGGAGGATTTATTCATTTCCCAAGGGAAAAGCAGAGGTAATTCTCTAACCAGCATTCCCCTGACCCCAGGTGTAAATCCCTGGAAGCCATCAGGTCCCCTGAAAGGCACTGCTCTGATGTGAAAAACAAGGATTTACAGATAGCACAGAAGGTTTTCTTTTGAGAACCAAGAATTTTTTGTGTTTTTCCAATGGAAGGGTGTGCCATTTCCTGTGACTCACAGAAACAGAGCAAGAGGAGGAGAAATGACTTTGCCAAGGGCAAAAGGGTCCCCAGGGAGCAGTGGGTTGTTCTTTCCACTGCTCTGTGTGCTGGAACACTCCATGATTCCCTTTTAAAAGTTTGGGTAGGTAGGGATGAAATGTCTTTTGATCTCATCTCTATTTGTGATGTTAACAGTACATTCAGAAAGGTACCAGACCAATCCTGGGTTGTATTTGGCTGGAATTAGTGCAGGTGGTGCCTGGATATTTTACCAAGAGTTTTTCTGAGGCAACAGCTCTGGGAACACAATATAGAAATACCCAAACCTTGCACACCGGCCAGGTCCACAATTTGAGCCAGCACAAATTGGAGGTGGATTTTTTTGCCTATTTTTAATTTTGCCAGTCAAAGTTTCACTCAAACGCTGTTTAAATCTCAGTAGCATGTGAGTGGAGGAAAATGAACTGACACTTTCTGTATTCTGCAGCTCTGGGTGTAATTCATGTAATTTTTAATACCATTCTTCTATTTGTAGTTAATAAGAGAGGTCTAATTCTCAATACTAGAGAAGGTTTGGAAACTTGGTTAGTTTATGTTCACAAAATACTCTGAGATCCTTGAGTGAAAGGAAGTATAGGAAGTATAAATTGAGGAAAATCAACTCTCAACATTCATATGAAATAGCAAATATGTAGCTAATTAAAAAAAAAAAAAAACCACAACAAAAATACTCATAATTTAGAGTCACTTTGTGTTTCATTACATCTGAGATCATGAGAAAAAAGTGATTTGGCTGTTTTATGAGGAGGTGAACACATGTATACGTGGTTTTATAATCTCTAGACTGTCTGGGTAAGTTTTTTTGTGGAAATTAGCCTTACTGCAGGTATACACACTTCATTTAAAATTCAGTTGTATTTTTTTCTGTTCATTTCCATTTTGTCATATCTTATTCAAACTGTGTGCGATTTCTTTCTAAAATTGATTAAGATTTCTCTATAAAAATCATCAACTGATCTCTGACAGATAACACTGCTCTATTTCTGTTTGCCTGAGCCAGAGATGTATAAAACATTGAGAGGAAAACTCTAATGAATTACTCTGGGGAATTTGCCTAAATTCCTTCCTTACATCTTTCTGTTCATCCTTCCTTCCTCATTCAAATCATTCCATTTCTGTTTCTTTATAGAGCAGTGTTGCAGGAGCCTGTGTGTGGCAATACTTAGCACAGGTACTGATGGAAAAACCTTGCCATGCTGGATGTGGACTCATGTCAAAACATATTGACATTCAAGTAAATATGTGAGAAAATGGATTCTCTGTGTATAAATGGCAAAAATAGTCCACCAGCTGCATTTTATTTTCCAGATTCAGTCACAAACTCACAGATAGTGATACTATTGTTAATTTTTCAAACTACTTAAGCTGCTGTAACACTGTTTTATCATTGTTCTGGAAGTAGCAAGTATGGGAGCACAGATAAGGCAGTAATTATTTTTTTTTTCATTATAATATCTGAATTATTTATTTTCAAGTATTTTAGGTATTATTATTTTCAAAATAATAATCCAAAGCATAGAAGTCAGGTACTTTCTGCCTGAATTTAAATATAAGGGGGGAAAAAATTCCTAAAATATTTTTAACACATAGGAACCGAAAATTGTTCATTTTTAAATGTAATTATTGCATAATTTTGTTCTAAGTATTTTATTTTGCAATATAGTCTAAAGCATGAGGATAATCATATAATGTTACTCAAGAGATGCAGTGAAGATTACTGGTGTATTCTTCACCTAAGGTATCAGCCAAGTTCAAAACTAGAGAAATAATGTCAAGTAAAACTTGTTACAGAAGTTGAGTTCAGGGGTTTGAACTGGAATCCCACCCCAATTTCCAGTGTAAAGTGTATCCCCAAGTATTTTCTTTCTGCAGTAATGAAAAATCACCTGAAGTAATTGGAGTAAAGCAATGAGAAAACTTGGTACAACACCAAAACTGCAGAACACAAACCCCATAAAAATAATTTGCTTAAGCATATTTTAATGTGCAATTTATGATAGTTTATTTTAAAATTATGAATTCATGACATGGGATGGTAGGGAGTTAGGTTTTCCCTGATACCCAAATACATCCTGTTTTTTTTAGTTCTCCAGAGAATTCAGACAAATTCAATGCCTTCAATCTCTTTTTATTTGTATTGCTTTACACTCATTCTTGCCAGGGCTCTCATAAATGTCAGACTGATTGCTGAATCCAAAACATCTTAATAAACTCAGAGTCGAGCTTCATTGTTCAGCAGAAATTCTTTGAAAGCAAATCAAATTGTAAGCAGAAAAGGAATGTAGCTCTTGTGTTTGGGGGGCAAGAAAGGGTCTCTCATCACACACTGACCAATTTTTGGTGATAGTTAAATGAAGGAAAGAAAACCAATCCTCACAGAGCCCACCAGAATTCAGATCAGCTGCTGAGGGAACAGCCTGTCTCATTTTTGTCCACTTCAGAACTGCTCATGGTGGTCTGTTCTCCATTCCAAACTGGTAGGAGCTGTTATGTGTGGAGCTGGATTGACTTGGAGTGGCTCTCACTTTTAAATCAGGGGGTTTAGGAGTGGACAGCAGGGCAAGCAAAGGAGTTGGACACCTGGTGACAGAAGCATGTCAGACTTCAGATCTGCCACACACTGCCAGGACTGGATCATGGAAACAGGTTCAGTATCTTCCTCATATCAGTACTCAGGGGGAAAAGCAAGGAAAAAATGGGGAGAAAAACGTTGTCGTATTTCACAGAATCACTGGGATGGAAGAGACCTTCAAGATCATCGAGTCCAACCCAGCCCCAACACCTCAACTAAACCATGGCACCCAGTGCCACATCCAGCCTTTGTTCAAACACATCCAGGGATGGTGACTGCCACCACCTCCCTGGCAGGCTATTCCAATATTTAGCCCTCCAAAACCAGGAGGGGAGAACAGATAAATTTGTATCATCTCTCCCCTCTCTCACTTTGACAGAGGCCAGCCAAGTGAGCAGTTTGAATTTCTCTCCTCTCAGCCTTGGCTCAGTTTGTACCTGGTGACATTATTTGATATCCAAAGGCCTGCACATACATATCTACAGCAGTGTGTGCCTGTTCTACATTTTTGGCAGTGATAGCCTTCTGCTGGTTTATAAAAATGCAGTGATCTGAAATGAGAAGGTGTTTTGTCTCCCTGCCTCTGTGTGTGCAGAGGAGCACAGGAGAGGGCACGTGGAGGTTTAGGAGATGCTCATTCCTGCCTGATCCCAGGGCTTGTGTGACACAATTGCTGCTGGCAGGGAGCTGGCCAGGAGCAGAGAGGGACATGTCCTGTCCTCTGTGTGAGCACTTGGGAAAAAAAAAAAAAAAATCAGGATGAATATTCTTCAAATAAGCTGACAATTCAAAGCCTGGAGTTTCTAATGAGCTGTCAGTCTATGTAAAACTTGTGTTTATTCTTAGGGTGATGTGGCATTGTCAGCTGAACGATTGATTTGCAAACCCAACCTGCTTCAAGTCTTCAAACCCACCAAGGTTTACATGTGTTAGGGATGAAAGCCATTCTGCCAAGCAAAGTGGTAGAAGGGAAGTGGTAGTTCAGATTGCTTTTCTGGAAAGAGTGATTTTTTTTATTTGGAAAATCAAAATAGAAAACCCACAAAAGTTACTGCAGTAAAAATGTTCTGCTGTTACGCTGAGGGCTGGCACATTGTGGCCTATTCTTCCTGCTTCAGCACAATATCTGGGGTGAATGCAGCCTTCCAAAGGAAAAAAAAAAAAAAAGAACCAACCCATTAAAGCAAACACTTCAGCAAAGGAGTGAATTTTATTCAAAGCTGAGTGAGCTGATGCTGTCTTACTCGGCTCTTTGTCAGGGAGGGGTAGGTGGGGAAGGCACCACAGCAGCCCCTGTCCCAGAGGGTGTTGTGGGGGGAGAGTTCTAATTGGGACGTAAATCGTGTTTGTGTTATCAGCAGGCCTGGGCTGGGGCTGTTAATTGGCATGCTGAGATCATTTGGAAATGGTTGATATAACACCGTGGTCCATTGAACAGGAAGCTCTGCTGTTTTCACAGTTTGATAATCAATGCATCACTGCACTCAATTCCTTTCCAATGTGTGTTTGTTTGTCCTGTTTGCTTAATTGAACAGCTGGAATTACTGTTACATACAACTGAATGTTAATTCATGGAAGAAGAGAATTTTGCTTCTTCATTATAATTTTATGTATAAATTGGAAACCTATGTAACATTAAGTGTTAATTGAGTGCACAAATTCATAGGTTTAATCAACCAGGCATGATAAATCATATTTTGTACAAAAAAAGAATTGATTATTAGCTGAGTTTGTCTTTTAAGTGTAGCACTGCTTTGTGAATACACATACACTTTGTTCCTATGAAAAATTGCTGCTTGAAAACTTGGAGAAGAACCCAGTATTGTCTTGTAAAAAAGCTTACACTGACCAATATAGTTCATTGTTTTCTCCTGATCCCTGGGACAAATCTTTAAAAAAGTTTGTGGTGCTTGATTTTGCTTAACGATTCACCGAAAACACTTCCCTTAACATTTCACTGCAGCATTTCCTGTGCATTTAACTGAACTGCAGCATGACTGTACCCTTTCAGTTGTTGTCAAATGTTGCAAAAATGTGCTTGAAGGTGCCACAGCAATGCAGTTAGAGCCTGAGTTTGTGTTTCAGGGTGGTTATGCTGCCTACCGGTATGCCCAGCCTGCCACTGCCACTGCAGCTGCCTACAGTGACAGGTAAGAACCCCTTTCCTGCTCAGAAATATTTGACCAGTGGAAAGTTGAAGATGATTCTATATCAATTTGCCTTGTTGAAGTCTCATAACTGTCTTGTTGCTCTGCAGATAATTGTGATATCTGAAGCAGGCTGTTTTATTATAATCCATGAATAGCCGTAAATTGAGAGACTTTAGGCCTTAATTGAGAATCAGGCATGAGATGTGCACATTCCCAAGCTGTAGATCATCCACTTAACGTCTGTGACCCTTGTACAATGCAGATAAATAAATGTACAGATTCATGATGGTCTGCTACTAAGGATCATTATTTGTCTTAGGAGTATTATTTCAGTTGATTTAGAGCCTTGAACCTATTGAGTGCCCTCAATTCTCATTGACATTGTTTTAGTCAGTGGGAATTGAGAATGAACTGTGTCTAAGCTTGAATTATCCAATGCAAACCAGTATTTTTTTTCCATTTGCTTTCTTCCCAGGCATTTTATTTTTACAATACCTGGGAAAAAAAAAAAAAAGAAAGACAAGTTATTTTTCTTTTGCTCTGTATTTTTATCCTCAAAACGTAAACCACATTTGGTGGAAACAATATCAGGAATGGAGAATCATTAAAATCTGCACATTTAAAGACTTTCATCAGCTAAGAGCAATGTCACATGTATTAGTGTGTCTTCTCGAGAGATGGATGTTGGAATCTCTTAGAAGTCAATGTCTAAATTGCTACTGACTTCTGTAGAATTTCAGAATTTTATCAAATTGCATAAAATTAAGTCTTTGCAGTGTGTGGACATGATTTTGTAATGAGAAGGAGGATTATCCTAAGTTTTCTTTGCAAACTGTACCCTTAAAATCTATTTTTAATGTTTTTCAAGTCCTTGAGGAGTGTTCCCTTGTAAAGGGAGGGTGTATATGGTGGCAGAGACACACACATATAATTTGCTTCATGATGGCAGTGAGAAGTAAGGTCACACTTCTCAATACCTGACACAAGAAAATTTTCCCTTGGAATCATGGAAATAACTTCCCAATAATTTCCTATGTAATTTTTTACATATCTATTGAAAATTTTCTTGAAATGCTAAATTAGACAGTGTTTCAAATGCTTCTGTTTCTTAAGGAAATCAAGAGATTAAGAAATTCTAGTGCACAATTTCTTAGATTGAAGCGCTGTTCATGGATTCTGTATTTTTAGAACCAAGTCCCATGGTATGAATGTTACAATGCTATGCATGCATATTTGCCTTTCAAGTGCTTATTCTGGGTAATGAAGATATATTTTTTTAAAGTTATGTGAATAAAGTAATTTGCATGTATGGCTGAGGCATGCTGTGTCAGACAGGTAAGCAAGCTACTTTTTATTGATTTTGGGTCAGTAATATTAATTAGATCTGTGCTGTGTGCACTTTGGTGGCAATGTACTATTTCTACTTAGGGGAACCTGCACAGGTGAAGTGCTACTCAGTAGTTTCATTTCATTTCCACAAAGGTTTGTTAGCATGTTGCAGCTCTAGGGTTTTAATGTGAGCTTTTCTGTAATGCCAAACAACTCCTGCTTCTAAAAGCCTGCTAAACCAAAAGGACAAAATCATAAATAACCTCCTGTGGTCAGCCAGGTTTTGCCAGCTATCACTCAGGTGTCCCTGGATCATTTTATAGGCTGCTTATTTCTATTAATTAAACCTATGCATTACACAGAGAAACTGAACAATATCAAGCTGACTTTTAAATGCTTTAATTATGAATTGATGTACCTTCTCATAAACCAGATCAAAGGCTGTAAGATAAAATACCACTTGGTCACATGTTCTGCTATGGGCAGAGAGTCAACATCAAAAAGAATTATGCTGCCAAAAAGGTAAAGGATTTGTTTAGGAAGATAGTGATCTTAAATACTGTAAAGAAAGCTGGAGATGGCCTCAGTAGTAATGCAGTTGTTACAATCCTTACTTATTTTTTTTAAAAATTGTCTAACTTTCAGGTACACTTTGTGTATAATTAGAATTGCAATAACCTGTCTTTGCTTGCATAATTTTAGATATCTTAAATTAATTTTATATCTTTTGGAATTTTTTTTAATTTATCTTCTCTTTTTAAATGTGGTTAACCTTCATCTTCAATCTGCTTCCCCCAAATGAATATGGTTTCTTGTCTTAATTACAAATCTCATAACTGAATTTCTTTACGAGAGTCCCAAAACTAGCATCGAGAACCAAACAAATAACAATCTGCTCAAACATTTCTTTGCATGTGGGAAACTATGTGCAAACATGGATACCTCTGATTATTCACAACTACAGTTTGTTTAATTTGATTAACTTTTTGTTCATTTAAAAAATAATTTAATTTAGCTGATTTCACTTTTGCAAAATTATTAATATTGAAAGTGCTGAAATATAGTTCAGTACAACTGCTTGTATCTCCTCTTCTCAGTGCAGTTATCATCTGCTCTACTCTCACAACACTGAAGATTCCATATCTCCTTATACACTTATTTAGTGTTCGTATGAGCCCCTATTTAATTTAATTACACATGAACTACATTTACTATTTGTATAAAAAATGATGCCCAAAGAAATTGAGTACCACTAAAGCAGTGACATATCATGGAAATACTACTTAAAAAATAAGAAAATCTTTATTTTTTTGGTCAACACTCATATCCATTATGAATGGCAATGTTCCGTATTTGAAAGGCTTCCTAAGTCAGGAGATGGAAAGAGGAAATCTTTAGATTGGAGACATGTTCTGGTAAATTAAAAATAAAGGTTAACAGAAAGATTTGGGACTCTGGAATCAATAGACCAAGTCGATTGATAATGATCACTGTGAGAGGGCTCCATTTGAAGGAATGCCTTGGTATCCTTGTTTGTCACAGTTGGAAATATTGCTGGGAATAGGCGAGGAACAGATATACAGGGGAGAATCAGGTGGCAAGGAAATACCATTAAACCAATCAATGCAAACCCCAAAGTATTTGTCGAGACACATCATGTATTCCTAAACCTAATTTCACAGCAGGGGTAGGCCTGGCAGATCTCTCCAGTCATTTCTTATTGTCATAAAACAAAAACAACAAAGAAACAGGTACATTTTGTTTTATTTATGAAGCAATACAATCACTGGATACAAATTCCGAATTCAATTTTTATATTGTGTGATCTATCATATATTAAATTGCACGTAGGGATTTGAAGGTCTTTGCAGAAGTGGATCAAAAAAAAAATACGTTTAACTTGCCAAGATTTAAAATATTTCTGATAAGTTTTCCAATTAGTATAAGTCCTAAAAGGGGACCTATTGGTCTGCATATATTCTTCATCAGTCTGGAAGTTGCCTGGCAAACTCTCGAAACTGAGCATATTTGGAAAAAATGATTGTAAGGATGCACAAAAGACACTAAATCAGATGTCAATAAAATGTCTGTATAGCTCTTATTCATCTTTCATGCAATATTTAAAAATAATAACAATAATAAATAGTTGTTAGATTTCTGTCCAAGTCTGAAGTAAGAGAAACTAGCAAGGTCATCCAGTTTTGTGTTCCTGAGGTAGAAGGAGTCGGAGCATGGCAGTGGGGTGTATTGTCATTTTGTCATTGCATGTTCACTTGGTGTTGCTGGTATGTCTGTAATGCTGTACTGGATTTGACAGATCCATCACATAGCTCAGTGAATGGCTTGCTTGAATTAAGCCTATGGGCAGACTTATTCACATTGATTGGCTATTGGTTTTGTGTTTTATGATTTGATTATTGCATCTTCGATCGGAGTAAGAGAAATGTTCCTTTCGCGCATATTAACCTTGTCAGCAATATTTATGCAAGTGTGTCTGGGAGTGCAATGAGCAGAGCCCTGACAGGAGGAAGGCAGCCCTGTCTGAGAGGCAGAGTCACCCCCCTGTGCTGCTTGCTGTCCCCGTGCAGGGCCCAGGTGTGTTTATACATGGATGGTGCAGTATCCATATATACACACACATCCCCATCCATCACACACACACAGACACATGCACAGAGGGGAGCTGCGCTGAGCACCAGCCCCTTCTAGAGCACAGTGCCCAATTTAAACCTCACTCCAAACTGTGGGGACATTCCCACTGACCTCTTTGTTGTCTGGATTAAATCCCTCATCTCTGGAAGCTGACTTTTTTCTTTTTTTTTTACTTTTTTCTTTTTTTTTTTAATAAAATAAGGCATTTTCCAAAATATTTTGCACATAACACTTTGTAGTAAAAAGTATGTTTTGTTTTTTTCCTCCCACTACCAATTTGTGTTACATGTTCTGTGGTTATACCTAGGGGTTTATGATATTTGAGAGAGAAGGTTTTGTCATATGGAGATTAAGTATCTTCTAGATCTGAAATCTTACTCCTGATATTCTAATATTTTACATTTTTAACATGTCTATGTGGAGCATTCAGTTTTTTCAAAGCAGTAGTGTCTACAGAAATAGTTTAATATATTTTCCAGTTCTCTTTGGGCAAGTGGTTGAGGGTAATATTTGATATTTCAGCTCAAGTTATCCTAAAATAGAATAGGTGCAGTTTTGATGTAATAGTAAACATAGCATTAAAGAATGAAAATTTAGAATGAAGAGTAAAAAACCACAAAGTATAAAATGTGAGCTTCTATAGCTGAGGAGGGTTTTTATTACATTGTGGACTAGATCATCTTCTCTTTTATGATTAAACAGGGAAAACCACTATATTTTTGTTCAAATTGTTTTCTCTTATTGAAGATTACTAGAGATATATACTAAAAATTAAAGTTTTGATTGCGTATAAAATATAATAGCATCTTGAGCCAGAATTAAATTTTCCATGAAATAATTTTATAGAAGCATAAATATTTTAAAATCTAGTGCCTCATTCATTCCATGATTGTACCTTTTTAGGTTAAGGAGAAAGACCTTCTCTACACAGTTTTAGTATTTAAAGGAATCAGGTTGGAAGAGGAAAAAAAATTAGAATATGGTGGTAACTTTTCAACTTGCAGTTGGAACATTCAAACTTTTGTGTATTTTGCTATCCCAGTGGAATCTTAAATGGAAAGATCTGGGGGATGATCCATAAGGGGGAATTGTTCAGCCCATATTGTAGGCTACTGAAATTTTGACAATGAAAAGGTTCAGTCAGCACCTTGACCGGGTACAGAGGTTCTGTTCAGCTTTTCTAACAGCAGCAGAGAATATGTTTATCACCTCTTCTGCAAATGCTTAGGTTTGATGTGGTGATGCTTTATTGGTCTAGTTATTTTTTTTTTCCTGGACAATCCTGTATGGTAGCTAAAGCTTCTTTATTCCCAATTATTGCAAATAAAAATCAAATTATTGGCTTGGCTGTTACAGAGTGGTAGTGGGTTTGGCCATCTACCTGTTAGAACTTTATGCCTGTGTGATCTCTGGCAGACTACAGGATCACTGGCATCATGTTAATATTTCATAATCCGTTTTCATCCCAGTTCATTCAGAGTTTTGGGGATGACTGGAGTATATGACTCATAGTATAACCATAACTGTACTTTTTAGTGAAGTTAGAAAGTAAAAGTGGGTGAATATGAAATAAAGAGAAATGTTACAGGGAAAAAAAAAATCAAAGCATTTGAAATTCCATGAGCAGGGACTTTATTGCAGTATATTTTGACAGGAATTCCCTGAAATGAGAATATGTTGCATAGAGTACTTTCCAATAACTGAAGCATGGTTTGTTCTAAAATATTGCAGAAATGAGACATTTTTGAGGGAGACTCAGTGAGTCACATTAATGTAGGAAAACATCACAATTACATTTCTTTGAAACATAATCTTCTACCAGTTCCAGGAAGCTGCTTTGATGTTTGAATGCATCCTCTACTGGCTGGAATTCACCTGTTTACTGGTACTTTGAGGACTTCATTCACCTGGGTGTAGTTTGACCGTTCATGTAACATCCAGGGACCTGCTGAAACTCCTCCACCAGTTCAAAACTGAGGGGACAGAGTAGTGAAAAAGCTTAGTGCTACTGCCCAGAATGATGGTAAAGAGCAATCAGTAAACTTTTGTCTTGCAAGAGCTGGTTTCATTCGTACCCTGCTTCTACTTCTCTTACCTTTAATCTCCATTCTCATTCATTGCAGTATCAAAGGATATTTTAGGAATCCCCATAGACAAGGAAAAGCTGGGCTATTAGTGTGAAATCTGTTTTGACATCCACGCTGGAAATCATGGGGAAAAAATTGGGAGAGAAGGCAGAGGTAGACTAAAGCCCAGATTTCCATACCTGGCTTCTTGATGTGCTCAAAGCTTAAGGTGCTCAGTGCTTCTGCTGCCAGGTTCTTCCTGGATATAGGGAGAGCTGTTAAATGTTCCAAAAAAATAAATCAATGCACCTATTCTGACATTTACATCTCAGCTTCAGTATCCTCTCTTGGTTTTATTTCATTCCTCCAGCCTCTGTCTGGTTATGTAGCATGACTTAACTTGGGAGTTCTTTATTCTGATGTAAAAGCTCACAGTAAAGAACTGTGATTATGAATATATTGATGAATTTTCATACCTTTTCTCTAAAAGGAAGGGGGAAAGGACTCGTTAACATTTTTAAAGTAGGAATTATCTCAGTACTAGCTCACAAAAACTTCTTTGCTCTTAGAGGATATTGGAAGAAAGTGCGACTTTGAAATTTCTGCGTTGTATTCAGCCGACTGGATAAATGCGAAGTTGGGGAGTTGCTAAAACATTGATTCCTGATCCAGCAGACCAAAACTGTTCCAGGGCATTGGGTCACTGCCTGTGACATGATAGACCATAACAGCTCCTTTGGACATGTCAGTGGCTAATTACACACTTCTCAGTTCCCAGATCATTGGCTTGATAGCCCACAAAGAGGCAGATTAGAACGTGCTCTAAGTGTCGTCAACCTGAGTGCTTGGAAACCAAGGAGGAATTAAGAGCATTGTGCAGGAGGCAGACAGAAGATGAGGGAAGGAAATGTTATTAATAAAACTGGGATGACGTGGATGTAGTCTGCATGGATTAGCTGTGTAATTTGCAGTGTGCTCTGGCAAGGTGACGAAGTATTAGAAGAACGAACTTTAAATAACAATGTTGATGAAATTAATCAAGAAAGAGGCAGCTTACACTCTTGCATGTTTTTACTGTAGCTTTTTGCACCTCCGAGGAGTCTAAAGCATTTGATTAGGTATTTAAGTAGATTATTTTCATATTCCTTTGGGCTTGTCAAGCTTCTGATACTCTTAAGAACCCACCTGAGGCAAACATCAGATTGTAAGAATACTGCAGGAGTGGGAATAGAATGTTTATCCATATATCCTAAAGAAATTTTTTTGTGAAAATTGCTGTAGGGTGTTTAATATACATGCAGAAAAAAAAAAAAAGAAAAAAGAAAAAAAAAGTAAGACTTTGTTTAAATCAAGCGTGTATCAGCTTCTAAAGTTCGTTTATGTTTTCTTGAATGAATTCTTAAATAATCTTAGTGAGGTTTTCATGTATATAGTATTTTAGGTAAAATATGAAAAACTTATGCTATCAATTAATTTGTAAAGTCGTACCAAACTTAATATAATGTAAAGGGAAAGAATTGCTGTTATTCATAATTGCTGAAGTTTATAATTACACCTCTGTATGTTGGGAAACCTTATAGTGGATAAAGTGGTTGTTACCAGTAAACCAGAATAGTTGCTATGAAATCAGAAACAATTATGAAGTATGTTTTTGAGGCATTATTTTGAGTATGCCATGATATACATAAAGAACAAATCCCCTAGTTAAATGAATGGATATTTTTAATGTATTTTAGTGAATGTTCTGATTCTTTACACAAGGCTGACTTCAAAATGTTCTTTGCCCTAAAGAGAATGAACAATATGTCCAAAATATAGTCATAAACAAAATTTTGAAATGTAAATAATAAGATTTCAAGTATAACCTTAGTTTAGCAGTCCTGGATCATAATGACATCGATTTATGTTGCTGACGTGGAGCACTTCTGAAACAAAATTACCGCCCTACTTCCTCAAGTATTTAATTTAAGTGCATAGTCTGTGTTAATCACACTAAAAGGCCAATAATTTTAGAGCAGTCTGCCACTGAGATCAGAATGAATTCTGCTATGGATTTGTGTGGTGTTCAGAATTTCACCTATTAGGTTTAGGTTTTACTGTAAAATGTCCAGATCTATTTAAAAATCACATGTTCCTCTTACAGATAAATATTAATCTTTTGACTCTGTATATTGCATTATTAATGATAAATAATTTCATATTAAATATAATATATTGAGTGATCACGCATCAAAAAATTCCATTGATGCAGCAGGTAATACGAGTTAGATCCAAGTCTATTTTTGTAGCTCTGATTAAAAAAAAAAAAACTTAAAAAATCAGGAAATAAAATTTGTAGATCTAAAATATGGAAGGTGAAAGCTACAGATTTTTCCCACTGGTTGTGATGTAAGATATTGTCCACATTCTGGAAATATATTAAATAAACTTTCTTTTTTTTTTTTTTTTTCAACAACAGTACTAAGTTGGAAGGTTGCATCTATTTGCTAGAAATTTTCTTTAGAGCGACATTGAGGGTTAATGGAAGGAGAGAGAGGGGGTGTTTGTATCCAAGGCACTGCCACGGCAGAATTATTGTATCCACCCTGTGGACATTCCTCCAATCTGCTTTGCAGCACCAGTATGGGACTGTGCTAAAAGGAGTCTCTCTCTTCTGGAATTTGAGTGGGTTGTTTAGCTAGTTCAGTATCAGGGCTAAAAAAAACTGCCTGCCCATCTGCTGGGGAAAGCCTGAGATAAGAATACAAATTATGAGAAAGCACCTTCTGTTGACCGTTTTTCCCTTTAGGTTTTTTTCATCCTTTTAGGTTTTGAGGTTGGTCAGTTGTTGGTTTTGGTTTTTTGGTTTGGTGTGGTTTTTTGTTTGTTGTTTTTTTTTTTTTTTTTTTTTTTTTTCTTTCTCTGAGTAAATGAAATAATGCAGGCATAACACTGGGCTTGGGGATGCACATTTCCATTGGTGTGAAGAAGAGCTGGGGATTGGGGTTTTTTTAAGGTTTGAGGTTTTTTGGGGTTTTTTTGGTTGTGTTGTTTTGTTTTGTTTTTTTCTTGAAGGCATGTTTTTTTTGCAATTGCAGAAGTACTTTTTGGTATTAAAACCAATTATTTCTGGTCAAGAAGTTGTGTGACTGGTAGCAGGACGAAACTTAATGAGAGATTTTGTTTCTTTCCTCTCTCCTGCTGTCTTTGGCACTCTAAATTTTGGTAGAGACATCCTATCATTGGCTAAAGCACACTGAGCTGTCCTGCACTGAGCACAAAGAGGAGAGCAAGGCAGAGGTGATGAACGTGGCAGGGGAATGAAGGGCTGGCTTGAGCTGCCTGGAATCAGGGCTGTGGTGCCATTTCAGACACCCTGGGGCATAGGAGGGACCTGGGGAGGCAAGGGGGACCCAGCACCTTCTGCAGTGGCAGCTGAGCCCAGGCAGATGGACAAGCTGCCTCTGCTTGGGCAAGGCAGATGGGCTTTAGTGTTTTCTCTGCAGCAGCAGTTATAGAAATAGCTGCATTTGTTTCTTTTGAGTCAGGGTTTCCCTCTGTCTGCTTTCCAAGGTCTGCCTCAAAATTTCAGGAAAGAAATGGTCAGGAATGGTGGATGTAGGAGAGCATTACCTTGTGATGAGGAAAGCAGAGGACCTCAATGGAAGCCAAATATCTCCATCCTCCTCTCTGTCTTGGCGTCATTGGTTAGGTTGAACAAGAAATTCTGCAGAGAAGAAGAACCTGACATTGAAGAAATTAGTCTAATTACCTTCCTAATGCACATCAGGTCAAACAAGTTAGTGTTGTTGAAGCTTGATACCACATGAATTATTTATAGTTTTATTCTTATTTCATTTAATATATCATATAGGTGTGGCTGTGAAGTTGTTTAGTTGTCTTTGTGTTGTGATTCAAATGCTGTGGGTATGGTAATGCACTTTGATCTTACAGTAATGGGAATATAAAGCCTGATAATAGCAAAATCAACCTTCTAATTATAGTTATTATGCTAATATTAAAAAAGTTTAAATTCTTTGATGGCCTTGATATTTAAATTTAGGACACTAGCAGGAGAGAGTTGGGAAGGACTTAATAAAATGATTATAAGGGAAACTTTGTCCATCCTTGACTATTTCAGAAACCATTCAAGGAGCCAGCAGTCAGCTATATTAAAATTCATAGTGAAAAAGCCCTCAACATCAGAGTCCTCACAGGATCAGCAAAGTCTTAATGTTTAGAGCATGAAGGAAATATATAATAGCTTTAATAATATAATGGAGAAATATTCCAAGGTATCACATACGAGTCTGCTGGGAAAAATCCTTGCTGCACGCAGTAGTTAGCACCAGATCCTTGGGGAATCCAGCTTGGAGCAGCTCCAGGAAGGGAAGGCAGTGCTTTTGGTTAAGCTGCATCAATTTTACCAGCTGAGATTCTGATCCCTGAGCTCTAAATACTGGCTTTGTTTGTCAGTCCCACAGCGGCCCTATCAGAAAAAGTCAGCAGATTAAATATAGTTTAATTCTTTCCACTGTAACTTCTGTTCAGTATTGTGTTTGTCTTCATCCTAATTTTTGATGTTCTGGTCTCTGCACTGTTTTCAGCAGTTCCTGGATTTTTGGCTGGGGGTCTGAACCTCTACGTTGAGCAAAATTATTTCTGTCTAGTTTTGTGAAGTTTGTCAGCAAAGCCCAGGAATTCAGGTCTGCAAAGCATAATAATCACTGTATGTTAGTGGATTATCATTTCTTTTACATTTTAAACTTCCTAGAGCCAGTCTGATTAATTTCTTAAAATTCCCTTTGACTTCTAGTATGGCTTCCATTTTAAGGAAGCTCTGTGCTGCTGAGGAGGAGGGGTTGGAAACTTCTGGGATTCATGGGTGAAATTAGGTGTGTGCCAAAATTCTGTTCTCAATCATGTGCTGTGAGAAACAGTGGTGAGAAGTCCAAGTGCCACCCAGCATTTTAGGAAGAGGAGAGGACACACAGAACACTCACTGGCCACGCATTCCCTGCATGGGTTTTCCACCCAAAATGACCTTTTAAGTTTATAAATTATAAATTTATACCTTTTAATTTTATAAATTCCCAGACACCCGGGAGCTCTGAGCACCTGAGGGGCAGCAGGGCCAGTGACTGCAGCAGAGAAAGGAGGTGGGAGTCTGGTGCTTTTTGAGGAGTGGGGACTCGTGCAGACACAGGGGAGCTCGTCCCTTCCCAGGGTGGGATGACTCCATGGAAACTTTTAGAGGGAGCACTCAGGGTAGAATTTTATTCTGCTTAGGTTGGAATTGTGTTTCATGATGGTTATATCCCCCAAGTCATAACAAAAGAGTGTCTGAGACCCATTCTCTGAATTCCTTCCTGTCTTCCACATCCAGGTTCTGAATTTTCCAATAGTAGAGTGGGCAGATCACTTATGTGTCAGGTATTTCTTCACAGAAATACTTTTGTGAATCAGACATCCATACCAAGGACACGGCTCAGGCTCCAGTGATTAAAGAACTTAAACCCCTCAATATATATGAAATCTCTATTCTATAGTATGGCATGTTTTCACCAGTTTCAAGAAGAGAGAAAGCAAGCATGTAATGCATTGGATATGCAAAAGGTCTGCTGGATAGAAAGAGCAGGTGCCAAAAGAGAGAGGTTTCTGTCAGATGTGGGGCCTTAGAGGCACACATTTGTTACTGCCAAAGGGACTACAGGGAATGGAGCAGAGGAAATTACAACATATTCAAACCTTTGAAGATAGTGTGATGCAGGTTCAATAACTACCCCAAAGGAAGAAAGCTCATCTAAATCATTTAATAGTACTTCTGTTGTCCTCCCCTTCTGTTCTTGTTTGAATTCAGGATATATATCAAATGTTTAAACATTTTTTTTTGAAAATTTAAAACCATCTTTATTACCATACTGGTAAAAAAACGAGTTAGTTTTCAATTTGCTAGAAGAGATAAAAATTGATATATAGGCTTGAGAGAAGCAGTAGTATGCAGAGTGTTTGCCCTTGGGAAGTAGCTGCTCAGATGGAGCCCAGCCATTTGGAGTCCCAGCAGCACATTTTCCTGACCCACACTGTCTGGGAGACATCAGAGAGCTCAGACTGCCAAAGGGTGCTGCTCCTGCACACTTAAAAGGATTGCACTTAGCCCAGGGTGTGAGGATCTGGCAGGTTGAATATATCCAACTGTACATTCAGATCAATGTATTTGTCATGTTATCCTTTCAGGTTTTATTTATTTTTTTCCTATCAAACAGCCAGTAACATATTTTAAAGTTTTATTATTAAAAAGTTTCTTTTGCTTAAATCTATGTTCTTTTACATCTGAAGTATTAACCAGTGAACAGTAAAAAATTGGTTCTATACTTTCACTGTTAATACACAAATTAAATTATGGAAGTGCTTCTGTATCTTAATTGAGCAGGGCTTATTGTATAATAAAGTTGAGTCCGCTTACAATTCCTGCACTTTTTTGAATCATTAAAAGTGTAGCAGTGATGAGGAACACTAAACCGACCTAAAACGCACCATGAATTTTCATCAGAGCTGCCTTGTGAGATTTTCAAGCCTTGCAAGCTCCACAGAGTTAGTGCAGAGCAGTGGTTCCCTTTAAAGGGAACGCTCCACATTTGCAGGGGACTGGGCAAGGTGAGCTGTCCTTTGGCACCTCTGCTCTCCACCTGCTTTGGGACAGAAGGGCTCTGGTGCACCACAGAGCAGCTCCACCCCAAAGGGCTCCTTCTGCTGGCTCTGGGGCTGTCCACACTAAGGACTAACCCCTGCTTTGGCCACATCAGCTGTGATGTCTGTGATGCCTCTGATGAGCAGTTTCCCCTCTAGGTCTATGTACCCCTGGTTGGTGCCTGAGATGTTTTGGTTTTCTGAAACTCTTTTCCCAGAGAGTTTTCTGTCAACAACAGACATGTTTTTGTCACTGTAACCTTTGTTTACATTCTTTCCCTAGGAGGGACTTCTTCCTGATGTCCCTCTCATTTGACCAATGAAATTAAAAAAGTTTGTCTTTGTTTCACCAATTAAGTTGCTCTCTATAAAATAGTATAAAAAGAAAAAAAATTCCCCAAAATAAACACAGTCATTTTCAGCCCTCTGAAATCAAAGCCTGTGTCATTGTAGTGTACAGCAGCATCAGGTCTATGCAAACAACAGTATGGAATTTAGCTAAATAAATCCTGCCACTATAAGAACATTAAAGCCATCAAAGTGCTAAAGAATTTCTAGTAATTGCTACAAATAACAGCTAATTAATTATAAAATATTGAACTGGATTATTGGACTCCAGCCTCTAGTCTTTTCATTCTCACAGTTGCTATGCTGACCAATATGTAACTTGCTACTTTTAAAAGTTATGTGTGAAGTTGTGAAATTAATTTTACAAAAGCAAATAGTATCTTGCTGTGAAGCAGTATAACAAGAGATGTTTATAGTAGTTGTTTTTTTTAAATAGGTATCACTTTGTTGTTTTTTTTTTTTTTAATTAGTTCTTTCCCAGTAATTAGTAATGACTTGGTTTAAAAAAGAGTAAGATTTCAGAACAGTTTCAATAATATTTGTCATTCCAAAGAACAAATTGCAGTTAGTGTTCTGGGGTCTTTCTGGAAGTACTAACCCAGCATATTACCCTTGCAGATATTTCTGTATTTAAACATCTGAAGGTAGAGAGTCTGTGGCTAAATGTTCCACTGTTCTGAGCAGAGATGAACAAAAGGAGCTTCTCAGTAACCACTTTAGAGGCATTTTTTTAAGGAAAAGTGATCTTTTCTTTTAGATGAGAGGGCAGTTTAACATCTTCATAGAAATGAGTCAGAAGGATTTTCTGTAAAAACAGTAAGTCTGCATTGCTACTGGCTCAGTCACTGTTAGGCAAGCATCTAACTTTTCCTGTCTATAATTTTCACAGAGGTGGTAGCAGTAAATAAATACAGTGACAAATTATGCTGCCTATGAAATACAGAGTAGCTCTGTATTTGTAATGTAAAATTTATCCCACTTTGTTTTGTTTCTTTTTTTTTTTTTTTTTTCTATTCATGTCTTTAGCATTACTGGTTAGGTAAATCTCATTAGCTCTTGAAACTGTTGCAGATGACAAAATAAAGAGCAAAACTGCCAACTGAACTTAATGAACAGCTGAGAATGCAAGAATGTGCAATTTGATCACAAAGTTCCCACTAACAGACAGTGTCAGTATTTCTGCTAGGGCAGAGGCAATAATCTGCTTTTGGACCTATGCAATCCTGTCCCTAGAGTACAGACTGCAGATTCCTTGTTTTGTTATGGATTTATTTTTTTCCCCCTCTAGAATGTGAACCTTTAAGTAACAAGGTTCACAGATTTCTAAATGAGAATTTCAAATCTCTTGATACATTGGGGGATGAAGTAATAGAAATAGATTTTGTTCCCTTAGGGCAGAGCTCCTCAAGGTTTTGTTGCCCCTGAGGGACGTTTGCTCCTGCATGGTTTTCAGGAGGAGCCTCAGTGCTTAGTGCTTGCAGAGCTGTTTTTTTCCAGGGGGTCCTTAGCCTGCATCCTTTGGCTCCTGGTTGTTAGGCTTGCATTAAAGCTCAGTGTCAGGTTTTTGCTGTGCCTGGCAGTGCAGGGGCTGTGTGCAGCTGGGAGGAAACCACAGACAAGTGTCAGCCCCGCACCTGGGTTCATTAACCCTTCACAAAACAAGAATACCCCCAGGAAGCTGGGTATCTGCATAGAAAGGAATCATTTGATGCTAATCCTTAAACACAGTTTTCACTAACCCAAATCCTGATTGCCTAGATTTCAGACAGGACAAATCAGGATTTGTGCCATAATGAAGTTTTCTGCATTTTTGAAATACTAGTGCATTTAGTGTTTCTCTTTTTATGTTACCTGGTTTAAAAAAGAATTTTGCAAGAGAAGGTTTATATTAAATTACTCATATCTCTAGCTTATTCTCCTAAGATTCTGCAAAAGACTTCTATGTATTTGGATGACAGTATATGAGAATATACTATGTCATTTCTTTAAAATAAATAGCAGAAAATTAATTTTCTGATTGCAGTCATATTAGACATAGAAAAAGCAAAATATTTTAATTTCATTATCCTCCTTTCAGATGCACAAAGTAAATTGCAATTTAATTTTTTTTTCAAAAGTGCTTTTTACATATTTTGCAGTAGTGCCCTTTAGTAGCTATATCGATATATTGTTTTATTTTTATTAGACTTCATAAATATATTGACATATCTGTAACACTAAACATGAAGCTTCCAATGCAAGAGTTTGTACATAGTCCATATCCAAATGTCACCATTATTTCATTTAAAAGATCCCAGCATGTCTACCTCATGATCCTTATGAACTCTATAATACTCAACACTTTTTCTTGCTACATTCATTAAAATTAAGCACCCTTCCCCTACCCCATCTGTAAACATCAAGTCAATTGGCAGCTAGCACATTTCCCAGTCAGCAAGCAGTATTGTGAATTTTATCTTCTCTTGCAGAAATCAATTCGTCTTCGTTGCAGCAGATGAAATTTCTTGTAACACCTCTGCAGGTAACAATCATTGATACTTCTTGATGCATCCATCCAGGTCTCAATATCCTTTTTCACATGCTGCATTTAATCGTAAGACAAAGCGCAGGAAAGTCCGTAGTATAAATCTTTGGAATAGTTTAATGAATTTGTAGCTCCAAGCCTCTAGGTTCTGCCATATAAAAGCCATTAGGTTATTTTGCTGACTTTGGTGTTTTGTTTCCAGTTGAAGTATGGGATGGCCTAGCGTGTAAGGATATGTTAAACCTTCTGATAAAAGCTTCAGGACTGTGGCTTTCAAAAGTCAAACCAAACAGAACTGATGAGAAGAGCCAAGGCTTAGATGTGTGTAGGACATTGTAAGTGCTGTGGATGTAACAATTTTCTTTTCAACTCGTTGGGGGGCAAATGGTGCCCACAAGGGTATTGCAGACCCTAAAGCACTCACAAAGTCTATCCTATGGATGAGATAGTGGGAGAGGGGGTCTGTGCCTTCAGAGGATCGCTCTCTAGTAAGTAAAAAAGTCTCAATGTGCTATCATGTTGTAAGCCACGGGTACAGAAGAATGAACAATGTTTTTAAAAGGTTTATTTATATTTTATAAGTATATTGAATATGTCAAGAGGTTTTCTCTCTTTTAAGCAATAGAGTTCGAACAAGCTTAGTCTTAATTCAGGTAAGGATGGTGTTATGTTGCTACGTAAGAAATCAAAAGGCAAAAATAAATAGTAACCGTGCCGGGGCTTATTCTGCCAATAATGTTGTGCAAAATACCAAGATCATAGAAACTTCTGATATTGAAGGATGAAAAGGTATAGAGTGTGAAATCAAATGTTGGTATTAAGAAGTGTTTGCTGATAGAGTTTTATATTAGCAGAAAGAAAAGAAAGGTGTCGAGATTTCTGTTTATGCCATGATGATCGACATAGAAACAAATAGAGAACATTTATTTATGGAAAAGATGATCATAGCTAAACCTAAAATATGCTAAAATTGTTGTAATCTCTATGCTAGCTGTAGCATTTTTGGTGGTAATCTGAAAAGTTCTTCAGTAGTAAAACTTGATTCAACATGGATTTTTCCAAGTCCCGTAAATTATGAAGTAAATACATTTTGAAAAGCCAACATTTGTCACATTCTTCATATCACTCAACTTGGATTTTGGCTTTGGTTATTTCACTTGAGCTTCCTGCTCAGCTCTTCATTGAAGTGAGCTGTAGTAGGGAGGCTGCTACTTTGTAAATCTAAGCTTTGCTGAGTAAGAATAAATATATTTATTTTAGCAATTTTTAAACTTGGAATTCTTGAGTTAGATGTGAGGTCTGTGGGTCCGGTATTGCAAAATGAACCCTTCTAAGCAATAATTCTTGTTCTAGTAAAGAAATTTTTCTCTCTCAATTCAGGCACAACTTAAGTGCCCAAGACTTTACAACAGATATTCCATATATCACTTCCATAGAATTCCAATCAAAAATATGTTATTTATATAAAATATAAATGTAATTTATCAGTGCATTCAGTGAACTTTGCACAAAAGTAAATGGATCTCTGTGTGTATTCATTAAAACTTTTCAGTTTACCAGTTGATTACCTATGTTGGATTGATTCAACAGTACGGTGCTTATCCTAGGCATGATTTTGAGCATATGATAAACACATCCATGACAGGTGACTGTAGGTGCATTTTTTTTGCACTAAATATGAGGGAGAAAGCTGATGAAAACCTGTACCTGCTGTTTCTTATCTACCTAAGTTTCAGTAAGAGAATTTAAATTACTTTTGGCTTCATAAAAACGTAATCCTCCGGCCCGTATTCCTGTGAGTCAAATTGCTAAAGTTGAATTTGGTCTTTTGGATTTGTAAGTTGACATCCAACTATTTTATTATCTGATGTTTTATGTTTAAATACATGGAGCAAACATAGAGATTCTTTGAGAACCAAAACTAACCTTCCTGTGGTTTTTCAGATGCATGCAAAACACCTGCAGTATGATTTTATAGTGCTTTTTTAGTGCTCCTAAGCTCAATGACAGTAACTCTACTATGTTTGTAAAGTTGATATCAAGTGAAGATACTTATAAACATGCTCAATGTTTGAAATGTGAGTATATGTATGTTTGCATTGCTACCCTGTAAAGGATGTGTGTGTTTGTGGATTACAAATAGTAATATATAACAAGTAAAGCTTTGGTTGGAACTCGATCATCAATTGGAAATGGGAGGTCCTGGGTGGTTCTGCTGGTAATATTCACTCTTTTCTTCTCAATCCTTCATCATTCCTGCCAGAGCATACTTAGCCCTCAGCCACATGGTGGTGTTGGGGTTTTTTTTTGGTTGTTGTTTTTTGTTTTGTTTTGGGTTATTTTGGGGGGTTGGTTGGTTGGTTGGTTGGGGTTTTTTGGGTGTTTTGTTTCGTTTTTTTGGTGTTTTGTGTTGGTTGGGTTTTTTTGGGGTTTTTTTTGGGTTTTTTTTTTTTGGAATAAAGTAGTCTTGAGTAGATAAATGTGTTAATGAGCAATTTGTGTCCATAAACACATTTCTATTTGTGTATCCCTGTCTGTTCTTGAATGCACATCACAGAAGGGAAACCTCCTCAGATACCTGATAGAGGGATCCTTCCATGGGAAATGTAAAAGCATTTCACTCTTGATTGCATCCAGTGCATTCTGAGGCTAAAAAATAATTACTGTTCAGAGGAGAAGTTCTGCACTTCTGGGATAGATCTTCTCTGGCAGACATGATTAAAGGGTTTGCAAGTAGATCTGAACTAGAACAGAGACAGGGCAACTATCCAAAATCTCCTGTTGGTTTGATGATGGGATTTTAACAAGGATCTCTGAGGACCTTCCTCTAGCAAATTCCTGACAATAGTGGCACTAGAGAAGAATTAATCCTGAGGTTCTTGTCTGATGGGGGCAATGGGCATCTGCCCTGTCAGTCTCTGGATAAATCAGAATGAGACCCAGAATAAACCTGTGGTTTATTTACGTGTTGGTTGCAGAACATTGTTCATTTTGCAGCTTTATCATTCTTACTGAATTTTTTCAAATCAGCTCTCAATCTATTTTTTTCTCTTTTAGATTTTGTAAAATCAAAATTCATGGTTTGTAAAGAAAAAGCATTTTTAGTGTCTTTTGCAAGTGCATTCTCAGATGTACCTGCAAATGACATTTTATATTTTTTGTGTAAAAATGGGACAAGGTTATTATTTTATATTTATATTATCTCTCTCCTCTTGCAGTTTTTAACTGTTATCCAGCCTTTATGTAGAAGCAAAAAAAATCCAGTGCTGATGCATGCTTGGTATTATTTTTCTCCCAAGTGTATTTGCAGTTTATGATTTTGAAATAAGAGAGAGAAAGGCAAGGGTATATATAAAGCTGAATTTGGAATGAAGTATGCTGGAAGTGGATATAACATCTGTCCAATTGTGACTGTATTTATTTACATTTTTGAGCAGAATCAGTCCCAGGAGGAAGGATTCTCTGCGTGTGTGTGTGCGTGTCTGCATGCAAGCAAAAGAAATGCTTTATAAAGCTTTAGAAGCTGACAGTCTTAAATTAAGTTATTGACCTCCATTTGGAGAAAGATACAGTCTCCAAAATAGATTAAACATTTTGAAAGGTTTAACTTCATAACTCCAGGAAAGATGTTGAATAAAAGCAAGCAGCTTCAATAAGCAAACGGTGGGGTTTGTGCTATTGAAATATTTGAAGAGAATATTGGCCATTTTTAACAAATGCAATTGCTCCAGTCACTGCAATTTTCCTGTATACCATCATTAACCTGTCAGCACTAACACTGCCACAAATTTAATTCATTGAACAATAGCAAATATGGAGATACTGATTTAAAACAAATTAATATTTGATGAAGTGCTTAGAATGGCTGCAGTGCCTATTGTGGGAAACCTACCTCTGCCAGGATAGGTACAAAAATAATTGCAGCTGGTAAAAATTTTGCCATATGAGCTTGCATACATCTCATTGACCTGTCCGTGTGTCTGGTAGGAGATGTTGTTTAGGTCATACTCTTACAATGGAATTTGAGAGTCCAATCCAAACTCTTTGGAAGAATGCAGCTTCAGAGGTGTTTCCTTCAGCCTGTTAGAATTACTCTGTGAAGACATATGCTCAGTTGAGAGAGGTCCTTCCCTTTTACTATTGCTGCCAATGGGTTTGACTTCATTTCATGAAGCAGTTTGGGAAAATAACACTTTTCTATGAGATGCTTTTATGATTATGCTGTGCTCTTCTGCTAATCAAATAAAAAATGAAGATGAAGGAGCAGCTGTATAGTCTTTGTGCTAGTATTTATTTAAGGCTGTACTGCTGTTCCCTGTGAAAAATAGCAGATACTGAAGTTTTTGCTCTGGAAAGGCTAGGAAATGTTGCACTAATGCACAAAATTAAACTTCTTCCATAAATTCAAGTGTCCTTTATGTTGGCAGTTTAAACTTGCATTTACTGCTGCTATAAATAGTTGCTTATATGGAATCCCATTTGTTACAGCTTTTACTGCTCTGGGTAGTTGCGTGCTGAAGATGTTCAGCTACCGGACCAGTTGATAAAAATCAGTAAACACTTTGATTATCCTCTGTTCTCCTTTCAGGAGGTTTGATTAATTCCTTTTTGTCAGGCAGTGGGGGCCCTGGCAGCCCTGGCTGGCGTGGCTGTCACTATCTGTGTGACAGCTTGCCTGCCCGGTGCTCGCGGTTCTAGGTCAGTTCGCATGGCTGCTCAAATGTGACAACATGACAAGATTAAGGAAAGCTGAGGTCCTGTGATTTGTAAATGGAGGATTTGCAATGTGAGGCTCCTTTGATAACAGAAATAGTGAATAATCTGTGTTTGTCCTCAACAAGTGCCTATAGGCACGTGTGCATCTCCTGTGCTGGTTTTTTTTATTAATGAGGCAATTAGATTGGTTTTTCTCTGGCAGGCTAAAAATAGAGCACATGAAAGATGGTTTGTGTGTGTGCATGTATGGATGCCTATATACGAGTCCATTAAATGAGCAAGGATTCAGTTTTAATATCTTGAGATTGTCATATTGCAAATAAACATAAAACAACGCTTTAGTTGCAGAACTTTATACACGATCACAAAAGACTGCTTTAAAATTTAATAAATAAAATACCCAGTATATTTATTATTGAACTAGGTAAGAGTTTCTTTGAGCTTTATTGCCCCTAAATATAACAGCAATAGTAATAAGAAATTGCATTACAGACGTAAGAAATTCTTTCTTTTTATTGGAATAGAGCTGGGTTTAGGTGTCACCTGATGGCAAGCCCCAGATTCCCCTGTGGCATTTTTTAAGGAAGTTTACATAAAATCTAAGTTTCTTGGATAGAAGCTACACAGAAAGGTGGTGCATAGAATTATATGACTTTTAGACTTTTGATTAGGCATCAGCTTCAATTCCCACCCTGGTGTGAATCCAGACAGCAAGACTGAAACTGAATGAGAGCTTCTAAGCTGAGATCTGTGCCTAGGATTGCTCCAGTTTGCAGTTATCTAACATCAACTCAGGGGAAAGTCACCAGTGCTGCTGTTTGTTACCCTTCTGTGTTTCTGCAAATTAAACTGTATCAGTCATGTTTATTTAAATGTTCTAGAAGGTGGCAGCTCAGCTTTGGCTGGCTGCAAACATCTCACCAATTTTAAAAGAAGATACAGGCTAGCAAACAGCTAGCAAAATTAAAGCAAAATTAAAAGCACGTCTGAGCATCAGTGAAACTTCTGCAAAACATGCCTGTCAATTAGCAAGGAAATTAACTGGCCAAACTGAGATGTGACATACATAAGCAAACAGCCAAGAACTGGAAATTCATCTCTACAGCAAAGTCTGCATAGGCTTCTCTACTTTCTCCTTTCTCCAGCTTTCAGGAAAAAGTAAACAGTGCTTTTAATATTTCATCAGTGACATATTTATGAACATCCTTTCACGGAAGCCTTTCATTATTGCCCTCTATCCATGGTAGACCCTGATCAAGTTTCTTGTCTCTGAGAAAACCTAGGAATGTGTTAGTACTGTAGTGATAGGAGATCCCTCGAGGCTCTGCAGGCACACAGGAGTTCAGCCCTGCAGTACACCTTGAAGTTTCACTCCTTATTGTGCTGCCTGTCACTTCCCAATTCTTCCTCTGCTCCACATCACAAATCTGTAGCACATTATAGGTCATGGAAGAGGAAGATGCTATGAATAAAGTATGTGATGGTCCTCCCCTGCACAGTGACCTCAGTGTCTGATAGCGTGCATTCACAACTTGGCAAGGAGAACATTAGCATTCTTAACTTTCCCAATCAAGGAAAATGCCTGGAAACTGTTTTTATCAGCAGATTTCAATTTCCTTGATCTTAAGTAAAAACTTCAGAGTCATCTTTGTCCATTGCCTTCTGAGGTAGAGAGAGACCTGTTGGTGATTCAGGTGACTGAAATTCCCCAAGTCCCTTGGTGTTAATATCTAAAATGAAGTTATTTAGTTGCTTGCACGTTCTTTGAACACCACAAGCAGACACCATCCTACCACAGTGGGATGAATTTTAGGTTAAAGGGCTGCCCCTGCTGCACAAGTTTGACCCTCTGAGGCTAAAATACTGCTCAGCAATGTGGTGTGTCACTGGTGTGCAGAGGGAGGATCTGTGCTGCTTGTGTCATCTCTCTTGGGATCATCGTAGTTCTGCAACCAAGAGGGAGAGCACCAAGTTAGTTATTGGAATAATTTATGCATTTCTGTGGTATTAAGGCTAGGTAACCCATGCTTTCCTTGTTTTCCTTCCAGGAACAATTCTATGACTTGATTGTTCAATTGCAAAGTGGATAAAGAGTGGATGATGTTTGGGAAAAGTTAGAAAGATGAGCTTTCCAGTGGTACTTAGGTTTTGCTTGTAATTGAGGTCAGAGTTAGGTTGATCTGAAGCAGTGACCAAGTTTTAACTTCTCTCTTTGTGCTTCTTAAGCAGGCTCATAATTTTCTGTAGTTTCTCCAGTGATATGCAGACTTGAAAATATGAGGGGCAGGTGACAATGATAAGTAAAATATGTGTATCAAATTCTTCAAAATTCTCCTTCCATACTTCTCAGATTACTTGAGGAAAATGTGTTAACTTGGTTTGTATTTCATGTGGTGAATTTTTCCTTATTAATTCTGTTATTAAGCCCTATAGTGTGTATGTTATTTAGGAGCTTCTAAATGGCTCTCCTATTGGAGCTCCACTGTCTGTCCCAGATGTGTATGGAAATGCAGCCATACTACTAAAGAATTTAAAATCCTGAAATGGCAATTACAATTAGAGAGGCACAGAATTCCCCAATTTTTAGACACTTCAACAACACCTACTACTGATAACTTAGAGAGATGCTCCCTTTCAAAGGCCCTGACAAAATCCACAATTTTCCTTTTTTAATTACTTAAAAAAAAAATTGATCAGTGAACAACAAATTATCCTTTTCTGTAGCATTTTAGCATTTTTAAACCCTCTGCTGAAAATGCTTGAAGAGCTTGAAGCATAGCATTAGTTAAGAACATACCATGCATTGGTGGACAGCTTGTGGCTACATTTACAGAAGTTAGCACAGCTACACTGTTTTTTGTTTGTTTATTTGTTTTTGGTTTGGTTTTTGTGTTTGTTTTTTTTTTTTAATTAATTAATTTCTTTATTATTATTATTATTTCCCAGGAAGTTGTTAGTCCAGGTATTTAAAAACCAGTGTCAGTATGATAACAAAATGCTAGCAAACTTTTCTTTATTTTTTTTTTCCATGATGTCCTGAATGCTTGTCCCGGATATAGTGGAAAATAGAGGAACATACCTTGTTCTAGTTAGTGATGCATCAAAATTGTTCATCAACTGTGTTCTGAGACAAGAATTTGTGCCTATTGCTTTGGATACATTGTTTTATCACCCTGTAAAACACACAGAAAATCGCATTGACTATGAATTTATCAGAACCTTACCATTGGCACATCCCAAATCTTAGGAAGTTGTTTACCTAGAATGAAAATTCACAGTGTAAATTATCCCAAAGCATTTAAATGCCACTAATTGTAACGAGAGGTACAGTTACTCATTTACAGTGAGTAAATGAAGCAGTGTGTGTGGGACTGAAGCAGCTTACTGATTTGCAGTGTGACAATACAGTTTAAATCCTTCTTCCTATTTTCAGCCTGGAAATCAGAATCTATTCTGCTAACCTTCTGAGCTTCTAAATTTGGTGTCATGCAAGGGCGTGTTTAAAAATTAGCATTTAAAAAGAAACCCACTTGCTTTAAGTTTAAGCTGACACTGTTCCTTTCCTCTGTGGAAATGAAATTTATTAATCATAATAAAACCATCATATTCTGAAGGTAGAGGTCACCCTGAGGAGAAAAAAAAAAAGAAAAAAAGTCTATTCATCACAGAGGAATTTCAGTCCTTTTTTTTTCCCAGATAATATCTGAGCATGTGTTCTTTCCCCTTTGGAAATATTTTCATCCATGTTTGTGCTTACATATGTCAAGTGTATTCAGGAGCATGCGAAAATGAAAATTGTGCAGTTTAATTTTATCTATTTTCTTTTACAGAAGATTTGGAAGAATTCCTTTTACATTTTATTTTGTGTTTACATGCAAGCATTTCTTTAAGTGGAATTTCAATATCCTGTAAAAGAAAAACAAGTGTTTGTTATTTTACCAAGAATATAAGCCTCACTAATTCTGCAATAACATTTCTATGTTAATATCACAGTAAAAGCTTTAGCATTATCATCATATAAATATAAACCATTCTTTTTAAGGAGCAGGGATTAACTTTGGTCACAGTTCTCACGTTAGGATTTCTTCACAACTCTTTTGTTTTAAGAAAGAGACATGGTTTACATAGAAGGATGAAAAAAAGCTGTGTAAAACACTGACAATAAGTGATTACTGCTTTGGAAAAAGGGTAATAAAAATGTACTCAGAAGTCAATACCAGGTTGAAACAGTCATATTTTCATCCTTTGAAACTGCTTAATGTGTGTGTTTATCCATATTTTCCCCTCAGTTGTCAAGATTTCTGTTGAATATTGATATAATAATATTATTAGCAACATGGTATATTACATCAGTGTTGTAAACTTGCCAGTTACTTCAGCAGTTGGCTTAAATATAATAATAATT
>JADMLD010001067.1:600000-882500 GCA_017589585.1 Phylloscopus whistleri | reverse complement strand
CAACTCTGCTTTAAAAAAAAGTGTTTGTGATCAGGCTTTCTCTTTGTCATCGTATGTGCATGCAGTATGATCAGTTGAACAATAACCATCAATAAAGTTTCACAAGATTTGAAAACGAAGTTTCTGTAGCATTTATATCTAAGGATGATAAATAAATTAACTTTAAAATTGAAACAGAGAGAGAGACTATATTAATCGATGAAAAATGGGGCAGTAACATATATTTATACTGGTGAGGGAACGAACTGAAATTTATTAAGAGTTCTATCCCCATATTTATTATGTAAGATATGCAAAACAAGCCTCCTACTAATAAAAAGAAAAAGTAAATTTTGTTTAAACACCGTGATGAAAGCAAATTGAAAAATGTTTACCAAATGTTAGGCTTCCAATTTAAAGTGTGGATGAGACATCTTTTTTGGAATTGCACACACAAAATGTCTAATGTAGAGAATAACAGAATTTATTTGCAATTTTAATTTTCCTGAGATGGCTTTACAGCTCCCACTCTCCAAATGATTATATGGCGTTTTAGTCTATTAAAATTATCTTGAAAGGTTGAGGGTGCAGCCCATATTAGAAAATATTTTGTTTATAAAACTCCTACAGTACTCCTAGTAGTCATTTTAAAATGTATGTCTGAAATAGTTATGTAAGAAAAGCATTTGAAATTTTTTTACAATATATATTGGGAATGTTTTCACTTATATAAATAACTACTGATAATATGACTTATGAAAAAATTATTACTACCATATGTGGAATATAGTGACTTCTAAACAGATTTAAAAAGAAAAAAACAACCCTACAAACCCAGAAAATGTGTATATCTGTCTTTAGAAATTAGTGTTTATATCACAACCGTGATTTGTGAATAAAGAAAAATGGTTTGTAATATCAAAATAAAAGCTTAGTCTGAAAAGGTACAAATCCGTTGGTGTTCAAAGTCATTTTGCTTTCCCTGCTCGCAGTGTGGGTGCCAGGGCTGTGCCCAGGGTGTCCCCACAGCCTGTGCACGGTGTGTCCCCCTGGGGCTGCTCCTGCTGGGGCTGGCTCATCCCTGGGAGTGCCAGCCCTGCCTGCCGGGCCGTGCGGGGGCTGCTGTCCGTGTGTCTGTCCCTGTGTCCCTGCCTGCAGACCCTTGGCAGCTGCCACCACAGCCCTGGGACAGCCAGCATGGCGCTGGGTCCAAGGTTTGCTTCCAAAGGGGACAAGTTCCACCACCAGCACCAGCTGTGTTTTTCAGGCAACCCTGCACAATACATGGGGAATAATTGGGGTTTGTTCCTAGGGGGGACAAAGGCACCTTCCAGACTTTCAAATTCCAGTTAGCCTTCCACTGAGCTGTCCCTTTCATGGACAGTGTCTGTTTCTGTGCACACCAGGGCCAGGGAAGCAAGCAAAGATAGTTGTTCCAGAGGCTCCTCCTGTCACTGCCAGGCTTGTTGCCCAAGCCACAAGAAAGATGTCCACCTGTTGCAGTTCTAGACGTGTCCCTTAGCCCAGCAGGTCCAGATGAGGCTGATGAGGGTAAGGTGCCTTGGCTGTGTCACATGCATGCCAACAGAATTATGTGACTCTTCTACCCGGGTCCCCATCATACTCTAATTTAGCAGAGGAAGGCAGGACAGGGAGAAGGGATTCAATATTGCTTGGGTTGCAGTTTAGCAGGAAGTTTTATTCTACCCTGAATCCTTTGAGGAAGCTGAAGAGAAGAAACCCTGGTATCAGCCAGGAATGGTCAGGAGATGTTATGCTGTGCTTAATTTATACCTTTATATGACATGCAAGCACTGAATGTCCAAGGGCACTCTCCTGTACCTCAGGTGTGATGGATGCACTGCACTGCTTCCCTTGGTGGGTGAAATGACTGAGGTGGTGATAATGGGTAACATTTGGGCTGAAGGCAGGTGAGAAGCATCTTGGCAGATGATGTCCCACACAAGTGGGCCACCTAGAAACACATGGAGAACTTGAAATGCCACATGTGGTTGGATTTTTACCCGGCTGGATTCATCTGCTTGTGTCTGGTATCATTATGTCTAACGCATTAGTGCTTCCTTCCTTGGCCAAGTAGCCAACACATGCTAAATTAATAAAAACTCTGTTGAACAATTAGCCAGGGAATAAGGAAAGCACTACATGTTTCTACATACCAAAAGACAAAAGGCAGTCATCTCTGCAGGGTATTTTTATTCCAATTATTTAAAATTCCTATGCACCTTTAATTGTCTAGCCAAAATTAAATTGAAGCTTTATAAAAGATCTTCGAGTTGTCCCTGTGTAGGATGTTCTGTCCTACTCTGTCCTTGGTCATCTTTTTGGGCATTCAAGTTGTTTATTAGCTTCTAATTTGGGTAAAATTTTAGGGTTATTTTTTTTTTTAACTAGAATTTAATTTTCTTTAACTTTCTGGGAACCTTGTCTTCAGTTTCAACTGCTGTCATGTCATATTGCTGTTTCTTGCCTCAAGTGATTTTTTTGCAAGTTTGACATGTTCCTCTTGCCACATTTTTTCAGTTTTACAGTACAGATGCATGAGGAAAAAAGGCTGTGCAAATCATTTCCTCCCTAAAGTAGAGCTGAAATATCATCATTTTGGTAGGTGTAAGGGAGAGAAGAGAAGAAAAAAGAAGAAAAAAAGTAAAATAAAAAGTAACCTTGTTTCAGTGGGAAGAGAAGATTCGAGTGGGAGGTGAGATCAGAAGGGAGACAATGATTTTGGGAGGTCTTTGAAGAATTTATGAAAGTGTCATCAAAAAGAGTCATTTTCCAGTATTATAAAAGTTTATCTTGATGCTTCATTTATACCTAAAGGGCATATGCTTCACCTCTCACTATAACAGGAGCTTTATGCTGAGTCTTTCCACACTTTCCAGTCAGCTTTCATTCCTCTCCAGCACTTCCCCAGTGCTCTGCATACCAATAATTTTCTCTCAGCACTTCACAAAAAGGACAATGGACATGAACTAGGATCAGAGGAAGAGATGGGCAGCATATGCCAGTATACCATCAACTTGAATCTTTTCCTGAGGTAAGACAGGGATGAGCACAGGGTGGTAAAATACTAGAAGTACTTTTAGATCCAAGAGCTCGTCCTTATTTTCTTACTTGGAAAAGAAAGGGTTTTATTGCATGCTGTGTCTAAGTCTGTAGGTATTTCCTGTACCCACACAAAGGATGAGTGCCATGTGGCAGTGTAGCTGTGGCAGGGATGTGACTCCCTGGCTGTGGCTGGCTGGGACACAGCTCCTGCCTGGCAGCAGGGCAGTGGGACACGCAGGTGACACACTTGTGAAGGGCAGATATTTAATTATATCCATGAAGGGAACTGGAAACAGCAGTGTCATTTGAGGTGTCCAGGCAGGCAGCATTCAGGGCCACGAGCTCCTGCTCAGCTGTTGTTTAGCTCTCTATAGTAGATGCTGTCACTTCAGATTCCTACATAATGTCCTGCCAGGGCACTGAGGGTAGGTGACCTTGCTCTGTGTGGTTTTGGCACAAAGAATGAGTTTTGGGTGGAAGGTGGAGGTGATTGCCATGCCCACTGACATCGTGTTCAAGGCATTCCCAAATGGATGTGGGAGACTGCTTTAAAAGTCTTCTCTTGGCTCAGTTCATACAGGATTTTTTTCCACATGTAGTTGCCATGAGTATATTGGGTTAGGTAATTCTCAATTCTTCTGTTAAAGACTCTCCATTTCACTTAAATAATTGGTCATTGAGAAACACTTCCACAGTAGTCTGCTGGCTGGGGCTCTGCCCTGGATTCCAGTCCCTGTCCCACATCCCAGTGAATAAAACCTGCCTCCATGGCCCTGCTTGGTTGGTTAAAGGGATTGGGTGGCAGTAGAGTGTCCCCTCTCCACCCCCTGGGACAGACTGGCTCCTGCTAGTTCCCACTCCAAAAGGGATTTACAGCAGAAAATCCAAACTGGAGAAAAGCCTGTTGTTAAGGTGCTTTAGAGCCCTCCAGCCTTCTTCCTGCTCAGCCCTGCTGGGCTGAGTTTGCTCTGTTAGCTGTGATTTACCCTTCACTGCCTGGGCAGCCTCTGTGCCTGGCCAATTTAATGATTTCACTCTTTAGCAGCAGGCCTGAGAGTCAGGAGTTCAGATGTAAGAAAACTGTTAAATAAAACATAAGTGAATGCAAAAATAATCATTTAATGGACATTATGAAAGGACAGTAAACCAAACAGTTCAGTCCAATGGATGATGTATGACATCTAAACAAATATGACAACTAATTAAGGATTAGGTTCTGCGTTTTGGATGACAGGTCTTATAAAAATGAACAGCTAGGTTATGTTGGGGGAAAAAAAAAAAGCTGCATTTTGCAAATGTCAGGCAGACAGATCAGTAAGCAGAAAAGCTCAGTTATCCAATTAAAATAAATGTGCAGTGTTCTCAGTATAAAGAGCTAAAGCATCCTTATGTCGAGGAGTTAAGATGCTGAAATATAAGTGGAACAAAAAGTGCTCTCTATAAAGATTATTGTAATCTATCAAGATTAACATTTTGCATGCTGGCAAAGGCAGATAGTAATGTGTTTCAGTTCCTGAAATTGGAAACATTAGGTTATGATCAGTACCAATTTAAACCCCAGGTAACCCCAAATATTGAATTGAATTAATTATTTACAACCACAGAGGGCTAATAACTTGCCCTGATGGCTTCTATGGGAAATAGATACTTACAGTAGGTGCTCTCCTATTCCCCACAATCCTCCCTGGTACTTCATGGGAAATGTAATTACAAGTCGCATAAATGCAATTTAGGGAAAAGCCTTCCACTAGAAATAATTCTGATTTATTCAGGAGTTTGATTCCTGTCCTAAGAAAGAACAAGGCTGGTTTGAACATTGTCATGTGCATGGGGTGTCAGGGAGAGGCCATAAAGTTTCAAGGCCACCAGTAGGGGACATAGTTAAACCTAATTTTTTTGTTGCTTTCTAACAAAAGGAGGTTATTGTATAACAGTGGAAAGCAAGCAGTGGGGAGGGACCACAGTAACAATTAAACTAGGTTGCACTTGATTTGTAGGAAAGAAAAAGATTCCACTATCTACACTTCCAGCAGAGCATTTTTATTTTTTTAAGCTAAGATTTAAACCTGCCCTTTGATGCAGGTCTTCAAAATAAGAATTTCTAAGGCTGCAAACGTGTAACAAAATTTCTAAAAGGATATTCAGTTCAAGGTATTTTCAACAGAATTAACATGAAACCTATGGATTTTCTGGTGGTTTATAAAGCAGAAAGCAGAACATTATTACTAGGAGGGAGGCTTTACCAGAGTATTAAAATGAAATTCAAGTTTGTGAGGTGCCTGACGTATAAAATAAAATCCGTCAAATGTTGAAGCGAGAGGTGATATCTTAGCTCTGCAGTGCTTGAGAAAACATGGGAGATCATGGCTGTAACACTCCCACCTCTGTTTGATTTCGCCACCCACAGATTTGCCACCTTTTTAATGAAGTGAGCAGTTGCACTTGCAGCTCTGAGTGCCTCTGCTGTCCTCACCTTTATTCTTCTAGAAGCAATGTTTCACATCTTCTTGGCCACAACTTTTGATGTTCACCCAGAAGGGCAGTGATCCAGCTCCCTATTATTTGAGAAGAATGATGGCCCGGGGATACAGACATTGTTAATTCACAGACTCAGCTGATGAGCTCTTGTAACTGAGGTTTCATCACAGGCTTGAATTTTCTGGAGCCCTGTTGCTCTACAGTTAAAAAAGCAAACAAAGTTCTTTCAGGAAAAATAGCAAGCAAGAGAAAAAAATAGTTTTATCTGTGAAGCTGAAAAGCAGCTTTTATTGGCAGTTCTCTTACACTAAGAATAGAGAGAGAAATATGCATGTTGCTACAGCTGGTAAATTCTGCCAGAGAGACAAGAAATTCCTAGGGGATGTCTCTAGATTCTGGTACATGCCTTTTTATTATTATTTTTTAGATATGACCCTCTGCTAGGCCATGCTATAAAAATTCAACATTGCCCCCTATCTTCCCCCAGCACTGGCCCCTAATGCCTGATTCCCATGGAAGAAAGATCCATAACCCCTGGAAGGGGAGGACATCATTTGTGCCCTGGGATTAAGAGGAAGGCATGCATCACCAGAGAGTGCTGCACCAGCCCTCCCCTCTGAATCCACTCTGAAATCGCCTACCTCTGGAAAATAAGAAGTGGCAACATGAATATGATAAGCAGAGCAACATAGCCTACTTTCTGATAATCTTCTTTTATAGCTTTATTCTCGGTGGCTTTGGGGGGAAGTCAACACAGAAATCGTTCTGCCCAGTGCCAAAATAATGGAAATACATGCAAATTTGTGCTCTCCCCCAGCTGCCTGTCTCTTTGTCCTTTAGTCAGCCTGATCCTGTCACCACTCTACAGAATTTCATACCTGTGTGGAGCCCAGCATAGGATTGGGGACAGGAAAATAGGATATCATCACTGGGACACCCTAAGAAACAAATCCCCCAGTAAAATGAATTCTTGTAAGGCAGCTGGAGGTTTGGGAAAGTGAAAACCAAGTAACTTACTCCTGCTGGAGCTCAGAAAGAACAAGGTGCCAACAGACACCATGGTTAGCACTGATCTGCTCAAACTGAGGGAGATCTTCAGAACATTGTCACCACACACCAAAGGACAGACAGGATTATTTGAAAGCCCCCAAATGCCAGTTGCCTCATTTTAATGAGGTGTTTTCAAGTTGTTTTAGACAAAGCACTCCCAGGGTTTTAAGAGACTGAATTTACCTGAAGAGGTGTGGTCCCATTTTGGGACATTTGTTTGCCTAGAACTTTCACAAAGGACAGTCCCAATTTATTTTTTTTTAATTTCTTGTGAGAATTCTGCACTTTTTCTACCAATATGAAAGTTGTTCTCCCTTATAACTTCACTACCATAACTTAAACTTCATTTTCTTATCCATACTGTGTCAGAATTGATTTAAAGATTCAAATAAATAAATAACAAATAAAGAAAAATGAAAAGAAATGTTTGGCATTCTTTGGTTGGCAGTGCTGCAGGTCTGCAAAGGAACATAGCACTGAGGTAAAGGAAGGCGGGTTGCTGAGTGAGTAGGTCCTAGGAATTTTAAAAAACCTTATGGCTGCTAAAAAGGAAAAAGTTATAAGGTCTCTGGTGTTTGTGAACCTGCTGCAGAAAAGAAGACACATTAAAAGTGAAACTTTTCCATTCTCTGTTGTGTAAGCATGAGCAGGCAACAGCAACAGTGTATTTTAATCAGGAAGAGCTAATGGTTTCAGTTTGCTCATTTGCAGGGTTCAGCCCAGAGCACACAAGCACTTTAGGTGATCTGATTCCTGTAAATTCAGGAATGGATGTCCAAAACCAAATTGATACCTTTTTTCTTTTTTTTCTCCTTTTTTTTTTTTCTCTTTTTTTTTTTTTTTTTTTTTAAAGTTAGGGCTAAAAATCTTTTATGAGGGAGACAGAATTTCAGGATTTTAGAATAAACTAATTGAAAGCCTGGTTTGGGGTAGCTATGTACATTTTGTATGAGTCACAGGCTAGCTTTATTTTGATCCTTGCCCATCATATTTCATTCACTGTGTGGTTTCTTAGGAAAGAGTTCTGAACTCCCTGAAAGCACTTCACTCTTTTGTTGAAAACTCCACCAAAGGAGGAAAATCCCCAACTGTCCTGCCCCTCCTGGGCACACAGCAGGAGGGAGAGCTGAGCCTTTAGAGCAGATTGACCTTGGCCAGCTGCAGGTGAGACCCACCAGCCCCAGCCCCAGTGGCTCCAGCCCTCCCCTGGTTAAACTGGGGACCAGCACCTCCTCAGAGCTGGGATGCATCAAACAGCTAACACCACTCAATAACAAATGCATCATAAATATAATAAATCCACACTAAAGCACACCACAGCAATCACCTCAGGGTCACTAAGACCTCACAGGGAGTTGGGGAACTCCAAGCTGGCAGCTCTGCCAGCAGTGCTGGTGAGGGACAGCCACGCTGGGATGGCCCAGGGAGGCACAGGCTGTGGACCTGGAGGGCTTCAGGGCTGTCTAATGTGTCTGCTACCCTCATGTGTGTCACCTTTCTGTAAGGCCACAGCCACTGGAGCATGGAGGAGCCATGGCAATCCCCTGCCTGCTGTCCTAAATGAGCCCCACAGGATTACAGCTGCTCCTCTCCCATCACTGGTGCCAGCCCTCCTGTGCAGGGGCGAGCAGAGGCTGCTCACGCCCTTTTCCCACATGGCTGCACAGAGAATTTAACCTTTTAGCCCTCAAAGACAAATTTGACCTTGAAGGAAACATAGAATTGAGGTTTTTCTCAATCTGAGTTGCATTCCTGCACACGCACAGGATAAATTAATTAAATGGTTTTTGACCTTATGCTTTCCTGAATGTTTTGTGTAATAGCCCAACCTGGGTAAGTTATTTAAGAGGAATTTAAAACTGAGTTTTCCTAGTATCTCAACTGTGAAAGCAAATGGACTCTTCTGTGTATCTGATGTTAATGTGGAGGAAAAGGACAAATGCTTATGTAGGAGAAAAAAATCAACAATCTTGTCAGGAAGTTTAGAGGCTTAACTCTTCAAGTCAGTTTTAATTATCTCCCCCAACTACAAAAATTGCCTGTAGCTCGTAGCTGAATGGAAAAATTGCCACAGGACACTCCTTCCTTGCATAACAATAAAAGAAACCTGCTAAAGAGTGATACAAAACAATGCAGGAGACTTTTTACTGTTAGTGAAGGGTACAGTGCCATGCCCTCATCTACAACAGGCCCTGCACCTTTCAGAGTTTACCTTAAAACTGAAAAAGCCTCAAGATGGGCCACGCAGAGATTTGGGAAATCCCCCATGATGGGCATCTGTAAAAGATCTGGGACTTCCCCCTAGATGTGGAGCTGCTTGCTGCTAAGATGGCTTTACTGAAAATATTGCTAAAGTTTTAAAGATTACTTCTGAAAAAGAACAACTGTGATTGCACTGTTTTCAGTAGTAATTGCATTCCTATGGTGGAGCTTATGAAGGTTTTCTGAGATCTTGCTTCTGTATTTGATCCAGGAGAAGCAGTTTGCCTAAACAACTCAACTCAGTGGGATTTTGTTGTTGTTGTTTTATTTCCTCTTAAAGATTTTTTTTTCTTTTTTTCTTTTTTTTTAATAATTCCTAATATGAAACAAGGAGCCTGAGAAGATCAAACAGCGAGTAAAGATTTAAAGAGCATAACACAGGCTCTGGAGCTGGAAAAAGACCCCAACAAAACAAAAACAAGACCAAAGAAACCCCCCCAAAGATTCCTACTCTCTCTGTATATTAACCTGACTTTAAATGGCATGAGTTCCTTTGGGCTCATTTTTAAGTGGTTATAATAGCTGTCTTTCAAGAGAAACCTGGGAAAAGGGATGGACAGGCAGAAGGGAGATCCCCAACATCCTTGCAGAGGCATTCTTCCCAGAGAGTGCCCCCACCAGTGCTGGGGAGCTTTATGCAAAGTCATTTTATGTGGAATAAAGTCCTGTCTGCAGCCACCTCCTCTTGCACAGGAAGGTTCCTCTGCCTTGTGGAGAGCACAAAGGCACTTGCATTTCCCTCCCTGCAGCCAAACCATGTGGCAAACGCAGCCGTTCGGGTTTCAAAGCCTTTGTTCTCAGCCCCTGACTGATATACAGCGCAGTGACAGGCGTAAGTTTCCCCCTTATTCAGCATGAAATTAACTTGACGCGTTCAAAGCAGCGCAGCTATCGAGCCGGGATCGCGATCAGCGTGAGCTTCTTGGGGGAACCCTCCCGGCCCAGCACTGAAACGTGATCCTAGGGCAGCCCCGTGGGCTCATACCTGCTCTGCAAAGGGGCCAGGAAGGAATGGATGCTCCCCCTGCCCTCTCCCTGCCTCCCCTGGGCAGCCCCAAAGCCGCCAGCAGCCGGCCCGGACGCGTTGTTTTAAACACACTTGTAAAGAGTAAATGCACCCGCAGCCAGTTCGGGGCTGGTGCTCCGAATGTTTAAGTGCCTTCTGGGAAGCTTTTAGGCTGAAACGTTGCTGTTGAGACACTGAAATATTAGTAAATCTTGCAAACGACGCGAGTGCTAATGTTCCTCGTGCTAATGACCCGGTGACTGGATTTGCTGCTTTGGAAAGCAGAGCTCTGTGCTGTAAAACTTTCATCCAACTTGAGCCGCCTCCCTCTAACGAATTTTTTATTTGTTTACTTGTTGTTTCAGTGGAATTTAAAAGCAGCAATTAAAAAAGTCCAGCCAACCAAACCCTCACCCCCTAACGAGGAATTTGAGATCTAATATAATGATGGGGAAAACATTGTGTCCAGTAAAGTGATAAGAAGTAAAGGAAGATGCATAAGCATGCTGGTATTTTGCATGAACAGGAATGCATAATTCATCTGATGGTTTACTCTCACACCAGCCACCACAGCTGCATTTTCCACTCAGCTCTGCCTGGGCATGACTGACTCCCCTCTGTGACTTGGTCAGAAATTCCTGATGTCCTCTGAACCCTGGCCCAGCTGACTCTCCTGTTGCCACAAACTTTGTTTGCTGTAGGGTGGAAGAGCTCTTGAGCCTGGCTGTGCCAGGCAGGGAGGCTGACCTGGCATGCTCAGCATCTCCACAGTGGTTTGAAGCAGAACCTGAGCAAGCCCTGTGTCCAGCATTCCCCCTGAGCCTTGGAAAAGAGGCCAGGAATGAAAAAGAAGCAGGAGTGGACAGGGAGAGGAGGAGAGCCCTTGAATGAAAGGAGGAGCAAGCCAAGGCAACTGTGCAGGTGACACCTGGGGACAGAGGTGTCTTCCCTGGATTAGGGAGGGGCAGTGTGGCAGCCAGGCTGCACCCCACGGCAGCTGCCAGTGCAGAACAGCTCTCCTCTGCCTTCTATTGATCTCTGTGTGATCCTGGAGAACCACAGGCATGGGGAAAAACAAAATACAGTTCCTTCCACCAGGGTCAAAGCTGTCATTTTTGCCCATTCTGGTGGAGCTCACAGGAGGAACAGGGGTGACACACTGATGCTCCTGGCATTTCCACCTGCCCTTCCTGCATGGAGCCCTGGGCACAGCCACCCTTGTGTCCCAGGGTTTGCTTTGCTCAGGAGTAGAAAAAAAATACTCTGCACACAAAAATAAATAAAACCCCAACACTTCTGTTTAAAAAGCAAAGACCAATATTTACTTCATGTTTATTTACAGCAGAGCTGGTGAAAACAATGTTATTTGAAAAATAATATATGGTTATTTTTGGCTTATTTCTGAGCCAGCTGAAAAGACAAAAGATAAAAGCTGAAGGGAGAAGCTGCTGATAAAAGCTGTCTGCAGTTAAACCCCTGACTGCTGGCCCCTGCCCCTCCTCAGAGCAGGGGTGTCACAGCCCTCCAGGGGCTGGCCAGGAAACGTGCCCCGTGGCCACCAGCCCAGCTGTGCCCGTGCTGCACCCACCGGCTGGGGTGGCTGTCTCGTTTTTAGTCTCCACCCTTTGGGATGTCCTGTGCCAGGGGCTGATGGCACAAGCCCAGCACGGAGCCTCTGCCCCGGTGGGAGGGAGGGGACGCGGCAAACGCAGCCCCGCGTGGAGCAGAGGAGAAGCAGCCGTGGGGAATGTGGCTCAGGGAAGGAGCAGAGCAGTGGCAGCACTCCCTTGTCACGCAGGGAGGATGCATGTCCCTGGTCTCCATCCTGCCAGGGCCAGTGGTTCCCTGCTCAGCCTCCACACAGCCTGCAGGTGCTGCCGGGCAGTGGGGTGCTGCCAAAATGAGCCCTCGGGGGCCAGGGCAGAGAGATTTGGCCGAGCTGTGGACAGAGGCAGAGTGGACCAGCACCTCCTGTGACCTCAGTGCCCTCAAAACCACACAGAAACCTCCTCCTCCTCATTACTGCTTTTTTTGAAAAAGCTACTCTCAGCAGCAAAACTCCATATTAGAGCTCCAAAAGCAGACAGAATAGTGTGTTTTGAGAGCTGTAGGTCTTTATTATGGTAAAATCATAACATCTAAAATCCAATTCAGCCCTTGCTATAAATAAGTATAATGAAGAATTTAATGATATTTCCACTAAAATTAGTCAGAAGGCAAACTTTAAAAAATGACACAGATCATTAACTGGGAACATTTCTCAGAAGAGATTTGTTATATTAAAAAGGCACTGAAATTACTAGCGTTAATCAACTGTATTGTATTAAAAACTCCATATAGATTAATTAAGTACTTTAAATATGAAGAAATAAAAAAGTGGGGATATAGAGGAATCACAGGCTTGAATCTGGGTCTCCTGACATGCTACTTCCCCTGAACTTCTTAAGCACCTAATTTAGTAAGAATTCAAATTAAATAATTATTCTTGGCTGGTCTAAGCTGTTTTTAATACCCTATTGCATAAGTAACAAGATCCCTGGCATCACTTTTCATTTACTTTCCTCAAACACAAATACTGGGCTCTTGTCCACGCCACACCCTGGGCTCAGTTGGGTCAGTAAGGGGTGAAGACAGTCAGCAAAATACATTTTATACAATTTTTGAGACATTTAGCTGTGGTTCTTTCCCTTCAGGACCTGGCACTTTTAGGTGATCTCCCGCTGGAAGAAATCTGGGCTTGTTTAGCCACAGACTGCAGAGCAGAAGAGCATTCAGCTCATACACCTTAATTTGTATTTGCCAATGAGGGCAATTTGCCTCTGCACTGCTGCTCCCTTGGGTACCAGACACTTAAAACAACCTCAGTTCAAAGTACCAACTTTAAAAAAAAAAAAAAAAAAGACAAAAAACCTGTAAATAGGTAGGCTGCATTTTATCTTTCTCCTTGTGGGAGCCGTGGAGCATCATCTGTCTCATCGGACTGAGCCAGCCTTGCACAGGTTAGGAAGTGAGGTTATTGTGTGGGTGGAAAAGCAGCAGCATCAGGCCCTCAGTGCCCTTGTTAACAGAGCCAGCAGCTCCAGGAGAGCACGTCCCTCTCCTGCAGAAGCACACCCCATTGGCAGATATTTTACACACACGATTAGAATATTCACTGTCAGCTCGTGCAGAAAAATGTGCTTTACTGCTATGGCACAGGAAAAGCAAACTTTTATTTTCCTGCTTGGGTGTTGCTGTGTTTTTGCCAGATGCATTTGTACCAGGGGTATTTCGAGGGCTGGAAAATACAACAGAGGTGCTCTCTTCAATCTGCAGCACTTGGACTGCAAAGGGGAATCTGTAAGAGAGGCCAGCAAAGCTGTCCTCACCCTACCTCCAAAATAACCAGTAAAAGTGTGTTTTCTTATAGACAGACATGCAATTAAATTTCAACAGGAGGAAAACTTTAACCAGTTTTCTTCCCATCCTGTCCATGCAAAGTCCCAGCCAGTCCCCTGAACAGGCTGAGGGCTGAGCAGCACAAACCTGAACCCCCTGTACCCTCTTCCCAATCCTGTGTGCACTACAAAAGAAATTTCCTCCAGAGATCCTCTGCTTGGAATCTGCTATTGAAAAGGCAGTACAGAAGAAGAACTTTTTACTGCTTTAAACTAAACATTCAAACTTGAAAGCTGGGAGACTTAGATTTATTTTTTTAATGGGCTTAGTATTAACAAAATAAAATAAAAAATATAATTCTGGTGCAGTTTGACTGGCTCAGTAGCAGGTATTATCATATATCCTTGTCTCCCACTTTCTTACTTCAATTGTGTGGTGCTTTAAACGATGCTGGATAATACAGCAGAGTGTGTGTCAGAAACAGGTCACCAGCTGATTTTCTGCAGCTGCTTTATAGAAAAATATATATTCCTTACAACTCAAAAGCTCTTCAGCCAAGTCCTCAGTACTCGAGGAGCTCTTGTATGTACCAGGTTTGTTATAGTGCAGCTCACACTCTGGGCACACTCTTTAGCTGTGTGATAAAAATACTGACATAGATTCATGTAAAACGTAATAACCTAAAATGTTTGTAGCCACACACTATCACTGAAACAGAATGAACCACATTTATATTTTATTTTATTTTATTTTATGACAATAAATGAGAGATTGCCTTCACCTGTGAAATTCAGCTCAATGGACACACTTGTAATTATATTAATTGAAACATCTGGACACTGTCTCATAGGTTTATGCTACATGGAAAACATTTTTTTTCATAATTATTTTTAAACTAGGTATTTTTCAAACTTGGATTTTCTCTACTGTTTCTATTTTTTTCCTGCCTTAACACTGTTTATTTTGCTATTGATCAGGGAGTAAGATAAAAACTGGAAAGGACCTACACCTGAAGGTAAAAGCTGAAAGGAGCTACAGCTGTGTTTTACCTCCCAGGCACATTCCAGGGTTGATTCCTAATGCAGAAAAGCTGCTTGTGAGGAGCCAGGCATTAAGGAGAGGCTTTGGGGTGCAGCAGTTTCTGCTGCTGTGGGTGGTGTGGTGGCTGTAAGGTTGTTTATTAGGCGTGGGGAAATTGTGAGCTTCAGAATGCACTTTCGATTTTGGGAGAAAAGTATTTTGTCTCTGAAGACATTTGTGCCTCAAGAAAATAATGGCCTGGATGAGTGTTGCTATGTTTGTTCTGCTTTTCAATTTTTGTGGGGAGACATGGAAAAAGAAAAGTCAGTCTTGGAGATGATTCTGAGCAGGGAGGAGGTGGGTAAAGGATTGAGGTTGATCTGGCGAAAAGGGGAGTGTGGGGGATAAGGTATTTTAGGTCCTGTCTTTGTTCCTCACTATCCAAGTCTATCTTAGTTTGCCATGAGTTACATGAGTCTCATCCATTCTTGTAGTCAAATCTTCTTTGTCTGGGATGGCAATTGGTGAGTGCTCTTGCTTTATCTCCACTCCCTTTTTGTGTTTCCATCCCCCTTGTCCTGCTGGGAGGGGATCTGCCAGTGGCCAAGGCTCCTGGTGCTGGAGGAACACTTCAGGGAGAGTCAGTATCTTGGAATGGGACAGATCCACCTGGAGAGAGAGAGGGAGAAGGGAATAGGAACAGGGAGGTTTATCTAAGGAAGGGGGAGAAAAAGGTGTTTGGCTAAGAAGGGTGAACTAATTGGGGACTGATGGTTTCTGAGAAATTTCATCAGCTAAGAGTGATGGCACACAAGGCTTACAGAAGTTAAAAGTGAATGCAAGCAGTGAGTTTTGAAGAATACTTGGAAAAGAGGCATATGCTGCTCTGAAGGTACCTTTAGGCCTAACAAAGGGGGGTGTGCTCATCCACAGCCAGCTGACAGTGCAGCCTAATGCAGAACATCTACACCCAGAACCCAGGGCACAGAGCCAGCTGCTAGCCAGGACTTCAGCTGTGTTTGAGGGGGCTGTGGGATCTGTGCCTCATGCAGTGGCACTGTGCACAGTGCCAGGTCACCAGCTCCTGCCAGAGGATGTCTGCTTGGATCAGCTTTGATGGACTGCTTGGGTTGTTTGCTCAGGTCCTTTCCTGGAAATGCAGCAGAGCTGCAGTGCTCAGCAGGCAATCAGCACTTTATCTTGCTCTTAATATCTGCCTCTTGGAATATTTGTGCTGCTCAGATAGGGCTGTAGCCCAGAAGTTTCAGTGAGTTAGTAACTGAGACTCTGCCTGTTTGTGGTGCAGGTTCATCCAGGAGAAAGGAACAAATATTTTTGTCCCAAATCTGCTCTGATTGGGTGTGTCAGTAGAGGGAACATCGCTTGGTTACAGTACATGTCATTGAGACACTTGACTAGAAATTCCAAGTGATTTAAGTTTAATTTTGACTCAAGAATTTGCATAAACTGGATCACAAACACTGTCTTGGTTTTTTTTGCTTTGGCTGGAAGGTGCCAATTAAGTTCTGTAAGAGGGCAGCAGGGCCAAAACCAAAAAGCTGTGAACCCAGAGGGAGGAGAAGGCATTAAATTGGGTCAGCTGTGTCCCTGCATTAGGATAAAAGTTCTTAATTTCTGAAGCAGGCTCTTACAGCCAGCAACAGAAGTGAGCTTGCCAAGGAAATATCCCCAGAGGAGCTCCTGCACTGCCTTGGAAGAGATGAGGATGATGCATGTGCATACCTCCCACCCCACAATGCATGAACAGGTTTGAAAACTCCCTCCAAATGCCTGCTTGCTTTCTCTGTTTGTACCTGAGGGGCTTTTAGTCTCTCTTGTAGTTCAGTAGCAGTTTTTTTTCATGTGTTGTTGGTGTCTTCCAGGTGATACCTGGTCCCTGGTATTACTGAAAATAATGCTAACAGCAGCAGTAGAAGTGTCTGTGCTATAAGAATAAAGAAGGTGCACCCTACAGAAACATTTGACTCCAGGCTGAATGATCTGAGCATAAGTGTGCTCCAGCAAAGCTTTGTTTTTGTTTGGTTTTTTTTCCCTCACTGGTGATCACTGACCCCAGCCTCCTTTTCCCTGCTGATGGAAGGTGATCGTAGCTTGTAGGCAAGAGGCAGAGGAAGTCTGGATGGGAAACGTGGTGCAATCTCACAGAGATGTGCTTTCAGTGTAAGCCATCAGGGTGGAAGTGCCTCATATTCAGACAGAACTACAAGTGCAGCATGGCAATAAATAGGCCTGGAAGTTACTGTGCCTCAGTGATGACTGAGGACCAGACAGAGGCAGCGTGTCCTCACGGCTATTCATACTGTGTTTAGAAGAGAAAAATAATAGGCAATCTCTGAGTTGCTGAGATTTTCAATTGTCTGAAGTGGTGCAAGGAGCCAGCACTTCTTAATGAGGTTTTGTGGTTTCACCGCACGTGTTTCATTTGAAGGTAAAGAGTATTTGCACAGGCACTAAAATAGAGTGGAGAGGAACTGTATAGAATTTATGCTGCCCCTGGGGTTAAGAGTGTCCATATCTGACGGTTTATGTCCACCTTTTCTTGCAGAAATGATTGCAGGGTGAATTTTAAGTATTTTATCGTGTGCAGGATTTGTAAATGCACAGGAGCCAGGTTAGGGCACTCGTGCTTTTAAGGTGGCTGCTGTAAGCCTGGTGCTCTCAGAAATCATGCCTACCTAGGAAGTAGGTTTAGTTTCAAGATGAACATGCACGTGTGCTGCCTAATTCTGAAACATCCCCAAAATTAGACTTAATATGTAGAAACTGTGAGTCTGTACATTAGAATTGGAGTTTCTGAAAACAGGAAATAGATTCCTGTGAGCACAGTTAGTTAATATTTTCTTTATCTTGTTTAAAATGTTAGTGTAGCTTTAGACATAAATGATTTTGAAGAACACAATCACTTTTATCTTGGAACTTTGAATGAAAAAAATAATATATATATCTAAATATTCATTTTGTGTAAAGATGTTTAACTGGAGACTCTGACCAGGAACTTCATTGGAATGTTTTGGGTGCTTATCCAACCAGTGAGCGCTCAGAAGTACAGTACTTGAGCAGCAGTTTGTGCTGGTGGTAAACAGCCATCATGATGTTCTCGCTTGTTATGTTGCAGTTTAAATGCTCTGCCATGCAGAACTGTTGGCTCTGCTTGTGTGCAGATATTGCCTCAGAGTGAGAAGAATGCCTTGGTAAAGAATCCCTTCGGAGCCCCACAGCCTAAGGACAGATTCCCCATGCTGCAAGGGAAGTTCAGCACTCTCAGTTTGGGAGCAGGACTTCACCCTGCCTTTCCTTAAAAAAATGTGTCTGCATTTCCTCTGCTCCTACCCCTGCCCCTTTTTGATTTAATATCTAGGTCAAAACATAAGTTGCACACAAATGGAAAGCTGAAATGAGAGAGGATCATTGCCAGCACTGTTTGAAACAAATTATAAACCAGAGCAGGTCAAACCCCCTTGAATCATGGTGACTTCTTCCCACTCGGGCATTAGAGGATGTGCATTCAGTCCCTGTTCATGGGCTTCAACTTTTCTGAGTTGCATAGGAAAGTTGGATTAACATCTCTGTGCATTTTGCCACTTTCTGACAGCACTATAAGCTGCAGTCTGGGGACTGGATTCCCACACAGGGTAGACACTTGAACAAAAGTACAGCTTTAAGATCATCATTGTTTTGACCTTTCTTCTCCTTTTCTGCTCAATTCCTACTGTGATCAATCAATAGCTGCTGTGGGAACCCTGGGTCAATATAATTTAAACTGGTTAGTATGTCAGGATGATGCCACTTCAAATACTGTAGCAGTCAAACCTTGCTGTATAAATAGAAAAATCCCACGTAGTAGAAAGAAGGCAGGCATTTTTCTTTGAAACATTTCTGAGCTGACAAGTCTGGATTTATGCTGATATAAATTATTCTCGTAAAAACAGAAACAGACAAAAATCCTGGGGAGAGCTGCTTCCCTAATCTCAAGCAGATCTGTGGAGAAGCCCAGAGGATGGGTTTGTGCACGTGAGAAGCTGGCTTTGTGTCTCCCTTCCAGCTTAGTCTGAAGTGCTCTGGTTCATTAAACCCAAACATAGAGCAGTTGTACCCCAGACTTCTGGCTTAAGAAAGCAGCAAGAGTTTGTAACTAAACTCCTTACTGACCAAGGTTTTGTTTTCTTTTGTGGGAAAAATGTGTTTTATCTTGGTGCTGGAGCTCTGGAGGACCTGTAGGTGTTGAGAGGTGTTCAGGCTGCACTTCCCCATTGGGGCAGGGCTCCCCTCTGTGGCATTTATCCAAGGTATTTACTATTTTTTTTTTCGTAAACAAAGAAAATCTTAGCTTGCAGACTTAATGGAAAACATGAACCATCTGTGAATGTTACTTGCAGCTCATTTACTTCATTGGCAAATATTAAACGGTGTTGTAAAGATCCACTGAAATTATGGAAATGGGTTTTAACATTAAAATCAAAGTGCAATTAGAACATTTCACTGCATAATTGTTTGGCAGACTAAGCTAGCAAGCAGAAGATACCCAGCTTTCTGATTTATTGGTCACAGGTTGTTTCTTTAGAACTACAGAAGCCAAGATAGGGTTTTGTATTTATATTTTTTAAATGATCTGCACAATTATGAAAAGGCAGTGAGTGCTCACATCTTGGGGTTTATTTTGTATGACTGTGTTTTACATTTCCAAACTGTGATCTCTGTTTTTCCCTAACCAGAATAATTTGGAACCTGCAGGATTTAGAGGCAGGGGTACAGACAGCAGCAGTTTCCTGTTTTCCCCCTGTGTACAACCTCCTCTGGAACATATAGCTTGTTTGGTTTTAATTATTATTCAGACAAAAGAAAAAGGGTTCATCACCAGCATGGCCCAGAGTGTTTTGTAAGTAAACACCATGTTACAACAGACTTATCATTGATCCAAATACAGACTGGTTTTTACATCTGCAGAACTGAGGGGGTTTAAAGAAAAAAACAGATTTAGTGTTGGAATACCTAAAAATATTATATATATATGTAAAATATAGTGTGAAAATTTATTTGCCCAAAGTATGTTACAAATAGTCTCTGCTTTGCTGATTCATAAGGAACAATGAGGGATTATGGTAGGTAAGAGCTGGCCAGTGATGCATAGAATCCTTGTGCTTTTAATTTATGTATGGGGTGCTCAGAGTAAGAATATATTTACTGTCTCATGCAGCTGAGCACTAGGGGAATGAAGTAACATGTAGTTGAAATTACTGCACAGTTCTTTTTAGTGTAAAAGCTTTTCAGAGACAGTCTTTTTCTGTTCAGGTCTTATTTGTGACTGGGCTCCCAGGTGCTGTTGTAATGCAAATAATTGTATTTTTTTTTTTTTTTTAATGCACACTGTGAGCACCAGTGTTGCTTCAGGAGTAAATATTTAAGTACCTTTAAAATTGAACATTTGCTGAATGCCTTGGTACTGCTGCTATAACTGTTTAGTTTATTTACTTGTGGAATAATGTTAGTCTTGGGAGGAAAAAAAAAAAGTGTCTGTTCTTGAGATCATATTTGGGGTCCTTGGTACTGTTCTGGGTAGGCTGAACAAGAATTACAGCAGGCTATTTCAGCACTGAGGTGAAGTTATATTGGAATATTGCTCCTATGGGGGCGGAGGTGTGCTGCCAATCAGTATTAAGGTGACTTCTCGGGGAGCACTGCTGCTCTGTGGAAATGCAACGTGCTGCTCTGTGTGTGCCGTGCAGTCTCTGGGCACTGCAAATTACTGAAGAAGTAGAAGAGCAACTCTTGTAGCTTTTAGCATTACAGGTGGTGCAGACACGAGGCACGTTCCCAAAAGCACACAAGGATAATGCGAAAATCTAGATATTTCCGTGCTATTTGGCTCAAAGGCTGGGTGCCCTGCGGCTCCTGCAGGGCCCAGTGATGCTGGTGCTGGGGCTCTTGCTGCAGCTTAGCTACTGCTCACCTGGGCAAGAACATGGATTTCTCAGCAAATGCTTTAAAAACAGAGAGATATTGATAGGATCTTTGATTGCTTCTGCTGGTTCTTTTTAATATCAGTGGGATGGATTTCAGTCTGGTTTGAGCATGAAAAGCAGTTTTCTTTCTGATGGGGGTTTTCCATTCCAAACTGCCATGCGTTGAGGCTGTTACCAAGATGTTGTTTGGTTGTTGAAAAACTACCGGGGCAAGAGGAAACTGGCCATTGTTCCTGTGTTACCTGGTGGCAGCTGTAAATCCAGCCCTTCAGCTGGCCCTTCACGGCCACAATGGTTCTGTGTGCCCCCGACCCCGGGCTCTGGGGGTGTAGGTGTGTGGGTGTGTGGGTGTGTGTGTGTGTGCCCCGGCCCCGGGCTCTGTGTGTGTGTGTGTGTGCCCCGGCTCCGGGCTGTGAGTGTGTGTGTGTGTGTGTGTGCGCCCCGGCCTCTGTGTGTGTGTCTGTGTGTGTGTGTGCCCCGGCCCCGGGCTCTGTGTGTGTGTGTGTGTGTCCCCGGCTCCAGGCTGTGTGTGTGTGTCTGTCTGTGTGTGTGCGTGCGTGCTCCCCGCTCTGTGTGTGCCTGTGCCCCCGGCCTGTGTCCCGGCTGAAGGCAGCCCCTGCTGCTGTTGGGTGCAGCCTCCAGGAGCGATGGGCAGAAGGTTACAAGGCAGAGGCTTGGAGGCACGGGATGTGCTCGGGGTCTGGGGAGAGGTGGTGCCTGCAGGCCAGGAGGCCAATTTGTCCTCTGGTGCTGGGTGAGCAGCTGACAGTGTCTGTAATCACCTCTGTCACCTGAGGCCCTTCTGGTGCTGACAGCGCCGTGTGGGGACCCATCTGTGAGATGATCTATCAAGCAGTTGTGGAGCACTCCTCCCTTTGTGGTCTTGGATAGGGATCTCCGCCACAGCTGAGTGAGTTGAGACATTTGGGAGCTAAGGCCAAGGGGTCGTTTTGTGCATTCTGGGCCATTCCCCTGCATTCATGTGCTGCAGGGTTTAGTGTGCAGAGGCTGGCAGGCTCCTTTCCTCACCACCAGTAAATACATGGATCAAACACAACATTTCTTTAAAGGTAAAGAGCTAAAAAAAAATCTCAGCAAGCCTCATGCAAATGAGCCTGCCTTCTCAATACAATTTCCCTGAAACACCAACACAGCGCAGGTCTTTGTAATGTGATAAATCAGCTGAAGCAGCAGGAATTTAACTGAAGGAATAGCAACTTTTTTTGAGCACCTCTGGAGGTTAATTGTTGAAAGGATTTTGAGTTGATAAACACAACAGGAGGATTTGGATGTTTTCTCTCAGATGAAAACCTGTATAGTCTGTGCTGCAAGATATTTATTTAACAAGAACTCTAAGTATGAACGTCTAAGACTATAATTTCTCCTCCTGAAAAAAAAAACCAAACCTTTATTTCAGTCTGACGTATCCCACTATCACTCTGACATCCCTGATAATTTCAGATCCCTTCAGGGCTTTGGTATTTAGATACATGTACATGCTAATCCATGAAGTAGATGGAGCAGGAAGATGACCTCCGAGCTGTGAATCCCCATGGACGGGAAGCAAACAAAAAGGAATGGACTAAGGCAACTTTGCAATATGAAGCTGGCACATGGTGATGATAAACAGTCAACACTGGCACAACGCTGTTGTTTAGCTTTCAACTGAGTTAGTCTTGCTGCTACCACTGGGAAAACTAATAACATAACAAATGAAACTATTGTTCAGTTTCATTAAAAAGAAATCTGATAAGATGGGGAAAATTGAATTAGCCAATCTCAATAGAGTTGCTGCTTGTTGGAGCAAAAGCAATATCATCTCTAATAGAATATGTCCCAGATAGTTTTGGCTGGTCCATGCAGCCATGCAGTGTGAGTTCTGCCTGCAGATGCTGGCACAGCCACGCAGCAGGCTAATGTGAGCATTAGTGGGTCAGCACTCTGCATCTCCAGCAGCAGCTCCACAGCCAAGGCTGGCAGTGGTACTTGTTAGATCAATGAGATGAATTGATTTCTCTTGGCAGAGCAGGTTGAGGTTTCCTTCCAGTGAGGCTGTGGTGCTCCTGCTCCGTGCGGACCCTCCCCCGGAACCTCACAGCCTGAATCCCCTGCTCTGGCCATGGCTGTAGCCACTTTGCCAGGGTCAGGGAAAACAGCTAAGAAGCAGGACTCAAAGTACTGCTGAGCTCATTTCAGAAGTAGATGTGCCACAAGCCATGGTAGTTCGAGGCAGGACCCTGAAGGAGGAAGAGATAAGGGTGAATGTATGTATACAAAACAGTACAGGCCTATACAAGTCTGTGCTAGCCCATAGTTAAGCAATGTTACTAAGAAACATAAATATTGTTGTTATGGTTGTTACTTTTTAAGCAGGTAGATATTTTTAGCTCATGCTTGAAAGGTATATAAACCAGCAGAGTGTTCAATAAAATTTGCTTTGTGATGCAAACCATGGAGACCCTGTCTCTGCAATCGCCCAACAGGAGACCACTTGGATTCCTTTTAGAAAAATTCAGCTTTGGAATCCACATTGAAAGACTTTCGTGTCCAGGCCTCTTGATGCTCTAGGGCGGTATTGGTTTTATTATGGTTTTGTGAGTCCTGGCAGAGTCCCAGCAGGACAGTGCTCTCCATAGCTGTGCACTCTCTGTAACAGTGCCAGCCTGAGTTCAGCAGGTTGAAACCCTTCCATCACTTAGTGGTGTCTCAAAAATTTTATATGTGAAATAATCAGTGCTTGCTCCTTTTGTTGGAAAACAGAGATATGGTGATAAGACAACACAATAGCCTTGTTCCTGGGAGCTGTTTGGGTTTCCTCAGCTACCCCTGGCACAGCCCAGGGCTCTGCCCTGTCACTTGTCAAGGGACATCTGCAGGGTGAGCTGGCATGCCATATTCCATGTTTGTAGAGCTCCTAAGACCCAAGAGATTGCAGAGATGTCCTGGGCACCTTTGGTTACTGTGTGAGTGCAGTTAAGCTGTGGGATGTGGATCATCTCATTTGCCCAAGCATAAGAATTCAGTGCTTGTTGGTAGAAGTTAAGGTGAAAGAGGACAAAGTCTTTTTGTTTGTTTGTTTTTCCTATAATTTAGAAGGACAGAGAGGTGCTGGATTACAAGAAGGGAGTAATAATGTATGGAAGAGTTTTGGGTGTTTTTAATGAACATGCTAAGTGCAGGCTGTGAGGCAGGGGGGACACAGAATTCAGTGATAGTATGCTTTAGGTAGTATCAACATATTTTATATGTAGCATAAACATCTACGTATGCTGTTTGGCCCCAAACATGATATTTAGGGAGATTAATCTCAATATTTTCAGGGAATTAACTAGCTAGCATTAAACTCCTTTGACATCTCAGTATCAGAATATCTCAGAATTCAGTTCAGTTTCCTTATTTCTTCTTAAATTAAGGTTATTTAATTCTGAATTAGAGAATTACAAATGTTGATTTAATTCTGCTAGAATTAATTTTCCAGAGCTGCTTTTTCTTGTTGCTGTTTTAGTAGGCTTCTGGCTGGCTTCTACTAATCAAAACAGGGTTGCTATAAAGAGCTTTTCTTGTTCCTTGACATGGTTTTCTGGGGACTTTAAAGCACTGCAGTGGCTGTTTGGTAATGCTCTATTACTTGTAGCACCTTCTAAAATATCTCTTATGTCATCTCATTCTTGAAAAAGTGGTGCACTCTGTTCAGGTTTAAATAATATGTTATCAGATTCAAAAGCTTACTGTCCTTAGATGATCAGAGTGAACTACTTCATTTTCAGTATGTGAGGAAATGAAACATTTTGTAATAGAAACTTAAATCTCCTGCCTGTGGAATGAAATGACCTTGTGTGGTACAAGATTTACATTTAAGCCAATGGGCACTAAAACCTGCTATGCACAGCTTTGTATTTCCAACTAGCTGTAGCTCCATTTTGTAAAATCAAAATGGAAATTGTATCCTGAACATTTTTATTTTAGTGGATTTAAATAGAGCCCTGTAAATAAAACTATTGGATGACAGAGAAAAAGAGATTTGAAGAGTAATATGTTGGAGAGAATGAGGATGTGTGGAAACTGCAAAAGAGAAAATGTTCTTGAGGTGCCAGTGGGATGTTCCTGAAATGTGAGGCAGCAACAGGGGGATGGAGATGAGTAGAAGTTTGTGAAATTAGAAAACAGCTGGAAAAGGTTCCCAGGAGGCTGTTCCATGGCAGCCTGTGGCCCTTGCAGCAGCCACAGGACTCTTCTAGAGAACATATGTTCAAGGACTTCAAAAAAATAAAAATCTTTCTAGATGTTAACCTTTGACAGTGTCATTAACTCCTCCTGTGTGTGTTAAAGGGCAAACTGAGGCTCTTCTTTTGCACATTTTCTGACTTGTTTGGTCTGCAAAGGTGTGACTGACGTTTGAATGTGATTTGAAACTTGGTGCATAACACTCCTGGTGCTACTAGTGAGGATGGGGAGGCTGAGCTGTTGTGGTTCAGACTTCAGCTGTGTACTCGGGAAAGCGGCTGTTAGGAACTCCAAGTCCAACAAAATGCTGCTGCATCAAGGCAGGCTTTGTTAGAAGAGACAGAAAATGTGGTTTCTCTTGGGATTTTGTCCTGCAGCCCTCACCTCAGCAGCTCCAGCAGCTTTGCCCCCAGGGTGGGCTGGTGGCTGTGCCCTGGTGGGCTGGGCAGCAGCAGCATGCTGGGGGTGACTGCAGGTGGATGTGCTGTCCTTGTGGTTCTTGGGGGCTGGCTGGAATTGCCATCCTTGAAGGGCTGGAGGAGGATGAGTAACAGGAAACACAATTTGTGTCTGTCTTCTCTGCCCAGCATGAGCAGTGTACAAATGTCACACACCTGGGAGGTAAATCCATCTTTCCATCAAACTTGGGGACTTTTTTTTAAAGTTATTGAAGGTACAAGGGCACGTCTGGATGGGCAGTGCTTGTGAGCATCATGGCTGAGGCATCTTCCTGTTTCTAGTGTGGATGTGGAGTCCAATATTCACTTCAATTAATAGTGTTGCAGCTTTTGTGACTTTGAAGAAGCTGCTCTTCTGGGAGAGAAAATAAAGCAAGTTGAGGCTTTTTAGGCATACATCAAGTAAAAACTGAAGAAAGTAAGGTAGTGACTTGCCTGTAAGACTTCATGAGCAATCACAGTTTTTCAAATGCTTTTTCACGTGATTTTGAAATATTTTAACCTAAAGCAATGTAATCTTGATAAATACACTTCTTATCAATGTTCTTGGCATGAGTTTTTATTAACTGGGCCTATGGTATCTTTAAGGAACATTCCCTTACACAAGATCTGCTCAACTGCAGATGGAGGCAGCTTTTGTGAAAGGGAGTTATTGTTAATATGTGATGATGAAGTTATGTTAATATATTATAATATGCTAATTTGTTAATAGGTAATGATGTTGAAGAGCTTTGTCTCAGCTGAGACCGGAAGGAAATTAATTCTTTCCTCTTCCTTCTTCTGCATTTGTTACATCTTTTCTATATCCAGTTTGCTTTTTCAGCAATACCATTTTAGGAGCTTTTAGAAATAATGGCCACATTCACATCAAATTGTGAATTCAAAGGTTGATAGAAACTGCTCCCTCAGCTTACTTGGGAATCTCAGGAAATCCAGCTGCTGTTGGGTAATGCTTTGTATGCTGTGAGAGACCCCATCCTTCTGATGGGGAGCAAACAATAGATCCTGGCAGTGCATGACTGCTAAAACATTACCGAGCCAGCAAAATTCAGAATTATGTCCTGGGCTCCACTTCAGCATTTTCATTTCTTGCAACCTGCAGCACAGGTAACCAATTTTGCTGTACAGTCACTTTGGACTTCCTGGCTAAAGTACACACTTTTAAGAAACCCACTTTAGCTTAGTTGGTAATTACCAAACTAAACGAACAAAAATGCATGTGTATTTATTTTATGGACAAAAGGTTTTCTTGTGTGCTATACCTGTACAAGTTCCCATAAAGAGAATAATGATTTTTGATGCCTCTCTTGCCTGGTCATTGGTACTCATGAGCCTAAACTTGAGCTGTGTTTAAGCAAGGCTCATTTCTCTCCCATGACTGTGTTGTTCCTGCTGTGGTGCTTTTGCTGGCCGCTCTGGCCAGGTGCTCTGTTACCTGTCTGGGGGGCAGCAGTCCTGTAAAAAGGCATTTTTGGGCTCAGAGGCCAGCCTGCCTTGTGCAGCCATCCCCAGCCTCTTGACCTGGGCAACAAAAGAGCATCAGTTCCCTGTACACTTGTTACACCAGCAGGGCCCAGTCCTGTGTCTGCTTGTCACTGTGGAAGTTCTGGTGAACAGAGGAGCTGAGAAGCCTCTCCTGTAGCTCCTGGACAGTGGCAACACATAAGGAATCCTTTCTTTAATTGTGAATGTATGCACCTTTAGGTTAAAGAGTGAGCTTATGAAATAGAGGCTTAAAACACAGAATCCTACCTAAACATTTTTTGTGGGTTTTTTTTGGTTTTGGGGTTTGTTTGTTTGTTTGTTTGTTTTTGGTTGGTTGGGGTTTTTTGTTGGTTTGTTTGTTTGGTTTTTTTTCTTAATGGTTGGGAATAGTCAGCACAGCCAACTTCCTCTCCTGGTTAAGGAAGGACTCCTAACTTCTATTCCTAAATACTTTTGTGCATTAGCTGGCAAATCCTCTCTCATCTGTTATTTGGACGTTTAGACTTGAATAGATTAATTTCCTTTGATACTATTGTTTATGAAAGTGTAGGGGTTTTTTGGTGGTGTGGTGTTTTGGGGTTGTTGTTTTTTGTTGTTTGGTTTGGTTTTGTTGGGGTTTTTTTTGTTTGTTTGTTTGTTTTTTTGTTTTTTTTTTGTTTTGTTTTTTTTTTTTTTTTTTTTTGTTTTGTTTTGTTTTTGTTTTGTTTTGTTTTGTGTTTTTTTTCACTTTATTTTACCTTAGGTCTCTTTGAGAGAAATATAGCCTGCCGGGCTCTTGGGGTCTATACAATTCTTCTCCTGTCAGTGGTTCTGCTAAGATTTCTTTGCAGACTTTTGCTGTTTCACTGTACACACATTCCTGGTCTGTTTTAGCTCAGAACCTCCTCTTGCATAGGCAGTCTGGGCACCCTGTGTGTTTGGAAAGAAATAGTAAATAGGAGTTGGACAACACTGTACTAAATGTGTCTGCATGGCTAAAGCCTTTCTATGGGTAATGCATGTATGTTAAGAGTAGGAGAGGCCTCTGCTGCTTTAAAATTAAAAACTGGTTTGCAGCAGAGTAAACAAGCTCCTTGGTTGTTACCTAGATGATGCACTAATTGGGAATGAAAGCATTGTGTGGAATAAATAACACAAAGGCATCTTGATAACACCTGTCTGGTGGTGCATTAGGGTATTGTGCTGGGAGGGCTTTGAAGAAACAGGGCACACAACTTGTCACAGCTACACTTTGTACTCCAGGTAAGTCTAATGCAAATGAGGGAGAAATTGGTGACATTAGACTAATAGCACTGCTTAGTCTGTAATAGTCTCTACTTAATAATGACTCCGTAGTTAAAATTTTCAGATGAAGGCTGAAAACTATTCTCTCCACAGGAGGCCTCATGGCTTTGTGTCTTCTGTTTTCCTAAAATGAATATTCTGGCTAAGACAAATCAAGGAGTACAATGAAACCAGATAAGCATCTAATGCTTCCAGGGGAAAGATCACTCTCTGGCATAAACAGCAGTTGCACACAGAGGATTCCTGAAATTACAGCATGTTGATGTGTCTGTGTAAAACAAAGACAGGCAAATTTAAGTCCAATGCCATCTGTAAAGTGAGACTTGTATCTAGAATTCTTCTCCCATAGATATTCTTCCAATCACCTTATGTGGAAATTTAGGCCTCAACAGGGACTGATTCCTTTTGCCAACACGTTCAGCTCCTGCCTCAATTCTATGAGGAAAGCCAAGAGACAAATCAATACTTATTTTTTATTGCAATCCCAAGTCAGGCACTGTAGTAGTAATCAACAGAGAACAGAAGCACAGCCCAGTTGGCTTCTAATTGATAATCCAGATTCAAGTAAAACAAATTTCTAAACCAGATCAACCCCTGTTGAATAAAGGACTGAGGCCCCAACATATATCCTGCCTGTGAGGTGATAAAATGGCAACGCTCCTGGTTGCCTTTTCATTTGTGATTTGTCCATAGTGATGACAAACTCTTTTTAGCTGAGTGCACTGCTCATGGTGCAGGTTCCTGTCAAGGTGAATTTGATTCATTTTACCTTATTGCACCAAAGTTTAAATCATGTCATTTCTATCCGTGGCTACATGTGGTTGATTTGTGGTACATGTCTAACTGGAGAATACATAACACAAGATTGATTACAATAGCATTTCTAAGAGTGTAATGATAACTTTTTATGGCTTTCAACTCTGTCATTGTGCTGGTGTCACAGTGCTCTGAAAGGAGTTTGGGATCTCACATGTCACACTATGCAGGAAAAGAAGGTGAGGAGAGGAGCAAAATCCAAAAGAGCTGGGAGGAAATCACATTTCTTCATTAGGTTTGTCTGCCATGTAAAAACTGTCAAAATAAACAAATGTCTCAGCACACCCTACAGAAAAGAACATATTCAAGGTAGCTCCACAACAGGCTGCCAAGGAGGAAACTGAAACCTGCATTATTTGAGTGTTAATGAAACATTAAAGATACGTGGAGATTTGAAGTATCTGGATTTTGGAAGGTTAGTTTTCATGTTGGCTTTGATGTGAGATTTCTGCCTGTGACCGTCTCTTCAGATACACAATGGCTCCACTTTTGAAAGCTGTGAGTGATTTGGGTGCACATTTAAAGGCATCAGAACTACCAGGATTCTTCAAAACCTCTTAGCTATATGGCCTTTGTAGGTTTCTTATACCAACCAAAGAGCTCACTGACACTTTTAAAGCTGCTTAAAGCCTGTGTCAGCCAGCATTCAGAATCTGAGTGGACAAAAGAAATAGCAAGTAGATGAAAATTAAAAGATACCACAGAAATTCAGTAGCAGGTCTGGGAACATCTGTAATATTCTGGGTTCCTTGATTCCTTCTCTTCAGTGGCAAAGAAATTTATGGTATCCTTGACTTCTCCTTGGCTATGCTATGTCTCTTTTCTTTTTCTTTGTTTTTTGAAATTTCTTCTGAATAATGTGATCCAGAGAAAAATAAAATGTTTGTCAAGTGTGGAATTTGCCTCTGGTCTGAGTCATGGGGGAAAAGGCAGTGCTCACTCCAGAAGGAAGGGAGTCATTTGATGTTGTAGGAAATCAAACAGAACTCAACAGGTTATAGAGGCATGTTCTGTATCAGGAGAAATCCTAAAAATGCCTCTCTCCTTCTAGAGATGATCAGATACATAAAGGTCCATTAAATGTGTCCCAGTGTAAATGGGCTCTAAATATTCAGGGATCTTCCTGGAGGGAAGGTCTAGTGACAAACTGGATGCTCTCTAAGTTATATTTCCAAGTTTGTATCTTCACTCTTCCCTCTTTTTCAGTTTTTCACCTGTATACTGTGTTTTCTTAGAGGGCAGGCAGATCTTTGCTGATGGCCACAGCATGTTTGATTGAAACCACTGAGCCTACCTTCTGTTTTCCTTTCATTCCAAAGTGTAGTGAATTATCTTCCCTGCTCAATCCTGATAGCTAAAGCCATGGAGTCTCCTTGGAGAGGAGAACTAAACTCCAAATGCTGTTGGGCTGAAGGTCAGCAGAATCCTGGCTTGTATCTGAAGCAGTGTGATTGTCCCCCTGTGCTGGGCACTGCTGAGGCCCCACCTCGAATCCTGGGGTCACTTTTGGGCCCCTCATGACAAGAAGGACATTGAGGATCTGAAGCGTGTCCAGGGCAGGAAATGGAGCTGGGGAAGGGGCTGGAGCACAAGCTTGTTAAGGAGTGACTGTGGGGGGGGAGCTCAGCCTGGAGAAAATGGGGCTCAGGGGAACCTTCTCACTCCCTACAGACAGGAGGGTGCAGCCAGGTGGGGAGCCGTGGCTTCTCTCGAGTAAAGAGGAATAGGGCAAGAGGAAATGGCCTTAGATTGCACCAGGGGAGGTTTAGACTGGGTCTGGGCAGGAATTTTTTCACTGAAAGCTAGTCAGGCAGTGGCACAGCTCCCCAGGGCAGTGGTGGAGTCCCACCCTGAAGAGATGTGAAAGACACATGGATGTGGCACCTGGGGACACAGCTGAGCTTTGGCAGTGCTGAGTTAACGATTGCACTTGATGATCTTGGTGGTATTTTTCAACCAAAACGATTCTGTGATTCCCTGAAATGCAGGTGCTGAGGCTGATTAGCTGTGATGGCAACTGTGGTTTTCAAATGTTCCCTGTAAGCAGGAGGTGCTACTTTGGCAGAATCCTCCTCTGCTCTGTTTCTGATCAGCTCGTGGCTCCAAGTACCAGCAAACCACAAAAGGTAACAAGAACACCTTGTCAAGGATCATTCAAATACAGTGATCATGTTTTTACTCCATGTTAACTGGGCCTTCCTGTTTGTATAGCAGTGTTTGCAAGTACTACTTATAAGCTGAGTAAGTTGATTAAGCTCTTGAAATAATGTGTACAATGCTTCAAATTAAAAGCAGATTTGATTTGGCCTAACCAGTGTACAAAGGCATCAGGGACTGGATTGCCATACTCTTTGAAGATACAGTGATCAGAAAACCACACTGACCATTAATTGAGTGCTAATGGCAGATATTAGCTATTATTATTATTAATTACTATTTGGAGCTAATTGCTGGTTGGTATGTAAATATATAAATGCATGTGTATGTACACACACACACACACATATATATATATAACTGTGCACCCCAGGCATTTAAATAAACACTTTATTTTTTATTTAAATGAAGTGTCTGGTTTCATGAGTACTGATATTGTTTCTATGTACGTTTCCTAGTTGTTTTCTAAAGTTCTACAAAGTATTCCTGGAGAGCTGCTTCCTGCTACTGGTGTGGTTTCCCAACCAGGAATGCTTAAAAGAGCTGTTCTTGTTAAATTTTTAGTTTGTGTACATTTTAACTGCTGCTCCAGTCAGTATGTAGATGCTGCTTCAATTTAATTGAAACTTGTTTTTTGAAAGAGGTGGGAATGAGTAAAAATCCGTTTTCACTGGCTTAGTTCATGCTGATAAGCAAATTAAATCATTTGCTGTCCTGAGCACAGATAGGAAGAAGATTGAGTGTTCTTTGTACTTCACGGCCAAACAATTCCGAAGCTGCATCAAGCTGCAAAGAAAAATCTGTTTGAAAGTACTGACCAAACTCTTGTCTACTTGCACCTCCCACCTTCTGCCAAGGACTTTCTGAGCCTGACCAAGGTGGGCTGAGTGCCCACCTGGCAAACCATCACCTTTGCATGGCAGAGCATGCATTGCCTTTGATGAGTCAGAGACCTGCAAACTGCTTTGTATTACTGGGAACTACAGCCAAGGAGCTTTCCAAAACTACAGAAAGGCACTTTTTGGCAGTTGGTGTTGTTTGAAAGTTAAGTGCAGCATCAAAATGGGAAGGTTGGGCAGGGAGGGCTGGATTATGGACAATTATATTGTTCCAGGGAGATCTGGGGATTGATGCTTGGTTTTGATTAAATCCGTTCACTGTTCAAGGAAAATTAAGTTCTACTTGCCCAAATTATTTATGGTATGGACCACGTGCCTTGCATCACATTCTCTCTCTGGTCACTGAGTGATAAATCCATGTGATAGAGGTCTCTAAAATGCATGGGAGTTGCAGTAGGGAGTGGAAAAAAAGCTAAGAGAGGGAACGGGGCTTAAAGTCAGACTTGATAAGAGGGTTGGTTTTTTTTGGTTTTTTTTGAATGCTTTGAGAAAGTAATCTGAGCAATGTCCCATGCAAAAAAAAATAAAATAAAAATAAATCAACGGCCAGTTTTGCAAATATCTGTGTCATTTTTGTGGCATATTCCAAGCCTGATGTGCAGTGTTTGCATACCTGCCCCTGCTGCAGGGCTCTGCAGGAGGCTGCTGTAATTGTCCCCTTGGGGACTGGTGGTGTGCAGCTCTCTCCAGAATCGCTTCACTGAGCACTCAGATGACTTCAGCTGCTCTTCTCTAATTACTGATGGAGAGTGGGGGGGGACCCTCTGAATTTCAGCTGAAGAGCTGATCTCTTTCAAGCTAAGCATCACTTCGTAGTAAGTTTGGTTACTTTTGTTTTGTTTTGCTTGTTTTTAAAGAGAGAAGAGGAAAAGAGTGGTGTAACATTCCCTTAGTAAAGGCAACGCTTTTTGGTCCTATTTTCACTGTGCAAGTTGGTAGGAAATTGAGTTCAGAGTACTGAGGACACAGTTCAGGTGTTTTGAACCCTAATGTACCTGATTTACTGAGGGAGAATAATGAAGCAAAATAGCCTCAACTGCTGGAATAGTTTCACTCTATTGAATTGCATCAGTTTTAGACAACTAGGTTTGAACTGTGACATGTGAGACAGGCTGTTGTAAATAGCATGGCTGTGTGCACAGCACAGCCCCCCTCTCCATCCTGCCTTTCCCTCTAAGCCTTTCCAGCTTAGAATTCAACACAAGCTTCTTTCTCACCAGTGAGGATGAATTTTGATGGCTCTGGAACGTCTAGACATCTGAACTCCAACTCCAAGCTGCCCAAGCCTGAGGTGTATCTTTTTGGAATTTCCATAATCTACATCTTACACGACCTATGCAGCTCATGTAGTAGTTTGTTTCCAATTAAAATTTTAAGTTGTAAAAAAGGTACCAGAGAATTTGCAGTGATTCTACGAGGGATAGGAGAACTAGTTCAGGCAAAATAAGATTCAATTCAAGCGTGGGTAGGTTTATGGGATTGTAGGGTTTTAGTTTTATTCTCACACTCCTCTGTAATTCCTAATTTTGGACAGAACAGATGGACTGAAATTCTCTCTCTTCCCTTGTTTCCCTTCTGGGAGAAAACATGTTTGCAGGGACAGATTCACTGGTATAATTGAAGCAGAGAACAGGTCTGCTGCATTTCTGACCAACTGAAATCCAGAATAAAAAAAGAAAATGAGGTTTATATATTTTAGCTGAAGGAAAAAATATATCCCATTAAAAAAAAAAAAAGAAAAAAACCCCAAAAACACAGCCAGCATAGGTATAAGGATCAAGTCATTAAACAAAAGGGAACAATACAGATGTGTTGAATAATGCTGGATAAAACAAAGAGGAGATCTCCTCTGAGGTGCCTTAGAAATTCTGTGCTGGTGATGTATCCCCACTGAGATGCAAATGGTGTAGGTCTGGGTTACCTGTGCTCTGACTGAGTGCAGGGCAGGCCATGCTGACCCAGGAACTTCCCTGGACCTGTAGGTACACAGCTCCTGCACCTACAGAGACTGCAGTTCAGGTCCAGGTGACCATGCCCTGTGCTCACCCCTCCAGACAAACAGAACCAGGCAGAGCCAGCCCATCCATGAACAGAACCCTGCCAGCTGGACCTGCAGAGCTGATGTGTCAGAGGTTGCCCAGAGGTTGGAATGTAGCACAGGTGAGGGCTGCAGGTGCTCCCCAGCCCTGCTGGGGATGTGCAGCCCCACAGAGCTCTCTGACCTGGTGGCTGGGCTGCCCTGCCAGCCATAACAGCTGGGATTCCTTTGTGGCTGGTGACAGCAAACACTGTCAACCCCAGAATGCTTTTAGCACAGCCACCCACTGTCTGTGGGAATCACCTTGGTCACAACAGACTCAGGCAAGTTAAGAGCATTTAGCTTTTATAATGCTCTTGTGCAAACACTTGGAAGTGAGATCCCTGGGAGAACTTCTAAACAAAGCAAGCTGGGCTCGGGAATTCTCAGGAGCTCAGTATAGCTGGAGACTGAGAAAGGGCTTGAAGAAAGTGTCAAACAGGCTGACACTGCTCCTGTTTGTGCCTGGCTGTCTGCTTACAGCTGGCACTGGAGGCAGCAGGCTGGGCTTGATGAACCCTCGCCTGAACCAGGATAATAAATATATCTTTGCTCATTGCACAGCACAAAATGCACCACGAGGTTGAAATCCTGAAAGGCAAACTCCTTCCAACTACTGGATTTAAATTCTAGTAAATACCCATATACAGCAGAGAAGGGAATAATTATTATATAGCAACTCTACTAGGTAAGAAAATTATTTTATAATCCCTTTAATATCTGTGCTTACACGCTAGCCAGCTGGCTTGGTTACTGCAGGTAAGAGAGGCTACTCTATTCCTTTAACAACTTGTTTTCAATCAAGCAAGCTAGATTTTTGCAAGATCAATATGAGATGAACAGAAAATATTTGATTACCTCAGGAGCTGTCAGTGTCTGACTTTTTTCTAAGCTGACATAAATAACATCTGGGGCAGCAAATGTACATGCTTCTGCTTTCTATTTCTGAACATTATTCATGGACTGAAACTTAGCTTGAAATTGAAACAATAAGAGTTAGAATTCTGGAAAAGCACCACTTCAATTTGGAGCAGAGAAACAACAAGCTGCCAGCTGGAATGAAGATTCTCAGCACACAGAAGGCAGAGAGCATGTGTAGCATGATGCAAAGTACAGTGAAACTTGCTTGTAAATCACACTGCCTTTTAAAATTCAAGCCCTTCTCTCTGGCAGAGTAGAATGCTGCTGAAGTATTGCCCCATGCCTGAAATTATAGCACCTAAAAAATATTGCTGTGTGTTCATGCTGTGAGAAAGGTGAACCAGGCAAATTGTCTGAGAAGAACTCATCTGTGCTGTACTCTGGGGTGGGTGCTGCAGTCACTTTTGCACCTTGCTGGTGCTCCATCTAGACAAGAATTCTAAAATTTCCAAGTTGTTTAAATATTAGATGTTATTACTAAACCTGGAATGGCTTATGAAAGGTTACTGTCTTCACACCTGCTATACAGATGCTTGTACTTCTGCTTGGTAAGTCCTCAGAGCAGGAACAACAAGAGTACAATCCTACAATTTCTGTTCTGTGCTCTGAAAGTGCCTTTAAAATGCAGCAGCGTTTCCTACCCAGCAATTGTCCCCAACAACCTCTCGAGATCTGAGCTATTAACTACCAGTGAATGAGTACATGTGCTGTGGCCTTTAACCTCATCTTTGGGTTATCATTTCTGATATTTCTTTCAATAACTTTGCCAGGTTTTTGTTGTTGTTGTTGGGTTTGGTTGTTTTTTTGGTTTTTTTTTAGCTGCCACTGAGTTGTTTTCATTGGTGTTTTTTTGTTTTTTGGTTTGGTTTTTTTTTTCAGAGTTATGTCTCACATTTTGGGCTGTATCCCCAGGATAGAAATACTTACCTTTTCTTTCATATCTCATGTGCAATTTGTTGGCTCTGACAATTCCTTTCATTCTGAAAAAATATTGCTTTAGAGAAATCAGTTTTAAAACCCAGCAGCAACTCAGACTATTTTTGTCTGTAGCCATTCCAAAGAAGTACCAGTTGCCAACTTGTCTCAACAGTAATCAGCACCTCCAGGTAATGGCTCCTGACACACTTTGGTATAAAATGTTGCTGAAAACTCATGATCTGGCTCTTCTTTTTTAGGCAAACAAAGAAAAATGCTAGAGGAGAGGAAAGATGGAAGAGTTTACTTCCTCCCCCTTGGAATAAGAGTTGTGAAAAGGGATGAGGAGATGTCAGCGTGGGATCCTGACCTTGCTGGGGATGAGCACAGGGACACTGCTGTCGTGTCTCTCCCAAGTAGCTGTCACCTTGAGTTAGGCTGCTGGGCCATGGCACACTGCCACCCACACTTGGGTATGCTTTGAAGTGAGCAGAATAGAAGTGGCTCAACTTCCCAGGCACACCAGCTTGGATAATGTCAAGGAGGGGGGGAAAAAGGGAAAGAAGCTTGCTTGTCAATTTTAAGAGAATAAATAAAAAATTAACTAAACTTTTCCCATCTGCTGTGTCAATACATTTAAAACTGACCCAGCGGTTTTTAACCACTGGGGGGTTTTTTGTTCGTTTGTTTGGTTTTTTTCCCAGGCTTTTGAGAGAAGGTTTTAAAAAGTCCTTTAAAATTCAGCTTGTGCAAGTGGGGACGCAGGGATGCAATCAACTTTTCTCCCTTCTTGCCAGGAGGGAGAAGGGAGCACATGCAGCAGTGCCTGCAGTACCTGGGGAGGAGCTGTGCCCACTGACCCCACACAGCCCAGCTTCCCTGCATGTGAGGGTTGTGAGGATGCTTCATTTTCATGGGACAAAGCTTTGGCCCCAGGAGTCTCACAGCTTGAAGCTGAAGGTTCTTCACCTCTTCAGCAATGTGTGGCACAGGCAGGTCCTTCATTTTTGGTCTGTTATTCCAGGCCTAATTTGTAATCAAATAAAAGCTATGATTGAAACATTGCCGTGATGGTGACTTGTCTGATCTAAACTGAGCATGTTCTCCCTTTGCATGGGGCTAGAAGGTTACAGACTTCTAATTTTTTTTTTTTTCTTTTTTTTCTTTTTTTTTTCTTTTTAACTTGGGCAATTTCACAGAAAGCCTCTGAACTGGCTTTAAACCAGTGTGGAGGGGTGGTCAGGGATGTATTGAATGATGCCTTAAGTTGGAGCTTTCATGTTTTTCAGATTCTGTGCTGCCTAGGGGTGCAGTTCTGAGCCTCATATTAAGTGTTAGTCAGCTCTCTCACAGAGCAGGGAGACAAAACAAATCTTTTCCTGCTGAAGACCAAGGACAATGAGTACAAGTTTCAGGCCCAAAAGCACAAACAGTGGAGGGCTGAGGAGAGAGAACAAGGAGGATGGGACTTCATAACCCAAAGCTGTAACTGGACAATTAAACCCCAATATGCAAATGGACCAAAACTTATCAAAGTGTGAGACCTCATGACCGTTTGTCCGTTTGTGCCTTTTTGGGTCCACCTTGGGTGCAGCCCTGGCCAGGCTCTTGTCCTGCCCAAGGTGCATCCTAGGGACCTTTCAATAAATACCTACTTTATTCTCTCTCTCTGTCCACTCTCTGTTCCGCTCAGCCTTCCCAAGGCATCAAAGGTACCTTGGGATGCAGGTTGAGCTCTGCTGGCAGGAGCCCCAGGAAAGAAGAGGCCATCAGCTGCTGCCCCTTTGCACAGCAAAGGCCCCAGGGTGAGGGACACTCTGAGGTGGGATCCAACGACCCCCACACTTCTGCACATCCTGACTGTGAGGTATAAAACCCCAGGATGTGCTTTGTTCAGGGTCCCTCGGAGGCACCAGCTTGAGCTGTTATTTCGTTATTTAGTTATTGCACCAAGATGAAATTATTGTAATGATCAGGACATCTGAGACTCTGCTGTGGGAAACCTGGGGTTGAGCAGGTGGGGAAGCACCTGCTCTGGCTGTGTGGGGCAGCTGTGAGGGGGCTCTGGTGAAGTCAGACTGTATAAAATGGAGTTTCACCTGCTTTTAATAGCTCATGATTTTCAAGTGAACTTGTAATTCTGAGTTTTTCTGTGTTAAAAACTTCCCTGAGAGATTAGGTAAACCGGGTTTCCAGGAGAACATACACTAGAAAACCTTTTTAGCCACCAAAAGAAGCTGTTAGAATAAACTGAACCTATTTAGCAGTTTGCTTGGTAACAATTGATCTAATAATGCTCATTATATCCCAGCTCCTGCAAGCAATTTTGCAAAGACAAACCAATGCCTGCCTTGTGTTTGGACAGATCTCAGGCTCCAGCATAACACAAAATTCAGCTGCTAAAGACCTGTACCTGGATCTAGCACTGCCAGAAGAGCAGCACTTTTTCAGTCTGCTCTGGATTTCTTTTGGGCTGGGATGGAGAAGGCTGCTTCTGAGGTGACAGCATTTGATTTATATGGGAAATACTAAATAAATTTACCTTTCCTTTCCTAGACTCTATATATTTTGGGTTTTCTTCTGTGCTTATAGCACAGCTGTGAGTCTTTTTGCATCTTTGCAGCCTTCCATTGATTCCTCAGTGTGGCACTTTTTGTTTAGCTGTGGCTGGTCCTCAGTGCTGTTCCCACACTCTGAAATCCACATGAGCATGCAGTGTGTTACTGTTATTGAAAACTCAATCACTCTATTTTTGTATCTAATACTAATGCCCAGGTAACAGGTGTGTCTGGTTGTTTAAAACTGAGTATAATAATATAAGCTTGCAGTTGTTAGGGAACATGTGGGAAATACCATACACAGCAGCAGTGGGATTTGTTAGATGTTTACCAGAAAAGCATTAATATCAGGGGCCAATCATGGCATGTTATGAGTTTAAACTAAATCTCCTTTCTCCCTCATTATTTAAAAAAATGTTTAATTTTCTTTGATTCTCTCTCTTTCTTTCCCAAGTTAAAGAACCAACCATGCTCTGGCCAAATCTCTACCAAGCCAAGCAAACTCCCTCTTTTTATCCTTCTTTGATACAATAATGCTTCAGCAGGACCAGTGTAAAATCCTTTGTTCTGCCCTTGCCACCTGACATCTTAGAAACAGGATTTATCTCTGAATGTTTATTCTCCTCTATTTTAATAGTGTAAATATTTGACTTTGCAGTTGTGATGTTAGTATAAACTTCACAGTAAAAACTTGGCTTAATTAAGACCATCAAAATACCTGTCAGCTTTGTGTATGTACACGAAGCTGGGTCAGAATTAGCTGCCTACAGGTGATGCTGCACATGTTTCAAGGGCTTTTTATTCCTTCTGGCAGGATGTCTTTCAAAGGTGAATTTTGCAGCAGGTACTTAGGTAAAATTAGATAAGAGGAAGGAAAGTTTATATTCCTCTAAATACTGAAAGTTAGGTCTTATCCTAAAACTTCTTTAACTGTATTTTCTTAGAATATGCTGTCACATGTGGGATGAGAAACACCAGAGCAAGTCTGTCACAAATACAGCTGCATTTTAAATACCCTCTTGTTCTTCTGCCTGCAACCATGTCAAAGCACACAAAACCTCCTAGAGGTCAATCTAAATGAAATGAGGATGCAATCAACTAGCTTCTTCATTTGCAGTAGTAATTGCTTAAAGAGGAGAAAGATCATCTTGAAAACTTGCTGGAAGTAGAAAATAAATGTATGGAGAGAAGTACATGGATTACTGTGATCTTTAACTGCTGTGTTTGATATTATGGCTAAATTTAACAGTTGTCTTAGACATTTTTTTATTCAATTAAAGACTTGATGGGATAATTTGCTGAGGGGCTGAAGGTTCCACCACAGGATGAGGCACTGAGATCTGGGTGAACTGAGAGCTGGATTGCAAACAGCAGCACTTGAGGTTTTGTACAATGCAACGCCAGGTGCAGCTTGATTTCATAAAACAATAACCCCTGGCTGATGGAGTGTAATATGGCACATCTTCAAGAATAAATGAGACAAAATATTCCAATTACAGACTAATCTTACTTCTTTCTATCCTGAGCCAAGTGTTTGCCTCAATTGTTCAGCAACAAATTACCCCAGGAGCAGAGAACTACCACGGAGGATAACAAAGTGGCGTCTGCTCAGGGAGATTAACTGTTGATCGGATTCTCATATTAAGAGTTCTTGAAGGAAAAGAAGCAAACTAATTCACAGCAGATGAGACACTGATGTCTTGTTCTTTGTCTTCAGAGGAGCCTTCTGTGTGTGTTCACCAGGATTTTTTTTTGGAAGCTGCTTTTTGAGGATTTTTTTTGTGTGTGTGTGCCTTCTGCACAACACATGCTGCAATAAAAAAGTAATCAAACTTACAGGAACAGCTTCATGGGGGCTGGGAACATTTTAGAAGTGTTGAGTTGTGACAATGAATGCCTGTATTCAGCACCTCTGAGAGATTTAATTAATGATCTGTCATTAACTCTTTCATGTGTCCCTGTTGTAAGAATCTGTTTCTTTTTCTCTTCTTGTGGATGGTTTTAAGATTCAGGCTGATTTTCCCTGCATGCTGCAGGGGGGAGTTCATAAAGAGTCCAGACTGAGGTGCAGAGAGACAAGCAATGTAGAGGTATTAGTTCCTGCCCTACTGTGAATGTCCATCTATTACTGTGCTGAAGAAGTTTTAGGGAATAATACCAATGTATGTGCTGCAGTTGGATTTACTCCTTTTTACTGTGTTTCCCCCTCCACACCCCCAGTAAATATTTTTATGCAGCTGCTCTACTGACAGCCTTTGGGGGCACTCTGCAGTCAGAGCTGGGGGTTCTTTGCAGTCACCCAAGGCCTTCCCTGGGCATGGAATTCCTCCTTTGCTTCCAGCTGAATGTTGTTGATCCACACAGACCCTCCACGGGGTTTGAAGTGCTTCACAATCAAGTACAAGTTCCTGCAATGATTAATTAGTTTATAAATATTTTCTACAGCTTAACAAAATGTATCATTGCTGCGTTGGAAAGAGCCACTTGACACTCCGTGTGTATTTTAGGCTATGGAGATCAGCTGCAATTTTAAATGTGTAAAACCACTCCACTGGAATATCTCTATGCAGATGGGAGACAAAACTCAGCCGAATTTTTCAGTGAGTGGTTAATGGTCACTGTTTTGAGAAATTCAGGGTTTAACCTAGCATAGTATCTAAGTGTAACACTTCACCTCTGCCTCCTTCATTATTAAACACCCAGATTTAGGTTAATTGAGCTGCTTTGCAAGCACAGACTGTTAAAGACAGTTCCTGACATCAGCTCTTTCCTTGCTCTGTGGAAAATACTCTCTTGAGAAGACCAAGCAGGAATTTAAGACAAAGCCCAACAACCTTACATGGTCCTGACTTATTCCTGGGACAGCCCAGGCAGTGACTCCTGATGATTGTTTGCTTGCCCCTCAGTTTAAAAGTGCAGATTTTGTTGACTTTGTTTCAGGTTGAACTGAGCAGCATCCTCAAAATCCCTTTGGTTAACAGTTGCTGCCACAGCAACATTATGGAACACTGTAAAACACTTGAAGGAAGTGATTTTCAGAATATTAAAAGAAGCTCGGAGTGAAGGGGCTTTGATGAAATGTGGCAGGTCACTGTGCCTAGGAGGTGGCTGTTAAAAGTGAATGTAAGGAGCAGCAGGGCTTAATGAGGGGACTTTTATTTGTTTTGGTGGGTGGGATTATTGGTTTGCAGCTGCTTAGGCTGTGGATAGCTCTGGTAGATAGAGATAAGAAAGCACAGGTAAGATGCAAAACCAGGGGTGCTGATGGAACTCAAACCTTTGGAGAGCCACTTGATCAAGTGCTGGGCCCCCTTGGGAGGGTGGTTCAGGTGCAGGAGCTGCTTTCAGCTGCAAATATTGATGGGAAAGCCTTGGTTCCTCCCAGCCAGCCTCCCAAGGAGCGACTTTGCTGTTCCTTTCCCCTGCCCTGACAGCAGCCGGGTGTGCTCAGGTTGCCTCCAGCCAGGATGGGCTCCAGGGCATTGCAGACCCACTGCTGTATGTGCAGATTGCCTGTGATGCTGTAAATTAGATTGTTGAAGGCGTTTGCCAATGTTTTGGATTCTCAAAATGCCTGTCAATCCTTGAGACCTCTGCAGTCAGCCAACTGCTCCAGGCTTGGCCAGCCACGCTGGCAAATCAAAAGGCAGTCTCATTATGGAAAATTGGATTTAACATACCTGCTCACAAAAGCAGGTGACTCTTCATTTAGCTAGTGAGATATTAAGGCTAGTATTTCAACAGCTTTGGAATTATGGCATGGTATTATTTTTTTTTTTTCTTTTCCCCTCTGGATTAATTTAATGTAAAATTAAGCATTTTTGTAGTTTAGTTGTTGCAAAACTCCAGGTAGTCACTTTGCAAAGTGTTTCAACAATCCACGTTGATGTGAATAACTCTTCCATTAACACTGACTAAAAGGCTCCTGCTTGCTTTCTCCTTTTCACTTCAGTAAAAACCTGGGGGGGGGGAAACAAACCAAACCAAACCAAACCAAACCAAACCAAACCAAACCAAAACAACCTATTCCTTTCTTTCCATGCTTTCTGACAGGAAATTATTTCAAATTTGAGTTTTCCATGACCTCCCAGAGTTCAGGTGCTGCTCTAGAGCACTTCTGGAAGGTGATTCTTACTGGCAAGGAATTATTATGATGGCTCCAATTTCTATATGGGAGAAATTTAGCCTGGATCTTCCAGTCTTTCACCAGGTGCCAGAACTGTGAAAGCCAGGCCCTAAATCCAAGTGGTTGCTCTGACCACATCTAGAAACATTCTGTGATGCTTCTCTTTGTTTCCTAATTGCAAGGCTTCAAAAATCTTTTCTGCAGCCTCCTGTAATCCCACAGAAAAATGGGACAGAACAGGTGTGCAGCTCACTTTGGAGCTTACTGGAGTGCAGATTTTAATGCATCACGTGGGTTGGTTTTCTTTTTTAAGGCACTTATTTCTTCAATCATAAAGTTCTGTTAGTGCAACACAGGTTATCCTGTTGGATCACAGGGTGTGTCCTAAAATTCCTATCAGAAGTCTTAAAAATGCACTGCTTGTGTATTTGCAGTAAAGGAGAAGCCTTCCTGCTAATGCCCTGGAATGTGTGCCAGGTCTTCAGGGCATGCTACGTCATGTGGCCCCAAGAAGAAATGTCCTACTTTCAAAGCTGAAGAAGTTAAGACAATGAATTATAGAATTAGATGGTGAGGAAACAATGCAGGAGACACAAGGACTAATTGCAGGGGGAGATGTGGCAGAAATGTTTCTAAAGTTGTACACTAGGGCAAAAGAAGTGGAACCAAACTCATTTGCACATGCACATTAAATGTATTCACCATCTTCTTGCCTTATGTAACATATCTCAATAATTTAAATGTGCTCTTTATGTAACTAAAAGAACATATTGCTTGAAGCAAAGTGTAAGGGGTAGGGGGAAGGGTTTTGATAAGATGATTTCCTACCCCTTTAGCTGTAGAAATGATAGCCCAAGTACTGTTTTTCCACAAATGTTTGGGCTAAACTCGAGTGAGATGTGCATTGGAAAAGCCCTAAGAAATTCATGACAGTTCCTTTGCTTCTTCCAACCTTAATTTGGATTTCAGTGCTTAATTTTCAATTAAGCTTAATTAATTAATCGATTAATTAATGCTTAATTTGGGCTATGGCCATTATTAGTTTTGAGGAAAACTGTCTTCAGTATGTTGGATTCAGTGCACCCACTGTGTATGGTGGAAATCCTCCCTTCAGTGGCAGAAAACAGATTTTTGTTCAGAGGCTTTTATTATTATTTTTATTTTAATCAGATCTTTTGATCTTTCTTATCCTTTGCAATGACTTTGGGAGCAGGTTAGCAATCAAGTCTGGCCAGGTTACACCTGAGAAGGACTGAGGTGGCCCCAGGATAGCAAATTGGCTCAGATGAGATGCAGGTGAGGGCAATTAACTGTTAGGGCAATTAAAAACAGCTGGGACGTTCCCAGCCCTCAGTTCCCTGCGGGCCGTTAAGAGGAGAACATGCAGCAGCCATGGTAGGTTCTGTTGGGGGTTTCTTTGATACTTTTTTCATGTTTGTGTTCAGTTGTGTAGTTTTGGTGTTTCTGTGTTGTGGTCTTCATGATGGAAATCATCAGGAGATCTTTGCAGGTTTTTTTATTATTTCTTTTTTCTAATTATATCTCTGGTTTTTTGTACTAAAATGATCTGAGTAGTTGAAAGTAGCAAACTTATTTGTGTTTGTAATAGCCAAGCAGAGGCACTGCAGAGCTCATGGTCTTGAGGTTTAACAGATCATCACAGTGGGAAGAGAATGTGATTTGTTATTATTTGCTGCAACTAAAAACAGCTTGGATAACTAATCAAAAGTGCTTTATTTGTTGTGATGGTGTTGTTTTGTTGTTTTTTTTTTTTCTCTGAGCCCTAATTTTGGGTTTTGAAGTTCATCATTAGTAACATTAAAAGTGGAATGATATTCCTAAGATGTTTGTCAATTGCAGGAGCTCTTTTCTGTTTGTAGCTGTAATGTTTCAAAATGCTTTTCTCCCTTCTGTGGTAAATCTTAATTTTATTTAGCACACAGTAAACATTTATTTTTGTCCTCCTAGAGATAAAAAATTTGCATGCAGGGTTTTTCAGTTGTTCTGAAACAATATTTGTCTTGATAATTGGATGCATTTATCCAGTTTGTGGATTTTTTTTTTTCTTTTATAAAAAATGGGTTATTGTTGTTCTTCAGTGAGGTCTGTCCCTTAAAGACTTGTTTACTGAACCCAGCTTCTTAGTTTAAAGTACATTGCACCTTTGCAACACAAGCTGTGTGAAAGGAAAGCTACAATATTATTATTCCATCTACCCTGTTAAACCCTTACCTAAATGGGGTGCGTGTTGGGGGTTATTTGTTCCCTTTTTAAAGCCGTTTCAACACCTGGTATTTACTCAGGAAGCCTGGAGGACTCATGTGGTTCTCAAATTGCTGCTCTTCTCCAAAGTTCTCTCTGTTGCTCTTTGGATGAGTGTGATGGACTGCTTTGCATGCCTGGGAAGCTTCATTTCTCACCAGGCAGAATCACGTGCTGACATCTCTCAGGGAGTCCCATATGCCAAGACACCTGAGCCAGGCTTTAATGCCTCCCAGCTACGTGGCAGGCCTGGAAGAACCTCTCTCAAACTTTCTCTCCTGTCACTTTCCTATTTTTAAGAGCTATCTTAGCAGCATGCAGAGATGAGCAGACTCCAGGAAGGGAGACTCTTCTGTATTCCTTTCAAGTAATAAATAAATAATGCATTCCAGGCTGTGCTACCAGCAGATGTTCGTTGTTCCAACTTTATGGTTCTAGAGGTAGTTAGTAGCAAGTTCACAAGTAGTTTTACAGTATTTCTGGGGAGCAACAGCAACACAGAAAGACACTGAGGACTGCTGCAGGTTTCAGTTCCTGAAAGGTAACTTCAAATATTTGCATTTTTTTTTAATGTTAGGAAAGGGGAGTTGAAATTCTGAAGTCGTGGAGTGGCTTTCATAATGAGTGGACTTCAGCCTCAATGGCCTCTCTAGAAGAGGATTTCTGGCCATTAATAAGCAGGATGTCTGTCTATTTATGGTATGCATTAATTTGTTTAGCTTCTCTTTGGTGAGCTGAAGGTTGTTGTTGACTGACTTTCCTTCAGTGTCAGTATCCTCTGACTGCAGCAGTGTGTTTTACATTGCCCACTTCTAGAGGAAGGAAGGACGGGAAGCCCAGGATCCCAGCCTTTTGTCTGGGGTTTAGGAAGGTTTTTCATTAACTGGGAGGAGATGAAAGTGCTCTCTGACAGGGTAGTGAGCAGGTATTACACTGATCTGGTAGAGGACAGCATTTTGCTTCTTATTCTAGGGGTGCCTATAGGTCTGTGGGGGGATAAGGGTCCTTTTACCACAGGGCTACCTGCAGAGTAAATGAGTTCCATCCCAATTAATATCCATCTGTGAATTTGAAGTGTGGTAAACATCTTTAAAAAAAAAACCAACAAACCTTAGGTAACTTTTGCTAGTTTAACAGTAATTATAATTTAATTTTCATTTTGCTGGCTGTGAAAGAAAGAAAGCAATGGTTTTGGTTATCTGAATTCTAGAGGGTTTGCTTCCAAATGCTTTTAATTCCAATAGATTTGTTTTCTAGGGTTGGGAAATGACGGCCTGGCCACGTGCACTGGGCTGGATGTGTATCACTCTATGTGCTCAAACACTCCCAGAGTTACTATTGAATACTTTCTCAGCAGATATTGGCCACTAGTTATAAGTGTAAAATAAAGGGATAACAAATATTTAAAGGCATTCTGATACACCCTTCTCTCTGCCACTCCAGAGAGCGATCATTGCAAATGGAATTACACAGCAATATAACAAATGTCATTTGGTTTCTGTCCTCCAGCAGTAATCAAATAGCAGGAAAGCAGGGAAAACATTCTCTCATGCATATTGTTTTTTTACTCCCTTTTCTTTTTCTGTGATTGCTGTTTCACTTTTTTTTTTTTTTTAAGCAAAGGATGAGAAATGTGTATACTTTCTTGAAGTGATGTTTCAAATGATGGAATTTATCATTCTCTTATACCAGTGTTTCCTGTAGTTCTGCACTAGGGAAGTAAACTTAGATCTGGGAGACAACTCATGGCAGCATCTAAACTTACCCGTGCACTTTATAAGGAACCACTTGTTGTGATATCTGAGGGAAGTATTAAAAATGAAGAAATTTCAGTGACCATATTGAGTCTGAACTTTCTTCAGCAACCTCCTGTACTTTGTCCTTATTGATCAGTTTAGATGCATTGGTTTAGGCAGAAAGCCACAAAATAAGCTTGATTTGGTTTGGTTTTCTTTCCCCTTTTTATTCACCTGTTTTTGGTTGTGTTTGCTAGCTTACCTAAGTGAGAGTCTTGTTTGGGCAAGGCTTCCCAGGCCATGTGTGTTGAGGAAGGAAGAGGTTTCTGTGTGAGACACTGAGGGTATCCAGGACAGTGGCCCTTGGAGAGCTCCCAGCTGGGGCATGGGGAGGGGAGGAGCAGGACCCTCCTTGCTGTCACCCCTGAGCTGTGTCAGCCAGGGCTGCTCCTGATCCCAGTGAATCCCTCTGGTGAGTGGGGAGAGGAGGAAGGGCTGAAAGCAAACTTCGATTTTGGTAGGATATTTTAAGATTCACTATCAGCTTCTGTTTCTCTGCTCTTGTAAGTCAGGAAGATGGTGTGAGAATTGAATACCTGCTCCCTTCCAGTGCTTCTGCTTTCTCAGTTGCTTCTGCTTTTTCAGTTTTTGTGCCAAAGCATGAAAATTCCTGTGACAATGTTACCATTTTGCTAATGGTTCATGCCCTGGTGGATACCCTCCATTGCCCTAAAATATGCAATCATTTAATTGTCATTGCAATCCTATTATATTGCCATTATGGAACGTCTGGTGGGGAAAGCTATGAACATGTTATTAGTGCTGAAAGGGACAATTTACTGAATCTCGCTAAATGCCATCACTTCTCAAAAATGAAACAAAATTACCTTATTATGCATGTCTTACTTTAATATTCTGCTCAGATAATGATTGGGAGCCATTGATCTTTTTCTGAGTGGAGATTTTTTTGTGCAATTTTTAGTTTGTTGCAACAGTAGGAACACCAAAAACTTCTTGGGTTCTTCCAGCATCCTTCCTTATATAAAAAAAAAAAAAAAAGGAAAAAAGGCAGTTTTTGTTGAACTGGAGCTGTGAGTACAGAAGTTGAAGCCTTTTGTTTAGTGACTCAAGCAATGTTCCTATTCATAAATTCATACAAGTGAATCAGATCTCTTTTTTTCCTGGAAAACTCTCTCCTTTTTGCCTCATCTCTCCTTACTTTTTTTTTTTTTTTTTTTTTTTTTTTTAAACTGTTTTGTAAACTCTTCAGGGCACGGGGTACATCTTAATGAGTCTTTGAAGTAACATTATCCTCTGCTCTGTACAATGTCACTTGAGGTCTCCAATTACAACCCAAGTACAGATAATTAACTCCCCATGTGTGACTCTTGTGCTGGAGGAGGGTTGGTTTCATTTGAAGCACACGTAACTTGTTGTCAGTGTGGGAGCATAAAATTGTGGGCTATTCCCAGAGATGGTTCAGTGATTTGGTGAATTTGAAGTTCTTACTGATTCTAGAAATTGCATTTCCTTCTGTGGCTGGCAAGCGAGGCTGAGTGAATCATTCCCTCATCTTTGAAATTACCATTCAAAGAGCTATGGGAAATCCAAGGAAAATGTCATTGTGGAACAATATGGAGACCAACAGGGACTTTGCCAATGTATTATAAATTCTGGAGGAAAAGCTATTTTAACCATAAGAAAAGTATCATAGAAGTCCTTTAATGTCTTTATGGTTTGATGTCTTTGTAAGTGCACATAAAATAAACTGAAGAGTATTAGATGCAAATGATGATTAATAATTTGAGCTTGGGGGGCATTAAAAATAATAAGGTATGATTAATGCAGAATGTATCAGGATTAAGAATGCAGATATGTGCTTACTCTGCAAGTGTGTCACCAAGCAAAGCAAGAATAGTCTATTATGATTTTTTTTCTTCCTTTTAATTCATGGGATATGTTTAACTATTTCACATGGATTCTGCAAATATCTATTTTTTTTTTTATCCTAGATTTCTTCCTGGTAATTTCGAATTTGCAGTTCTGGGCCAGCTGATACAACACAAATAGAATTATTACTATACAACTTAGTTTGGAAAAAGGTTTTTGAAAAGCAGTTTTGAATTGCCTTGTGGCAATTCTCTTGTACATAAACTCATTTTAACTGCATAAAACCTACTATATTGCATCTAGAAACTGCAGTGAATGTGCATTTAGATGTTATGAATAACTGCAGTTAAGTAGGAATGAAACTGAAATAAATCTGAATTTTATTTGCACTTTCCCTTCATTTTAATGCCACTCAAGCTGCTGCTACCTTTTATTCTCAGAGTAACATAGCTGTTAAGGATAAAGAGCGTGTGTGTGTTTATCTGTGAAATGCTCAAGCACTGTTGGCCTACATGTAACATGGTTTATAACCACAGAGGCTGTGCAATGAAATTTTGACTGCTGGACATTATTTTAAAGCTGTTTGCTCCTGTCATGGAAATGCATTGCACAACACGAGGTATGGCCGAGAAAACTGAATAACCACTTCAGAATTTAAGATTTCTGTGGGTGATAAGTGATGTTTATGCCTTGGCAATCAAGATGCTATTAAAAGGCGTTGGGAACGTGCACGAGGGCTTGTTCCTGCAGACACTGACTGGTTTGGTGGGTTGTGCTTGCAGCAGCCAGAACTTGGCTTTGTGCTGTGGCAGTGACCATGATCCCCTCTGGCACCCTGGGGGTGACCATGATCCCCTCTGGCACCCTGGGGGTGACCATGATCCCTCTGCTCTGCAGCCACAGCTGAACCTGAGTGATGGTGGAGAAAATTCTCAAAGGCACTTGAATGGCCTGGTCAGCTTTGTGTCCTTTCTGAGCATGACTCACCTGCTCAGGAACTGCAGTCCACAGAAAGATAATGTGCTTTGTCTGCCAGTGCAGTCAACAGCCTCTGCAAATTTTACCATCAAAAATCCTGGTTGACGAAGGTTTGCTTGATTTATCAGGCTGTGATGGGCTTTTATTTGCTTTCCTGCTGTTCTTTTTGCTGCCAACTCATTCAAATCTAAACTTTTGGACCACTTCTCTTCTGTCAACACTCAACTTTTGTCATGCAAGCCACCCTGCACAATTACTGTCAGAGTGTAATTAAAATGCTAAAATAAGGTAGCAGAAGCCTGGTGGGCTTCTGCCAGCACCTAATGAACAAGCCCTCTGTCCTGAACACATGGATGTGCTGGAAAAGCAGCCTGACTGCTGAACACAAAGCTGCAAAAGCAGTCTGAATGCTCCATTACAGTGGAGCAGTTTCAGAACCATGCTGCTCTTCCAGAGTGTGAACACCCTCCTGAGGAGCTGGGACACAGCCTGGGCTGTCCCTGCTCCAGGCAGTGACAGTGGTGTGGCTGTGCCTCTCTCATGCTGCTCCCCCTCGCTGTGGGTCCCTTCCCTCAGCACCTTCTGTGAGTCTGTGCTTATCCAGACTTGTTTCTGTAATAGTTTTCTCTATTTTTTTTCCATCTTCTAATGGATTAAATCTGCACTCATTCTTTGATTAGGCTGTTAATGTTTCAATTATGGTACTGGGAAGTATGACTGGATGTGGAAGGTGCATTTCTTTTTGCCCATAGCAAGATTTTGAGCATGATTTCTTTGTTACCTTTTGGATTCACCATGGCACAAATAATAATAATAAAAAAATCCAGAAGCGTGGAGCAAACTGCTGGCGTGAGGACTGATCAGGCTCAGGATTATCCCACACTGCACTGCTGCTCTGCCTCTTCTTTTCTGAACTTTTAACTTGTTTTATCACACCCACCTCCCCTTTCCCTTCTTAAAGGAGTTATCTCAAAGACTGAGGATTAGTATAGCCTAGAAAATTCTAAATTCGTGCCCTAATTAATGAATATAATGTAATGTACACCTGTGGTGATAATACCTTTATTAGCATTGAAGCTGTTAGACATCAAAGCATTGTATCAGGAAAAACCATCTATTTCTCATTTAATGGAGTCACAATTCAAGTGTGTTTTGTTAGAATGAAATCACATCATAACTGGAGCAGAAATCCTTCCATCCCAATCTGCAGGTTAATAATAGGGTAGGCTGTTTTGTTCAGTGTGGCAACTGAAGTATTAGGTCACAATCCACGTTTAACATCACTGAACATTTTCTGAATTCACTCGTTTTAACACTTGACAAGTGTCTTAAGAGGTAGATGCATTAACGTTATTTTTGCTTCATAAATAAGGGTGAAACAGTGTTCTCACCTCAATGTGAACAGCTTCAATAAAGAGAAAATGCTGCAGCTTTTGGAGCAGTAATTAATTTCCGGTGTGGATAAACTGAGGCTGAAGGCAAAACAGTTTGTCTCTATCTAGTATTGTAAATACATTACCTTTCCCCTTTTAAAATTGAAATCCCTCCTATTAGACCACAAGCAATGCTGAGGTTTCTTCCCCACAGCTTCTTTTGTTTCTTTTCCAAATTTCTCTGCTGTTAATCCTTTTGTATAACAATTTGTTAAAGGTTTGTTTGTTTGTTTCTGATTCCTCATCTCTCTCAAGTGGGAAGTTTGTTCTGGCTGAAAATAAAAAATCTTGGAGATTTATTGTAGAAAAGCCTGGATGTGCTTACTTTGGCAAAATTCTCCATGATTTCATTGTTCTTTTTAAGAACCATGAAGAAAGCTGGTCATGTTCAATATTGCCTGCTCAGGCAGTGTCTTGTAGGCATGACAACAAGCATATGTTGTTGGGGAGGCAAATGCAACTGGGTTTGGAACTCATCCATCTCTTGAGACAAGGGTGGGAGGCAAGGGAAAGGTAACAGGGTATCTGTTATAAGACAAATACAAGATGAACATTGCCATAAGAAAACAGTAAAGAAATTCCCAATATATGTAGGGTTTGATTTTCATATTCTCTGGATTGTGGTAGCATTTATTCTCTGTCAGGAAGGATGAAGGGGCCAATAATGGTGTTTTCCCACTCTCCTACCTTCTTTTCCTTTTTTTCCTCCATGGATTCTTAGATTTATTTTTATCTTGGAGAAGCTGCAGTTTACTGGTGCAGTAGGTTACCTTTTATAGTTATAAAATTTAGGAGAGAGTGATATCCTTTCCATACAACTTCCAGAGTGCTCTCTAAAGCCTTTATTGCTGTAATCTTTCAGATTCAGTAAGAATCCTTGACCTTTGCTGGTTCCATTATTTTAGAGATGTTGCATGACTTTGGTTCCTCCTTACTGCCACATCATAAGGGAAAATGTTTCCTTATGGAAATAGCCTAACTGCATCAAATAAACAAGTCCTGCACTCTTCACATTAAATGCTATAGAGATCTGCCTGCACTTAAATAGGGAAGTAACTATTACTGCATTGCATAACAGGTGAAATTTGAGTAGAGGATACTAAGAATGGAAATAGAGCATATTCCCAATGTGCAGTGATTACCTATACAAACAGTCAATATTAAAAAAAAAAAGAAATGTGAAAATCATTTATTTGAAAACATGAAAATGCAACTGCCTTTTTTCTTCAAATTTTGCAAAGACTATTTTCACTCTGTTGTGTTTTGGAGCTTGATTTACCAATCCAGAAATTCAGTCTGGCTGCCAGAATCAGCTCTTTAAGGTGGGGATGTGGGTGTGGCTGTGAAGAGTTGCTGTTGGTCAAAGGCGATGTTCTCACATTTGTGCTGACAAAATAACCAATGTCAGAAATGCTCAACAGAGCACATTAATAGGTTTCATTTAAACATTTATTAAAGTATGCATGTGTAACATTTCCAGTTAGATTGCAAGTATGAAGGGATGTGATCTCATGGGAATGCATTCAAGTCTCTGAGGAAAAAACATTCTAAAACACACATAAAAGGATGCTGCAAGCCCGATTAACATATGAAACTTTCAGCTGTGGAGTTCCTTGAAGAAAATGAAGAAAAATGTTGGGAAGAATATTTAGAGTTTACTGTTTTACACTGCTCAACAGCTCTGTGTTCATTAACTGGCACATCCCTTCTAATTTGTGATCTCATTTGTACTGTGTCGACAGCTTTTAGCAGTGCCTCTCCACATTCTGTTTGCTTTAAAACACAGTTTCTGTAATCAGGGAGAAAACTGGGAGCAAAATCACCATTTCAAAACCTGTAGTCATCCTCATTATCACCTCCTCCTCTGCTACCTGGCCGAGTTCTGGCTGGTTCCCTTGTGAGCTGGGGGGGTTCTCTGTGTACAGCTTTGCACATCTGATAGAACCAATCAGTGTTTTTAGTGAATCACTGCAGGTTTTTTGACATGGTAAAAGCGTTCAAGAATTGAGTTTCTTTTCCCTTTGTGCTGCATTACCAAAGTAATCTCTTCTTTCATGTTTTGTCACGTGATAAAAACAGGACTGGTGTGATTTATAAAGGCAAATTTGGCAGTCTCTCCCTATTTGTTTGGACTGTACAGTACATGTCAAACTTTTGCCTGTCCCAATGAAGATGTTATCTGAAAGAGGAGAGAGTGTGTTAGTGGATCAGATGTAGATTAAGGTGTTGCTGTTGTAAGTGTGTGTGCCAGGTATGATTTACAAACTCAGCTGGTTTCCCCTGTTTACTTTGGTTTGCATTTTTCTCTTTATTATGTGTTTTGTAGTTCACTAATTTTGTAATATTTTTTATCTACCTCAACACAAAAGAACCATATACAATGACAGAAAATATTTTCCAAACAATTCAACATTTTTTTCTTGCTATGGTACAAAATACTTTTTCATCCACTTCATTTTTTCTTCTTCTTTTTCAGTAAGATGCCATTTTAAAATATTTCAATGTTTCAACGCGCCTTGTAATTTTCCGTCACCTAAATCATCCCCAGTCCTTTTACAACAAGCCCCAGTCCAACTAGACACTTTGTCCTTGTCTCCTTTTTGTCCCAAACTGCCTCAGTTACATCAGAAGCTCCAGCCCTATTAAATTAGGACTCTCGTCCTGCTTCTCAACAAATTTTAAAAAGTGTAGTTTGCCTGCCTCAGGATTGCATTATTAGGTTTGCTGCCACCTTGTTAGTGCTCCTTCCTTTGCTGGGTTCATCTGTAATAAGTCAGAGTTCATTGATTATAGAAACTCACAGATATGCAGAAGAAGAAATTGTGAAGAGACTTTAATAATTTCTATTCCTTACAAGAGGGATGCTTTTAAATTATAAAGAACATTTGCTCTTAGCATTAATTTTCTTAATCTCTCAGTCCCATTGACATGGAGAATAAGAAGCAGAGGATCACCTGGAACCAGGGAGGGAGCCATGCAAACCCATCTTTCTTTGGCTGATTGATGTTTAGTAAGTTTAGTTTACAGGAGTTCATCTAAACCTTCTGATTTAGATCACCATCTGATTTGGTGCTATGGAACAAAGAGGAACAATCCAGGCCATTTCTCCCACATGCTTTTTTTATGTGCTGCATCCTCTGGAGATGCTTTGCAGTCCTTTAGGTGGTATGGGACCTTTCAGAATGAAAACCAACAGGAAAAAGAAAAGAATAAAATAAAAAGCATTTTGTTCTGTAGTTAGCTGAAGGATTGGATAGGAAAGCTTGAGATGTTAGTAACCTTCAAAAAAGAATTAAAATCAAGCAGGAGGGCCTGGAAGCAGCCGTGTGTGTAATCTAGCAGCTCACACAGCTCTGCAGCTATCAAAATAGCTCTGTATATATTTGGTTAAATATTTTGCTTTTAGTCTTTGCTGTAGCCATCCACTTCCATAGTGCTCCTTATTCCTTCCTGTCAATAAAATGGGAGGGGAGCCTCGGGGCACAGTGAGCATCTTTGTGGGCTTCTCCAGCTGCTGATGGAAAGACAGGCTTGTGCAGATGTGGAGTGAGAGGGAAGCTGAGCTGATCCCCTGGAGCACAGCCTCCTCTCCATGGTGTTTTTCACCACAATGCCCTTATTGAAATTTGTGTGGGTGATGTCAATTTAATAGGCTCAGCACTTTTAGGGGACATTGACAGAAACTAAATTGGAAAAATGCAACAAATGTTAGGTTTTAGCAGAATATCGACCTAATACAGATTGAACAGGGAAGAAAAATATTGCGTGGTGTGCACCTTGAACTTCACATTGTCTCATTAAAGACTCTGCAATGGATAACACTGTCTGCCTGCCTTGCCCTCAGCTGTAGACCCAGCAGATCATTCATGTAAGGAGTAATAATATAGCGCTCTGTGGCACCTCACTGCAACTGCCACGAGGTATTTTGAAGATCTGCTTTTATTACTTACCAAAATCTACACTCCATTTATTTCTGTGTAACTGGTTTTTTTGCTCCCTCCCCACTTTTCCGTGGCCCCACATCTATTTCTTATTCATTTGTTTGACCCAAATTTCTTTCTTATATACAGCTGTCAATCCTTTGAAACCCTCAGGTCCCCAAGCCTGGTGTGTATTTAGATGCATTTGCCTTTTTTCCCCCCTTTTTAATGGTGTACCTACAAAAAATGAGTCAGAAGAAACATCAGTTTCTATCAGCGAGAAAATTTTGCCTGGAATAAGTGGATTGACTGAAAAATTGAAAACTGGGCCAATCAACTTAGGTTTTCACAAGAAAAAATACTCATTCTCAAAATATGAGTTCAACATTCCATTTGATTTTTCAGTCTTGACATGTTTTGTGCCATTAACTAGGAGTATCCTGTTTAGAAACATATAAACTGTGGATTGAGGGAACATCACCATTAATGTGAATTAAAGGCAATTACATCCACTTACTGATACCAGTAAAACACCTGTTAACCAAATAGCAGCAAAAGTGGGTTTTTCAGAGTGGCAGATGTGATAAATGCCAATCACTCATTTTTAGAAATTTATGAAAATTTAATAAAGAATAAAATTGGTTACAAAAAGAAAATTAATACAAATAAAAGTTTAAAAAGTTTTAGAGACAAGACAAATAAGGAGACAACAAAAGGGGCAAAGAAAATAGGTAAGCAATGTCCTTTCTCCTCCCGACTCCATGTCAGGACAGAGAAAGGCAATCTTTTCTCGAAAACTGTTCCTTTTTGAGGACTGAAACCTCATAATTATGCATGCTTTATCAACAAACTTGTTTTTCAAGAGTCTTTGGCTTAAGCCTTTTGGCGACATAGGATCATGCATTTGTTGATTGGGAGCGTCTGCGTTCTGAGAGATGCATTCTTTTGTCTGAAGAGGGAGAGGGGGGTTTTTTATCTCCTGTAAAACATTCACCTGGAATAGGCCTCTCCCTTGAGCTAAGAAAAAAAACCTTACACACAAACTTTTACCAAAACTTAATGTTAAAAACCACATCCACCATTTGTTTCAAATGTTAATATTGCATAACTTTTCTAACTAGCATACCACATATAGTAAATATCTGCGTAGAGCCAAAACACCCAATATGCATTTTTCACACAGATGATGCATTGGGTGGTCACTGATGAGATGGCAAAGTCTGTGGCATGATCCCCTTGGCTGCGGGGCCACAGGGGATACATGAGTTATTCAGAACTATTAGTTCATGGTTAAGTTTGTTGAGGGTTTTTTTGGCTTTGTTTATTTTCCCCCCAAAATGAATTGCTTAATATAATCCTATTGTTTACTCACCAGAGGATAAAAGAGTTGGAGTTTGCCAGCTGTGCAGAGAGTGGGCTTTTGGTGGGAGGGACTTGTGATGTATTTGTGGCCTGAGTCCCACAGTGGACTGTGACTGTGCAATACTGATATTTAGTGCTTTCCATTTCCTAAGCAGTAATTCTACACAACTCATTATTTATGTTCAGCAAATGCCAAAAGCTTTTTTATTTTTAAAAAAAAACAACCTCATAATATGAGTTTGTTCAATAGCCACTGGAATACAGAATTTTGTCCTTCGAGTGCAGGAAAAGCTGTTTGTCTCCTTTCAGAAAGCATCCGGGTTTGACCCTTCATGGCCAAACTATAATGTGAATGTTAAATTCCACAAAACCCAAGGAAGGAATATTAATATTTTCTCCGTGTTTCTCTTTTCATGATTGCAACACAAGCACTGAATGTGATTTTCCTGTCTTGAAACAAACACACCAATAAGTCTATCTGGTCTGCCAAGAAAAGATGCAACATCCAGACAGTTCTTTGTACTGTCAGATGAAATGAGGCTATTTTGACTAGTGTTTAGGATATACAACATATGGCATGCTGCTGATTTTTGCTTCCAAGGGATCATATTGGATTCACGTATCTGATGATATAATTCTTACTGTGCCCTACAAAACACTGAAATGGCAACTCAGCGGGTTTTTTTGAAGGTGTCAGAACCATAAAAAGTTGTTGCTGGCTCTGTTCCAGCACTTCATTCTTTTATTAAAGCTAATTTCTTAGCTTTTGACTAATCACAGCTGTCCTTGAGGACAAAAAGAAATAGAAGTTAGGCAGACTGGGAGATGGTTTTGCGTTTTTTTGCCTTTTTGCTCCCCTCAGCAGACGTTGACTGTGGTTTCAGTCTTCTGATACCTGACCTCCAACCTGAAACCCACCCAGGACAGCAGTGCCCAAAACCTGCTGCCCATCACTCCCTGAGGTTGAAAAAAGAGCTTCTTTGGGACTCTCTGCAGAGGAAGTTTTTGGGTGATGCTGAAACCTTTGATTCCTGATTGCAGTGTGTTCAAGGGGCTCAGGAGAACATAAATCCCTTGGTGCTGCAGCTCTGCTCGTGTCACCTCATCATTAACCTTTCAGTCCTCATCAAAAGCTGCTGCTCTTGGGTTTGGGCAACCAAGAGATCATGGCTGGTTTATGCCTTTCATAAGTTACAGGATCACAGAATGGTTTGGGTTGGAAGGGACTGTAAAGCTCATCCTGTTCCACTCCTGCCATGGGCAGGGACAGCTTCCACCAGACCAGGTTACTCCAGGCTCCTGGCCTTGGATGGGGCAGCCACAGCTTCTCTGGGTAGCTTGTGCAAGGGCCTCACCACCCTCATGGGGAAAAACTTCTTCTAATATTTAATTTAAATCTATCCTCTTTCCATTTAAGGTGATTTCCCCTTGTTCTGTCACTACGTAATTACATATTGTGATGCTTTACTAAGATTCCTGTTTTTCTAGACTCAGAAGGTAAATAAAAATGATATTTATTCATTGTGTCTGCATGATCTTCAAGCTTGTTCCTTGCGGGTCAGGTTTCCTTCTTTGGTACATGAACAATATGATTTAGGTTATGGTTTAGTGTAAAACTGGACTATGAAGCAGGACTTTGTGGTTAAGTAAATTCCAGGCTGTGCTGCATCCTTTGCTCCCCCTGTAGCTCTGGACTTTACACCTCCTTTCTCTTGGCACAACAAAATACTCAGAGGGCTTGTTCAGCTCCCTGGTGTAGCTGGGAAAAGTGTCATAGGATTCATTTTCTTTACCTCAGGAAAACAAACAAAACTGAGCAGCAGCTGAGCTGCTGTGAGGATTTTGTTTTTAGAGGGACAGTGGGTACCAGCTTAATATACACATTTGGACTTTTGGGTTGACCCACGTTCTGTATCTGTGAAGAGCATTGTGTACTGCAGCCTGAACTCACCCAGCAGATGCAAATCTGGTTTATATAATGCTTTTGTAAAAACCAGATAAGTCACTTTAATTAGGTGGCTTTTCTTTCCCCCCCCTCCACTGCCATTTTGGGGTACCAGCACACTTCCCCTGTGCTCTGGTATTGATGATCACAAACAATAACTGCATTTTTTAATCCACCTATGTAAACCAATAAACATACTGTGATCCTGCCCATCTCTTTACTTGTGTTCTTACACCAATTGAATATTCCTGCTACACTATTTTCCTGCAGTCTCATTTTTTGTTAACTTTCAATTTTTATAGGCTGAAAAGTACCTCAGGGAAAGAGCTTGCTGATTGGTTTTTTGGGCACTTTTTTTTTTTTTTTTCTTGTAAAAAGCTATTTTTATAACCCCTACAGTTTCTTCTCCTTTTTTTCAGTGCTTGCTTTTTCAAAAAGAATAGCAAATTGACTGTATCTGAGAGCTGATATGCCTATTTTGCTCATAACTTTTAGCTATTTCCTTAGAAATTTCCTGATGATACATATGTTGTGTATGAACAAGCTGCCCTCTCTGTATTTCCTTTTATTTCTTTTCACCCAAAGGCTTTTTATTGCTAAAATTTTAATGTGAAAACATCTTTTTTTTGTTTAAAATCTGTCTTATTCTCAGATGATCCCTAACTCTGTTTTATTCAATCATTAAATTATAAGGCATTAAATTATAAGGTGCCACCTTGTTATTTCTGTCATTTCCTCACTGATCCACAAGCACTCGACCTGAAAGTGAACTTCCCCTTTAAAGTCTTCTAAAAATATTCCTTCCTGGGATCTGTTGCTGTAGCTTGTGTCTGACATGAGCTGCTGTTGTTTTTCCTTTGCTCCATTTCAGTGTGACTGCAGGAGCAGAACCCACCTGGGTACGCACTGGGTGGGCAAGAGCTGCACCAATTCCAACCTGTGGGTGCATGAGGATGAGATTTTAACACCTCTGTAACCCCACTGCTGCTTTCTTGAGGAAGTTTCCTGTCCCCAGTCATATGGGATTTGGGCAGGTTAAAAACATATTAAGGAAGAATTGACAACATTTTCTGCTGTATGTGTGTATATATATATATATGTAAAAACACCATTTTGCAGGAGCTTTCTCAAAACCAGTCCCAGACAATGAGGATGTCCCACTGTGAAAAATGTTATGCTGGGAGTTTCTGGGGAAAGCAATGACACTTGTAGTGGGATAGGTGAATTCAGGCCCATGCTGTGGTATTGGGAGTCTGTAACTTCAGTTGGCTCACAGGGATCAGACAATTCAGACTGAACTGGTGACAAGCATGGAGTAGTCTGGATTGTTGATTTTCTCTGCAGCTCTGCCCAAGAAAAGCCAAAGAATGAGACAGACATCCCAAACTAAAGCTCAGGCTGGGCTGTGCTTGCTGCAGTTTTGAGTTGGGTTGCCTGACGTATTTTGAGGAGAATATTTGTTTGGGTTGTTTTGGTGTTTTCCTAGTAGATTTTCCCTGGTGTAGTCTCCACATATATTGCAAAGATGTTTTTAAAAAGAGCTAAATTGAGTGAGATATATAGAAATGATTCTGAATCAAGCAAAATTCAGTGAGCTGGGCCATACATTTCTGACAAATTTATCTTCATGGAATGTGAGGGTTGGTGACAAGGCAGACAGATTGTTTTCACATAATCTGTGCATCTTTAATCTGTACTCTCTGGTTTTAAAGCTATATGGCTGCTGTGTCTTAAGAGTTAAAGAATTAAAAAAAAGGTTGTTTAGTGGCGACAGCTGTGACTTTAACAGCTCAAACTAGAAAGGTGAGGTCATTAAAAAAAAATGCAGCGTCCTTATGTCTGTAGTGCTGGCCCTTTGTACATAGGTTCTGGAACCCTGATGTTAATACATAAAAAATAATGGTTGTATGTGCCACTTTAGTCTATTTTGAGGAACTTCCTATACTTAGTGACCATTAGACAGTACAAAAATTATTGTTAGGCTTTTCTTGTTTGTGCTAAAACAGGATTTGCAGAACTGCTTAATGGGCATTTGTACTTTTACAGCTCTAAAACAGCCACTGCAAATCTATTTTTTCTTTTTGACTTCTGCCTCTGCTGGCTCCCTTTGGTTTTGATGTTATCTATTTAAAAGCAAATCTGATAAGGGGTAATAGCTGCATTAGAGTTGAAGAACTGCTTTTCTTGATCTGTCTCCAGTGGCTCTGGAGCAAGGTCTAGGGACTATCCTTTGTGATAAACACTGCCACAGACAATCCCTTAATTTCTCAATCAATTTACCAGTAAGGTGAATGTCGACAGCTTCGGCATTTCCTGGACCAAATGCAAGTCTGAGGATGTGTGAATTGTGAAAAAAGAGACACAAAGAGGTTCAGGGAGCAAACTACCAGTATCAGTGAGGTGAGGCTGGTGGGAGCTGATCCTTGCCAGGGAGGGAGAAGCAGCCCTGCAGATGGGGAGGGAAGAGGAGGAGGAGAGATGCCATTCAGGCTTCTCATGCAGGTACTGCAGCAGGAGCTCTCACTGCTTTAGCAGTGCTATACCTGTGTGCCATAAATGTGGTGTCTCTTTCATTTACTGACAAGTAACTGTAATATTTCTGATACATTTCATAATTATCTACATATGTATATATATTTATCTATGTTTATACATAGGTATGTGTACGTAAAACTGAGCATCTTATAAAATATAGAAATTCTATGTATAAATATATATACACATATATACCTACTTATAAAAATAATAGTTCTGCCTCCTCTTAACAAGCTAGGGGAAACAAATGTGTATGTCCAATATTTATTGCTGGGAATAATGGCCTAAATTATTTTCTTGTTAGAGTTCAGATAGCTTCATTATTATACAGTTTCCTCAGAGCAACTCTGAAGAGTTTTTTTTGTATAAACTGTACTTATTTATCAAAGGGCTCGTTATCTGTGCTGTAATTACAGTATGCATGGTGATTTTAGACAGCAAGAGAACTAAAGCTGTTAAAACAGTAAGGATAAGCTAAAAAAAAACCAAACACCAAAACAAAACAAAACAAAAAAAAACCAAAAAACCAAAACCAACAACAACAAAAAACAAACAAACAAAAAACCCACAAAAAACAAAACCCCAAAACAAAACAAAAAAACCACAAACAAACAAAAAAACCAAACAAACAAACAAAAAAACCCCAAAAAACAACAAACCCCAAAAAACCCAAAAAAGCAAAAACACTCCCAAAACCCAACCAACCAAAAAAAAAAAAAATCCCTCAAAAAATTACTTTAGTAATTTCTCTTAAGTCGTGAGGTTCCTAACTCTCAAATTCTCTGTTTCATAAATCAAAACTTAGGAGCATCCAGTTAATGGATGGGGGAGAGGGCTCATCCTGTCCCCTCCACCACAGTGCAGGACTCTCCTGCATCACAGTGGGAGGGTGAAAGCCTCAGCTGTCCCAGAGGATTTGCTCTCAGGAAGCTTTCTGGGCAAACTGAAGTGTTGATGCTTTCCAGCTGGGAAGTGTGGCCTGTCCCATTGTCCTGAGGCTTCAGATCCCTTGTGCTGCTCTTGCACAACCACCCCATGCAGGGGGATGTCTGGAGGGGACAGCTGCAGGGGTGGTGGCTGCACGGTGACATTCAGCCCCTCCTGGCCATCGTGTCCTGCCCCTGCCTGCCCCTTGGACCTGGTGCTGCTGATCCCAGCACAGAGCAGGCACCACCCTGAGCTGGGTGTCAGCTGAATTCTGGCTCCTTGAGGGAACAGTCACGGCATGGTCTTGTTGTTGTCCTCTCAAAATTAGCTATAGATGGGTTATAAGATGTCTAAAAGGGTTTCTGTAGGCCTAAAGATTGATTTTGTACAGATTTTCAGATCTTTTTTGACTGAGGTTCACCTGTGAGTAATTAGCTGACAAAATCAATCTAAGTGTGATATTTGATATTGTATGGTATTGGGGAATTTAGCCTTTATTTATTCCATAAGAACTTCAGGAAGAATACCATGCCAGCAGATCTAATTAAGAGGGAGATCTGCTTTAAGCTGTGACATTACAAGATAGGAATAGAATGGAGTATGTGGTAATTAAGGTGCTGCTGGCTTTTCCTAAACAAATTTGGGGCTATGGTGAACTTTGAATATAGTCCAGCCTTATTGTTTGATGGAACTTTAAATATACATCTGTGGCATGGTGGCATTAAGCTCAGATGTGACAATGTAAAAAATATTGACTCTACTCGTGTTAATGCTGTGCTGAAATGTACTTTGCACCAGAACTGTTTGAAATGAGTTCAGTTTGCTAGCCCACTGTAACATATGACATTTTTCTAATTAGGGCAATGTTTAATTTACTGTCTCATGGCTTTTTGAATAAATATAAATTGTCATACTAAAGTGACAGGTGTAAAACCCTGGGTAGCTGTGTTAGAGAGGTTAATTTGCTCTTAATCAAATCAGTTCTGCTTCACTTTCTCACGGGGAGTGAGAGATAATAGGCCTGTTTAACTGGAGATTAGGCAGCCTTTTCCCTGGAATTCCCAAAGGGTTCACCTGAGACTTATTGTGTCATATTCTCTATAAAGATATTTGAATACATCAACATTTAAAGATGTGCTGGATCTACTCACAAGGGTATTTTGTTGCCCACATTTGACTCAGCAGCACTGAAAGGAGACCTAGGACTAGAGGAGCTGTAGGAACGTGGTCCTGTGGAGAGCTGCAATATGGCACCCAAGAAGGGACCCGTCCCCTTCCCAGGTTTGGAAAAGAAAGAGGGCCAGATTTCCTTAAATTTTTGTTTTATTTTGGTTTTGTTCTTTTCTCTTATTGAACTGAAAAGGGAGAGAAATCCTCACCCCACCTTATATTTTGTAGTGAGAAAGTTGTTGATATGTACTGCTTGAGAGCTGATAGAAGAGCTAAGAAACACAAATGAAGACACCTGCCAGTCTGTAGGAAGTGAGAGCAACGTGGGAATCCACCAAGGGGGGTGTGTGAGGATGAGAAGCTTGGTTTGTGGGATCAATAGGTGGAGGCTTTGTGCCAGAAGGCCAATTGCTGCTGTGCCTGCCAGGATTTGGTGGGAAGGGGCAGTCCCCAGTGAGACAACACCAGCATCCTGCTGTGGGAGCTGCAGGAGGAGCTGTACCAGCTGAAAAACATTCAACAAACAAGCTTGGGGTGTGTTAGGAGGGAAATCCAGCCTGTTACAGAATATCTGAGGCTAGGGCTGAGAGCAGTGTCAGCTTTGATTGCCTGCTACATCTGGGATAAGAGGTTTTAGCATTCAGGGGCAAACTGGCATCTTATTTATGACCTTCAGTGTAAATAACTGCACTTACAGAATGGAAATGAGGTAGTCTTGAGACTAAAGTTGTGACTCTTCCTTGTCATGACGTTTTTAAGCAGTCCCATCTTGTCTTTTGCCAGCAGTGAAGGAGAATGAAAAAACCACCCTTGCCTGGGAATCTGTGGGCAGAGGAGAAGCCAGGAGCCCAAGCTTTCACAACTCCTTGTGCCTGGCAAGTATGACAGGTGAGGTTCTCACTGGTTTGCCACGTGCAGTGTGGAGGGATACAACACAAGGAGTGGTCTTGGTCCTCACTCTGTTTCAACATTAGGGAAAACCATCCTAAATAGCATTAAAGTCTGTGGGCTGTAAAGGCAAATGTGTGACAGAGCTGGGTCTGGAATGGCTCTGCTGGGAGACAAAGGAATGTCTTGACCAAATGAGTGCTCCAAGGAGAACCAGGAAAAGGTGATACTTCATACAGAGCTCTGAGCAAATTTCTCCCTACATTATTACACATGAAGAAGAGCCATCTTCTCTTTAATAATTTAGGAGGTAGGAAATTAATCTTTTGTAGTCCCTGGCCGTAGATGAATGCTGCAGTAAATTGAGACTGATTTTTGCTTGTGTGCATCTTTTGTTCCTGAATTATCACATGCACCTGTGACTTCTATTTATTTGAATGGGCTTTGTGTAAGTACTGAGAGGAATGTAGCTTTTTTATTTTTTTTTTTTTTTACATAACCTATATTGTATGTGAAACAAGCAGATCCTCTGACATGTTTAGAGACCTATATTCTGGATGTGCTGGGCAAAATAAGAAGGATAGATACTATCGCTCTTCTATTATTTATGGACTATAAAGTCTTTACAGTGGCATTGACAAAGGGTTTATAGTCAGTACACAAGCTGGTTATACCATAAATTGTAATGTTATATGATAAACTGGAAGTTTATAGCAGTAGTAGATATCAAAGAAAAAAATGAATTTTGGTTTGAAATGATCTATCATGGGATGGAGTTGCTACACGTTTAAATATTCAACCATTTTTGTCTTCATTTATTTTGAAGCTACTGATAATTCATGTGCTACAGAACAAGGATTTATAGGTTTATTTAGAGACTGCTGTGGGGGGAGGTAGGAACAGACCCTTTAAACTCAAGAGCAACACATTCTGGCATGGTAGCTGAGAAACGCTGATGCAATTAAATTGATTCAAGTCTTTGGTTTCCAGCCCTAGAGATGGCAAACAGACCTGTTGCTAAATATTTGGTCTGTTGCTACAGGGCTCCCAACAATGCAATAAAATAGTTGGATTACTATTTCTAGGAATGTAAATGGAGGGCTACTTACAGCAAAAATGCCTTCAACATAATTTAATTGCTTTGAGTTTACATAAAAACTAAAAGCAGGAAAATGTCAACAAATGTTAGCTCCCCTTCCTTTGTGAATTACATTCCTTCCTTTAGCTAATGATTCTGTAAACAGGAATCAAAATATTCTTAGTGTTTACTTACAACACTTTAATTTAAAAAATCTCATTGCAGTTTTTCCTATTGTATTAAATGTATTAAATTCGTACTCTTTATTAAATTCATCATTTCTCACTGCTCTTTTCTCCCTTCAAAGCATTTCTGGTGTGTGAGTAATTTACAGATGGAATGGCACTACAAACTTAACTAATAATGTGCAGGAAAAACTAATTTTTTTTTTTTTTTTGGCTTCTAGAACTGACTTAAAATTATCTCAGTTGGTCAGAGTGTGGTGCTCACAATGCCAAGGCCATGGGTTTGTTCCCTGTTTGGGCGTTCCCTGAGGGGTTGGACTTGATGGTTGTTTAAGTCCCTTCTGACTCTGACTATTCTGTGAAATACAGTGCACCACAGGAGTTGTCAAGCTTTGAAAACCATTCTGCTGTCTTAATTTGTGATGTGCTCAACGCTCAGGTACGGGCAGGATTTTGGGAAGCTTAAGATTAGACAAAAAACTGGATGAGAACAGCTTTTTCTGTAAAAAGGAGTGTTGCTGGCTTTTCCTTGGTGGTGACTGGCATGTTGGTAAAACAGAGATTTGCCCAATTAAACAAAGATTGCTGTGTTTGGCAGTGAGCAGGCTTGAGAGGGGTGGTTCAGGTGAGAGTGTGAGTGATGGGATGAAGCAGGCAGCACATTGTGGGCCCAGAACATTGGGGTGCGGGACCAAACCAGCCCCTGGTGGCCCTCTGAACCCTGCTGTGTCCCTCCCAGGAGAAGGGTTCCCATCCCTCCATGGGGCTGACAAATTCTTCAGGCATGAGCGTGTGTATGTCATGAAGGGAGAGAGGCTTGAAAGCCTCTTCACCAGTCAGCAGAATGGCATGAGAAATTACGTTCAGGCACTAAAATATGAGCAATATTTCAGTCTGTCCCTACTGCCAGGGGCCCAGGTAATGTCTGAGTCTATGCACAGCACATCCATGGCTTGTTTCCAAGCTCTGCTCCAGTCTGGCTAGATAATGAATATGCATGAAGGCAAAAAGAGGAGGTGTGGAGGGATTGTCTGTTGGTTTGTTTTGGTGATTTTTTTGTTGTTGTTGTTTTTGTTTGGAGGGGATGTTTATTTGTTTAACTTTTTTTCTAAAGAAATATTTTTGTTTCTGGGGGGAGAAAACCTTAACTGCTGTTTTCCCCTGAAGTACGAGTTTTGCACTGTGTACATTGTTAAAGTACAATGCTAAGGATGAAAAGATGTATCTCCCCAAGCGATTTCTTGAGTTGTTTTTCATGCAACATAACAGTTTTCAATTGTACCATGTAGCAGTCAAGTGGTCTTGTTTATTTTAGTTATGCCTGAGGATTTCTTTGAAGAAATTAAAAAAAAAAAAAAACAAAAAAACAAAAACAGCAAGCCATTTTGGGGTTAGGTTCTCTGCTTATTTTCAGCCTTCTCTGGTCTTTGACACCCCTGCTAAGAGATTGAAAAATTGGGATTGGAAACATTTCCCCATTTGCAGTGGTGTAAACAAGCACACATCGTAAGACCCTGTCTGATTTTTGACATCTGCTTCTTTATCACTGATGCTTTAAATATGAAATAGTTCCACAGGACTTTAAAGCAGCAGAGCTTTATGGGTGCTTTGGCCACTGCTGTACCCCATAAATGCTAATAAAGTTGACATTAGTGTCTGCAGGATGGGTTCCTGCAAGCTGGGTGTGTATTTTAGTGTTTGTGGTTGCCACTGCAACTCAGTATTGAATATTCACATGGAACAAACTTGATTGAGTACCAGGAGTGGTACTGAGTCGTGGGCAGCTTTGTGTGGTGGGGTTATTGGTGGGAGAACAGCCCTGCACGGATCTGCTCTTCCCTGAGGTGGGCACAAGGGCTGACCCATCACAGACTTTCTGGGGGGGGCCTGTTCAAACCTTGTCTCTAAATTTTCCTCAAGACCCAGAGAGCTCTGATGAGCCTTAATTGCTCCAAGCAGCCTCACCTGCCCTTGTCACATGGCTCAGGAGTGGTGTTAGAGCTCAGGTGGGCCTGGGACAGAGTTTGTTCCCTCCTGCCACCTGCCCTGCTGCATCACCCTTGCTCAGGTGTCTCTAGACTCTGAAGGGTGGCTTTGGGACTTGTCCCACCCCTGCCAACTGTGGGCTGGATTTCATAAGGAATTGTACAGGTCTTGTGCAGCTTCCCAGATTTGCCTTTTCCCCTGTTCAGTGTGCTGATCAGTAATGGATGTTTCAGGCAGCTTTGTAGAGTGGGTTTTTTGTGATTTACTTGTTTTCTACAGAAGTTTCTGCTGGATTTGTCCAAGAAGTTGCAGAATTTATCTGCAGCTGAAAACTCTCTCGTTGTGCAGCACAAAGAATGACATTTTCAGTTTACTAAAATAAATAAAAAATAGGGGAGGGGAGTGGGGAGAGTCATGGACATGTTTATGTGCCAGTGGCTCTTGTTTGTGCCTGGCAGGTAAAATTGAGTGAACTGTTAAATTACTGTTGTGTTCCTATATGAGGTCACCATTGATTTCTATGAAATTCTTTAATGTTGTTACTAACTCCTAAAATCTATAGCAAATACTCATTGGACCATATATATTTCTGAGGATTTATGAACTGTTCATGATTCATTCAATCACAAATACGATATATACCACTGAAATAGGAAAAATTCTTTGGGTGGTAATTTTTCCTTTTATATTTCCTGAGCAGAGTACACTCTTGTAAGCACAATTCCTCTTTCAATCTATAGCTGTTTAGAGTAAAAAACCTAAAAATGAATTTAATTTTTCAGTCTCTTATGCAAACTAAGATAGCCTAAGCCTTTGGTATCTTCCCAGTATATGCTTGCTGAAATGCCAGTTTTAAGACAGATACTTTTTTAGCTCTGGGCAGTGCTTTGGTATCTAGTATTTGCTCAAAAAAAATACACTTATGTTTTCTAGATAAATAAAGGTACCTCCGAGTCTGGACTATTAAAAGCTACCTAGTGCCTTGTCCTAGTCGTGAATATTTCTCCTAATAAATACCGTAGAGTTTAACTAAGTTTGTTAGTTTTGGGGAGTGCCAGAATAGAAGTGTGTATTAATTTCCATGAGAAGTGAAGAGGTATTTTGTGCTCTCACTGTATGTGAAGCTTGCCTTCTTCATGGGCTCTTTGGAAAGAAGAGAAGGGGTTGATGATCTGCTTGTGCAAAGGAGCCCACACCTGAGTTTACTGTCCTGGAGTGCAGCATCCCAAACCATGCTGCTGTGACACCTCCCAGCTGTGCAGAGCAAGAAGGAGCAGCGTGTACAGCTGCACAGGTGCACTTAGAGAGATTCTCCCTCTTCTCACATTCCAAGAGTTGTCTTGACACACTGCTTGAGCTGGGATTTTTAGCTATGAAGTTATGCCATCAAAAAGAAATAGGGATTGCAATCCATATCGGAGCTGTTTATATTTTATTTACAAAATGCTGTATTTTTTGATTCAAGTCTAAACACATAAGCACTTAGTAGAGTATAAGCAGAATTTAGCCCTGAAAAGAAGTAATTTTAGCTTACATTTCAAAATGAGAGCAAATGTTTGCCAAAGATACGTGCATGCTATACCTTGAATGCATACAGTCTCTCTTAAGCCTTCTCGTGGTGATTGTGGCTTACATAGCTCACAGCTAATTTTGCAACAAAGCCTTACAAGTGTAGTGTTTGGAAAGCCAAAGCATGCTTACAGGCAGAAATCAATCCTGGCTGTGGAAGATCCTTGATACAACTTAGGTTTGCATGAACAGCTCAAGTGGGGCTCCTGACTTGGAGGTAATTTCACATCGGTGTGGGAGTGCTACAGTGAGAACAGCCTAAGCAGTACAAAGGGGGGAAAAAAACCTGAGCAATCAACTGGTTCTGATCACTGCAAGAACACTGTGGCAAGCCCATCACACAGAGATCAGGGACTGCAGGGCTCCTGCTCATAGTAAGCATCAAACAATGGTTTCAAGGCATTGATTTAAATGCTTTTGCTTCTTTTTAATTTTTTCTCACTGCCCCTTAATTTTTTCCCACTGCCCCTCTACAGTGTTCCTCCTTCTTTCCTGAGGTCCTAAATGAATCCATGACATAACCAAAATGGAAACACACTTCTTTTTTCTTTTCTTTTTTTTTTTTTTTTGGTAGAACTCTGGTATGCATAGAGAACTTTAAGGAAGAAACTTGGCACTAGGCTTGTCTACACACAGTTCTTGCTCAGACTCCTTGTAGAAATGATTCATCTAAATAAATCACAACTCATAGTACGGATAAGGTAGTTATAGGTGGCTTCTGAACTTTTGTCTGTGTCCAAAATAGATACTAAAGAGATCCAGCTGCATCTTTAAGAATCAATGGCAGCACAGTATGAAGTTCTGCACCAGCTCTGAGTAGCATAGCAGGAAAGATCGTACAGCCCACAGAACGGGTGGCCTCTGGACCTAAAGTCATCTCACTGAATCAGACTGCTGAACTCTATATAGTTTTGCCTTATATATTTTGCACTCTCTTGAGTTGCTATCTTGGTTTTGTGACATAGCCTTTAAGTTCATGAATTATTTTTCTGTGCAGTCAGGCTGTTGAGGAATGCTTGTAGCACAGATATGTGATGGTCAGGCTACTGTAAAAATCTTTGAGCTCCAGTTGTTGTTTGACCTACAATTACATTTCTAGTGTGTTTGATAAGAAATAGCTGAGAGCATGAGATTGCAGATGTGTATGTTGCTGGCATTATCATAATTGAGACATACTGGCTTGTTTAAAAAAAATGTAGTGAGTGTGCTAAAGCTTTCAACTGGCATAACACAAACGCCCTGTGTTTACTTTAAATGTCTGCATTTGCATCTTATGCAACCTTGACTAAAAATCCTACATTCTTCATGTTTTTTTGATTTTTACTTGGAAACATTTCTCTTCGTCTATGCTAACCTGCTGCCTGAGGCAGAAAACAGATTTTGATTCTGTCTGTACTTTGCTCATTAGTAGAGGAAGGAAGATCCAAGCCCCTGTTGAGCTAATACCTCAACACATGTCTGGCCTTAAACTGTGATGAAGGCACTCCTCAGCCCTGTGAAGCAAGTGGTAGCTGAACCAGCAGGAGGAATAGAGCAGGTTTCCATATACCCATTGAGTGAGGGTGGGAGCAGTGCAGGTGTCTGTGTGCTGTCTGTCCCAGAGTTGGAGGGAAGCCAAGAGCAGGAATCTCCTGGTTATATGGCAACAACTGACTTCCAGCCCAGTCACTAGGGGAAAAGAGGCTTGTATGGTTCTGTTGCTGTTCATCTGCCTGTCTCCCAGTCTTGGTCTTATGCCCATGTGAAATAAATGTAAAAGAAAAATTTCAAAGAGAAACAGAAGCCTATGACTTTTGGGGTAAGCATGTGGTAGAGGAGGCCTAGGGAAAGAGTAACTACTCAAGCTTGTTTCTGGCTAGAATCAGCAAAACCACATGTGAGAGAAATACTAGAAATGGCCAAATGGCAGGATGCTGTTCCATCGAAAGTGACAATGAGCTTCCAAAACATGTCAATCAGGATTCATTATTCATGCAGTTTTGCTGTCTCAGTATCTTCAATACCGAGGTGTACAACTTAGAAATCCAACCCAAAAGCTTGCTCCTTGTAGGTTTTGTCCCTTATTTCTGTACCCTTGTACTGCTTTGAGATTGTTCAGTCAGTCACACCACCTACATGTTGGAAGCTTTGCACTGTTTGGGTGCTTTCCAGCTGTCACCCTCTTTCTACCTTTTCCAGCAATATAAAAAACTGCTTATGTGATTTTTATTTTACTGCTTTGTGCTGTGCTTAACAGCCTGTATGAATACAGAACTTGATATAGGTAAAATAGAGACTATTTCTCCACAATAAGTAAACAAGTTTAGCTCATTATCTATTTTGTAATTATTCCCTACTCAGCATGCACGCATAATTTTTGTTGCCCAAATTATTCAGAGGTTAAACTACAGCTTACATATAAATAGGAAATATTTCCCATATTCAGCTGTGCAACTCCCTGCCAGGCAGAGGAACACGTATGTGCATATTTTACAATACCACTGAGCACACATTTCTCATTCTTTTTAAGTCTCTGTCGGTTTATGTGGCGGTGACCGTGGGCCTTTGATCAGGCTGGCTGTTTGAAATCTCGGAGTGGCTAATAGCTCCTTGTTAGCGAGGGGGAGGAGATGAGCACTGAAGCTCACAATCACAGGCAGTCACTTGGTGAACTCCTGAACCAGAGTGTTTTGGAGTGCTTTTTAAAGCAGGGGTTTGAATTGGCAGTGTTTGAAGTTTGCACCAATATCAGTGCCTGGGCACGGAGATGATACGAGGCTTTTCCATGGAGTGAGTTATGGGTGGAACTGGAAACGTCCACAGGACACAGACACATGCAGCTGTTCAGGCCCATCAGAAAAAAAATGGGATGTGTTGATCTCTGAAAGGAGGTCTTTATTTGAAATAGTGTGCCATTAAGGATAGTAAGAACTTTCTATAACTGTCCCCAAGCCATAGAACTGCCCACTGCCCACTCAAACCAAGGCTGTGGGGGCTGCACTCAGCTTCAAGAAAAGGGTAAGGGATGTACTTGGTGAGTGCTGTTCTGCAGTGTGGGGTAACCTGGAGGAACACAAGTAAATGCTGAACAGAAGAAGAAATCCAAGCCATGTTTTCAAGTATCTTTTCTTTAACATAACCAAATGAAATGTGAAAAGTTGTGAATATAAAATACCTGTGAGTTGTACATGCTGCTGGTTTTGAGGGTTGATGCTGATCTTCTAGGGGGAAAAAAAAAGGTATTGTTCAGGTGCGCTATAGATCAATAAAGAAGACTAGTGAAAACTAGCTACAGAAGGGGAAAAGTGACAGAAAATTAATACTTATTTTGAGTAAAAGCATTGGTAATGATAATAAAAAACAAGGCAGGACTTACAGAAATCAAATTATTGTATACCTTGTATGCCATTATTAGAAAGCTGGTTCATAGAGACCTGAAGTCTGTTGCTGAAATAGGTGACATGATTTACATGACTGAAATGTTAGCAATCAATAGTTATGACTTATTTAGGAGGGATTTGGTGAACGTAGAGGTAAACAACAATTGTAAAAAAACGTATTTCCAAGTAAGAGATACTGAAACAAAATTATCCTGAATGGATATGAATCAGCTTCTGCTCAGATGATGCACTACCCACAGTTTGTTTAACAATGGCTGAATTCCAAATGAGAACTGGATAATTCCCTTCCTACATTTACTTGCAGGCCTCACAGTGGAATAATTTGTGGAATAATTATAGTGGCTAATTTGTCAAATTTCAGTTTAGACAGCGCTGCTGGAAAACTGTGCTGGAAAATGGATACTGCTGCAGCTTGTACTTGATTATGTCTATCCTGCATTTAAATATGAATTATCTTGCCCAAGCTCCAAGTATGAAGTCCTTTGGGAAGTCCAGCTTGCCTTCCTGGGCAAGCTTGATTTTCCAGCTTTTTCAGAAAGGGTGCTGGGTCAAAGGGGAAAAGGTAGAAAATAAACACTTTCCTCTGAAGGCTTTTTCTGTGTTTTCCCCCAAGATCTGTATCAGCAAAAGGTGTTTTGCTCTTGGCCTGAAGCAGAGTTTTCACTTATTTTTTTTTTATTACTATGTAATCTTAATAAAACCTCAGAAAGTTCAATATCACGAAAACCAGTTTGCCAAAGATTCTCTAGAAAATCAGTCTGTTTTAAGACCTTATTTTAATACTAAAGTATGGGAAACCAGTAAATAGATGCAAGACATGTTTTAGAGGCCAGTGTTTTCTGCAACTCCACAGTTCTCATTATCTCCCCCTTAGCAATGCATCCCATCCATGAGTGTCAGATGAACTGGATCTTGCATTGCACAAGGCATTATCTCCCATTGGGAAAAAAAATGTTCAGGAGGCATCCAAGAGTACTCTGCGAACAAGAGCATCATTTAAGCAATGAGTAGCTGCTGACTCACCAGAAAAAAAAAAAAAAATCCTGCAGAGGCAGCTAATTTCCCTGGAGCAATATTTAGTGTTTGTAAACAGGGCCCTGCATCTCCCGAGCTGCGCAAACATCTAATCACAGATCACTTACACACACAGATTACTTCTCTGAGCCACTTCGGATTCCTCTGTTCCCCAGGATCATCCAGTCTCTACCCTCGATTTCACTTGTTTATCTTTCCTTGTGGAAGTTGTTCAGGACAGGAAAAGGGAAGTGAAAGTCCCAGGATTTTCCACGTTGCTTGGGGAGAGTAGGGCTCCAACTCCTACTGAACAGCAGAGTAACTGAGGTCTTAACTGCTTTTGAAAGTCACTCCTTTTAAATTAAATATTAATCTCACAGGAGATGATGACAGAAATGTCTGTATTTCTAATATGCATAACATGTTTATCACTATGAGATGCCCTATAGTGTTTACAGAAACCTTCAATAAATAAAGTTGAGAAGGGAGACACAGGTTGAGGGACAGCTGAGGGGGAAAAAGACATTTGCTCTAGATTTACACTGATATTACATAATAGATTTGATACTTGACTTTTCAACCTTTTGTTAACTCCATGTTATAGATGGATGAATTAAATAGTCAGAACTTCTAGACCTTTTCGTTATATTTAATGTCATCTTAGACCAATGAGCCTGGAAATGTGTAAAGTAAGAACACGAGCTGAGTACTTTTTACATAGTTATCTTGATGCTCAACTGAACAAGAAATAAAAAGACTGCTTTACTTCTAAGGTCATCTGGTCCAGGTTTGGGGAGGGAATTAACATACCATAGTTGGCAAATTAATTATTAAATACATACCTGATGTAAATACAAACCCAGGTGAGGAATGAGTATTCTTCCAATCGTGTGTCTATACATATTTATTAATAATGTGTGTCAATCCATATGATGTACAACCACTGCTTCTTCCTTTCTAATAGAAAACTCAAATCACCAATGATGTGCATAAAATACAATATTTTGGCTTCTAATGTTTCTCAATGAGTTCTGCCTTTAAATTTGATGTATTTTTTCAGTAGCTCTGATGAACAGGACATTGGATCAAGTGTCAGAGGTCCTGGGTTGGATTTTCTGCCTCAGCCATCAACTTTCATATGTTATTTTTGACATTAAAAGATGGTTAAATACAATGCCATCTATTCCTGAAAAGGAAACCTTAGCAAGAGATTAATGCATCTAAGACTGTAAGTGTACATGTGTATATAAAATTAAAAACTCTGTAGTGTGGAACAGTAAAAATGGAAGGGTCACAACAAGGAAATAGATGAAAAGAAAAATAGTGTGTAGGAGGTTGTAGTAGGTATCAAAAAGATGCACGCCTGGACATTATTCCATTTTCTTCTTCATGAGCAGAAGTTGGTAATAGACTATTTTAATACTTTTTCAAAAGCTGCCTAGGAACCTAGCTACTAAGCCATAAAGGGATGGGTAAGTCCCCAGAAGGCTTCCTTTCTTTTCTTTTATAAAGGTGGGGGGGGGAGCAAAATAAAAAAAATAAAGAAAAACACATGCAGCTTCAAAGTTAGATGTAAAATCGTTTTCCTTTATGTATTATCTTGCCTAGTGCAATGTACTAAAGCAGTTTTCTGAATGTTACAGAATTTAATGTTAAACAAAAATAAGCAGAAACAGAAACCTGTTTTAATTTCCCTCTAATTACTTCCTCAGAACCAATCAAGCTGCCAGTCAGGGGAATTGAAGACAGCAAACAGATCAACATTTTACCATCTTTGTTTTTACATAGAAAACTGAGTTACTTTGTTAATGGACAAAAAATAGGTTGCTGAATTTGGTTTAGAGTGTAGGTAGCTGATTATTTCTTGAAAAAATATTTACATTATTTTGTTTCAAGTTAATTCTGAGACTGCTTTTTTCCAGCACAATCAGTTAAAAAAAGATGTTTGCCAAATCTCAGGAAGGTTCTTTTGAAGATGCTGAAAAAGTCCTAAATTAAAGTAACAGTGATAATACTTGCATTTATTGAAAATAAGGATGAGAATGCTGAGTTAAAGTGCCGTTAGAACAAATACATTTCTAAAGATCAGAAATCAGTTTGAAACAGATTTCTTTTGCATCTGCACTTGTGAAGTCATGTACACATCACTAAAACTCTCACAATTTCTCCTTCTCATGTAACAGAAAGCATGGGCTTAAGGTTTTCAAAGTTACCTGCACCCATAGGAAACATACAATATATACTTGGATTATTGTATTTCTTTATGCTATTGTATTTCTTTATGCTGGATCTGGAAAGCATGTGATTTGTTTTCAGAGGAAACTGTACTCCTAAATTCCTTTGAAAAATCTCCCTCACTAAATCTGTTATCAGCCTAATTCTTTATACAGATAACAAAAGGCATCTGTCCTGTCTTTTCTTTATATGCTTAACAAAAATAGTTTGATTAATTCTGAACGACAGGCATGGCAAAAGAAGGTAATATAATGAATCTGTAAATTGAGATATTTTTGCTTGGGCTTCTTTTTTTCTTTTGTGGTGTTTGTTCCTTTTTTTTTGGTATGTGTGGGGCTTGTATTTGTGTGGGGTTTTTTTAACATTTTTGTCTGTTTGGGGAGTTTTGGGGACTGGTTTTGTTTTTTTCAGATTTATTCAAGTAGTCTGCAGGTATGGAAGAGAGGGGTTTGTACATAAGGTATCAGTCTGGAAGACAGGAGTTTAAATTTTCCCTGCGTGAGATGTTTGTTTCTGAGTTGGATACTAACTGTTTCATAGGTTGTTTCAGGTTCACTGATTGCATAGCATTCCTGAAAGTCTCAGAAATGAAGATGTGGGAAGTAAAGCAATGCCTACACAGCACTTGAGTTTTTGTTTAATTTCTTGTGAAATAATGTTGCAGTTACTTTTATTAAGACCAACAAACAAAGCAAGAAACAGAAAAAGTCAAAAATTCACAAGCCTTAGCTTCAGCCCCTTTCCATTCCCTAGATTTCAAACAGTTATGTAAGGAAGGATGCACTTGACTTGCAGAAGAATGCCTGAGGCCACAATACAGCTTCTGGGAGAGGTGGGGAGAGGAGAGAAGGCCTGCTGAGATTTAGTGTGGGTTTACTTACACGTGGACTGTAGCCAAGCAATTATTATTTTGTTTTGTTCTTCTTACTATTTTATTGCTTATTTATGTAGAGCCTTTGTTTCCTAGACGGTATTTGTTCGTTAAGTTGAACAGTTTAAATAATCTTCTTGCAGTTCATAATTTATTTTTTTTTACGAAAACCTCATTTTTCTTGCTTACCCTCTCTTTGGATGTGGTTATTTAACTCACTTGGTGATGAGTTCTGCTGACAGAATTACTGAAATATCTGTGGAAAGGAGATTTTCAAATGGCAGTATAAAAGTTCTCCTTGTGAACTTGAGAACATTTGCATGGGCATGAGAAGTTTCTGAGGGCCCAGAAGGTAAAGCTTTGTTGTGCAAGCTCATGGAATAGACAAGAACTTTCTTTTTCTGCAGCATTGTAGTTTTGTTTCACTGCTTCAAACCGCTATTTTTCTTGGTTTCCAGGTCCTGAGCAAGAACTATAAATGTCACAATATGCCGAGTTAATGAGGGAGCACCAGGCTGGGCTCTCTCTGCAAGACTTTGCTTTGTGGTTTTAAATCAGAAAATCAGAGCCTTAAATTTATCTGAACATAGCCTCCTTTTTGCCTGTGTGGTTTAATGTGGCTTAATTAACTAATGTCTTAAGTGAGGATTCAAGTACCCATGTAGATTAAATGAGCCAATTTAGGATCCTGCAGGAACTGAGTTTCTCTGAAAATACATCTCTTCTTCCCCAAAGGGATACAGAAAACACTTTGGAGGCTGTATTAGTTTTGGGTGGCAAGGTTTTGGTGGCGGGGGCTGCCGGGGTGGTTTCTGTGAGAAGCTGTCAGAAGCTGCCTGTCTTGGTTGGGAAAGACAGGTGTCTGCCAGGGAAAGCTGGAGCTTCCCTTGGAACAGAGAATGTAAACCCCCTCCCATCAAATTATTATAATTTTGCAATTAAGGGGCTTTCAGACAAAGATATGGGAATAATATTTGTAGTTCTTTACTAGGAATATTAAAAAATACAAATGTAGTAGTGCAAATAAAAAAACCCAAACCAAGCAAACAAACAAAAAAAAAATCCAAGAAACACTGACAGAGCCAGAATATGACCTGAATGCTGTTGGTCAGGGTGTTGGGAGCTGTCCAAAATAAGTCCTCTTGAAGTGACAGTGATGTGGTTCTGCTGGAGCAAAGATCATCTTGTAGAAGGGTATATAGTTTTCCTCAGGAGGTCCAGTGGCAGTGAGATGGATCTGGTGTTCCTCTGGGAATCCAGTGCACACAGGCTGTCCTGGTGTTCTGACTCTCAGGTTGTATCCAGGTAGGAATGCTGGGCTCCTCCCCTGGGTGGAGCATCTCCCAATGGGATGATGGAATTGTATCAGCCCTGCAGTGAGTCTGGATGGCCCATGAACAGCAGATATCCCCTGGAGGGAGGATGGGTGTGGAAGAGATAAAGAACACTGCCCCAGCTGGTTTAACAGCTGGGCCATTAACAGAAGGACACCCACCCCCTCTCCCCCCCGAGTTATGAGGGATGGGTCATAGAAGAGATAAAGAAAACACCTCTCCAGCCAGTTCCAACAGATGGCAAATAGAATACACATTTTTGGTTACATCTTGCATTGCAACCCAAGACACTCCCCCATGTCCAGCAGAGCTGAGGCCAGCCCACATCGCCTGCAGACAGTGTCAGGTGCTGGTCATTGTTTGACATGGGTGGAAGGAAGTTCACACTTTATGTTCTCCTGTGTGTTTATTTTTACATGATTGTTTTGAGGTTGCGCAATGTTCTGCACAAATGAGACCCTGCAGAGTCAAACTTAGATAGAAATTCTTTAAACAGCTAAATCAAAGGAACTATCTTAATTTCCAAAGCTGTACCACAAAAGACAAAGGAGAGTGATGCACTTCTTAACAGTCACTGTAAACAGTCATAACAGACACTGGGTTTAGAATAATTGAATCATTAGAATTAAAGATCTCCAAATCAGAATCCAAAGACCTTCTTGGATTTAGCAATTCAGACAGTATTACTGTTGAAATAGGAAAAGCATTGTATTATAGGAGTTAAATGGTAAGCTCCTACGCACAGAACAATTATAAGTTATTCAAAACCCTTCTGCACAAGGGCGTTTATAAAAATGCAGAGGCTCATCACACCTTGTATAGACTCTGAGGCAATTAATGGTGAAGGCTCCTGGAAGCAGAAATGAGACTTGATAAGTAATTGCTAGATAAACATTATAGAAGTGCTGAGGTCCTGGGTTTAGAAGTGAGAAAGGCTTCTAAATGCCTCAGATGCTCCTGTGAATGTCGCTATTTGTTATATCTCTGCAGCATTTCAGTGTCTAAGTGCCCATTTTAAGATACTTTGGGCCTGATTAAAAAATAATAATGGCTGAGCAGTTGAGATACCAACGTAATTCAGTCAAACTGATGTGGGGCTGAGTTGTGTTATGATTAGAGTCAAGACTGTCAGTGATTACTTTGCCAACTGGTATTTTAATATATAAATAACAATAAAGATCTGGTTTTGTGGCTACTGAGGCTTTTTTTGTCTGAGTACTGGTTGTTCTGCCTCATGAGAAATGGGCATCCCAATGCGACCTGGCCTCTGGAACTGGGCTGGCCACCACAAATTAAATTCCTAGATGAAAAGTGCTTCTTGTTCTTTGAAGGATATGGATAAGATATTTGGTTTCTCCTCTTTAAAACTCCTCTTCCTGATGAGGAGTGGAAAAATATTTTAAATTTTAGTACTGTTTATGATACAAGAAATTGTTTCTTGCTCTGCTTCATTTACAGCAGTAAGAAAAAAATAAAATATTTTGGTGGTGAAGAATTGGTGCCCTTAAAATATTTTTAGAAAAATATTTTTCCAGACCATTAATACAAAGAATCTGCTTACATGGATGTTTATTGTGAATGTTTTTGCATGTAGTTGTTTTTATGAAGCTATTTTGATGTTTCCAAATGCTCCTGTACAAAAGAAAATATTCTCATTTTGTTAGTTACTACTTATGGAAATGACTTTATACAACTTATTTATAACCTAAATGTAGGGTCGTGACTTTATCTTGAATGTTATGCCCTACTGGAGTAAAAATACAGTTATATGCAGTTGTACTGAAGCACCAACAGAGGAAAAAAGCCTGTGCTTTCTGTAGGTTGCTATTGCACTCTATTTTACTGAGTTGGCTTACAAGACAAAAATGTTCATTCTTTATTTGTGTGAACAGCCAACTGTAGCAGCACCAATGTCTGTAACTGGATTTCATTATGGAAATTCAGCTAAAAAGGGCCACAGGCACAAAAATCCATTAAAATGTTTCTATTGCTTTACATATTCTTCTGTGATAAAAATAGCCCTATATTTGAATTTAAGAAGCTTTAGCCTAAAGGGTAGCAGATGGATATTAAGGAGATTATAATAAAGAAGGGTATTATAAAAAAAAAAAAAAGGCGGATGGGGGAGAACCATTCTTTCATATTTAGGGAAACCATTTGTAATAGTAAAGATACTGAGAAAATGTGATCTGTTCCTAGGTAATCAATAATGACTTGTTGATTCTTTGTTTCTCTATGAAGTCTTGATATCAAAATAGGCTTATTTTGTAATAAATTGATACAAATGACAGCTAAAAAAGTTAGATCTGTCTAGGACGCTTTCATTGTCACTGTAACAATGTAAAATGTGATGAGTGGCTGAGATCTGAGCCTGTTTTGAAATAAACAGCAAATGCTCTTTGGCTTAGGAAGAATCTCAAAAAGCAGCCTTCAGAAGTTTTTGAGAGCATGCAGCCCTTGCTAGTTCTAGACCCAATTTCCCTTCCTGTAAATCTACTTTATTATCTGAACTTTTCCCCCTACCTCTGCAAATTTGTCCTGGCAGATTTAAAGGTTTTCTCAAGTTTCTTGAAAATTTCTGGTCCCTTTGGAGTCCAGACAGAGCCTTCCAGCAGCCAGATCAGATTTTCTGCTTCAATCACAGAAGTCCTTCCCTCCTGTGTGTGCACAGATCACTTGCACTGAACAGCTCAATACCTGTGTGTGAAGTTTGAGACAAGTCAGACTTAATTGTCATTTTTGCATAGGGTAAGAGCAAATCCATGGCATGTCTGGCAGTTCCCAGGATTGTGGGACTGAAACTTTAATGATGCACAGGGGCAAGGCTGCAGCCAAACTGTCCAGCAGCATTGAACAGTACAGCAGAGTGGTTTTTCTCTTCTTGGAAGCTGGACAGGCTGTGTCCTGCATCCTCTGCCCTTTGGAAAGGGGTGGTTCTTGGATTGCCAGGGTTGCTGCATCACTGGATGTCTGTGGTGAAAGGTGAGGGAGCTGACAGGAGGGAAAAACAACCCCACATGTGTCTTCTCTCAAGATCTCTGGCGTGCTGGCTGGAGGTGGCCCACTTAAGTCTGATGGGATTAACTGGCTTCAGTGGGCTTGACATCTGTGTGAGTAAGGTTCGACTTTTCCTTCAGTTTAGCTGGCCCTAATAACATCTCAGTGATTGCATTCCCCTTCTTAAACTTTCCATGTCTTGGCAGAATACTGTGAGCTGTGCTATAAGGATGGATTTGTTAGATACTCCCCTTGCTCTTTGAGTGAGCCCTGGGACTTTTCCAGCAAAAGATAAGGGAAGAAAGGAACAGAGGGGAAAAGGGAACAATTGCAGGTCTTAATAACTAAGAAGGGTTAAACAAAGAAAGAACTGCTGCAATGCCTAAATGTTTTTGGCATCTCTTTAATGTGAAACCTTTTCATCTGTTACACCTTCAGAAGTCAGATCTGGGTACACTCCCTTTGAGTTTTGTGCTTCCATTTCTGTCTTAATTATCTCTCTGAGTGAGGTTGCTCTTCTGCCTTAGAGAGGGGGATTTTTTTTAAAGCAATATTGTATTTTTTATTTATAAACATATATGTGTATATATGTCTAAAGAAATTTGGATTCAAATCTTTTGTTCTTGGCACTCACCATATGCTACTGTTTAATATTTAATCAGCCCCACCTCATCAGAAACACTGCTGGCCTCATTAGATAATTAATGGCTGCCTGCGTCTCATTTGCTTCAGTTGATACATCTGCAGCCAGTAATTAGAGCAGGAGTTTATTAGTTGCACTGGCTTAGTTTATTTGTGAAACAATCTCTCCTTTGATTGAAGCCGTTGGGATTGGCATATGTGGACAGCCTGCCTCCCCGTTCAGTAGGGCTCTTTTGTTTACATTTTTGCTACAGTTTTGCAACACTGCACGTCCTGGCAGTCCTAGGAACAGTTGGTGGTGAAGATTTGCCTTTTATAATTTAGAAGATAATTGGGTAATTCAATGCAGTAAAGCTACTGCAAAGCAATTCTGTAACTTTGGGGGAGGGGTGAGCAGGGAAATCTGGTAGACAATTTGTTTTCTTATCATTTTCATTTTTTATTATTATTTTCAGACATCTTAATACACATCCTCTCTATCTGAAGGCTATATGTACATAGCACAATGTGTTTGGTAAGCTTTCAATCCACATTTTTTTTTATCTTGATAATTTAGCTAGGACAAAACCAGTGTTCTTAAATATTGGTGAGTGATCATATGCCAGTGTCAGTAACTATTGTCCTTAATGAATTTCCATCTTAAGCCTCTCTCCTTGGTCTGTCAACTCATTTGCAAGTGTGTAAAACGTACTGTGGTATTTTCTTCTGGCCCTGTGAATTTATGACAAGTCTCTCACTGAGTAGTCTGAAGGAAAACCTTTATACAACTGACCACATTAAAATAATGACATGAATTGTTCCTGCCTCTGAGAGAAAACAGAAGATCTCATCCGGAATGTCTCCAAAAGGTCCTTTGCTATTGTTATACTCTTAATCGTGATTATGTGGGCTTGTTTTTTCTAAGAAAATAAACCTCTATATCTCTTTCTCTTCCTCCTAACAAGGTTCTTCAGCCAAGCAGAAGTTTGAATGGGGAGTTCTCCCTGCTTGTTGCCTATTTTTGTCTTGCATGTTTGCTGAGCACCTTCCCCTGGCATTGCCTTTGTGTGCAGAGGTACTGCAGAATTCCACTCTGGAGTAGCAGGTGTGTGTTTGACAGCCTCTGGCAACATGATGCAAGAATTAACTGCTAACGTAGGGGAGAAATCTAAGTCAGTTTCAATTACCTTTACTACTAGAAAAGCAAACTGATTTTTTTTGTGTGTGTGTGTATTTATTTTCCAAAGGGCCAGGTTGTTGAGCCAGCACTGATTTTTTTATTTTTTTTTTTCAGTGTGGGAAAAGGTGATTTGGGCTGTCAACTCTGTCTCTTCTTTTGTCCTCAGTGAGGATTCTCCTGCAGTGAACATTTCTGGATAGGTCTTCTTCCAAGATTAACACATCAGCTGTCTTTGCCTATGTGCAAAAATTCTTGCAATTAAGCCTAATTTCTCTTATAGTACCTCTTTTATCTACCAGCATGCGTGTCCCTGAAAGCATATCCTAAATTTTCTACGTTCTGGGATGCTTTCCTCCTTGTTGTACCTCATAAAACCAGGGGAAGGTAACTGCCAATGATTTTTTTGCCTTCAGCCTTGCTGCAAAAGAGACAGGTTCTAGTCAAAATTAAGCTATGCCTTCTTTTAACCTGCTTGCCAACCAGGTAAATTTACTGCAGGTTGGAGGCATCCTCAGCCTCTGGAGGACTGGGTTGAAAGTAATCCTGGCTGGGTTGCTCAGGTGAAGACATAAACTGTCAGATGAGACTTGGGGCTGGCAACTCCCCAGCCTTGTTCTCTTGCTGCAGAGGTGAAGTGTCTGTAGCTGTCTCTGCTGGGAAGCCTTATTTCCTTTATTGTGTGCATCTGGGTGTGTTCTTTATTTTGTGGGGGTTTTTTGGTGGTGGTTTTTTTTGTTTTTGTTTTTGTTTTTGTTTTTTTTTTTCTTATTTTGCAAGCCACACTTTGTACTTGAGCCCAGCTACCTCTCTCTCAGGTAGCTGGTTTGTTTCCCCGATGTTGTTGAGAGATTTAACCCTGGTGAGGAGTTACAATTTGTGATAACCACATCTTTAAAAGACTGGTACCAGGCAGCCTGGCTGCACAATTGGAAGGGGTGTCAGCCAGCAATAGTTTTACTGTAGCTCCAAGCAATGCTTTCCTTATCAGCCTTCAAAACATTAAAAAGTCTTTTCTTCTACTAGATAATCCTTTATCATCCCTCTGTAGCTCCACTTAGCCTACACTGGCAGATTCAGTGTGTTTTGACAGTTCTGACCTGATGAAAAAGCTTGTGCTGTGTTTGTAATTGATTGTACCCATAAATGGCTCACGGACTCTATTTTGGTTCTGTTGTTCACCGTGTCACTTGAGCTTTTTGTTTGTGTTTCTCTGGTTCGATTTCTCCACAGTGAGAAGAGCTTTGCAGAAACAAGTTTAGACTCTCATTCACGAGGTGGTGTTGCTTCTGGGAAGAGAGGGCAGGAAGGGAGAGACTCATCAGTGTTTTCTGATGCAGAGTAAGAGGGAAATGATGGCTGCTGTACTCCAGGGGGATGCACAGGCTGCCTGGAGATTTGGATCAGAGCAGTTGGTTAATAAGCACTCCTTTCTTCAGACTTTGCTGTCACTGCTTTTGATCAGTTTTAAGTCCTCATCCTAATGATGGTTAACTTGTGCTCTTTCCCATAGCACTGGTACAGGGGTATCAACAGAACCAAGTTTGGGTTAAACTCCTAAATGGCAGTACTAGATGTGCCTGCATGACTAATTACAACGTGTATTTGGCTAGAACAGTAGGGATCTGCGTGGATTGCCTGCACTGCTGCAAGGATATTACATAATCAAGTCAGTTGTATGGTTTGCAAAGTTTTCCAAACGCCAATTTTTTTTTCTCTGAATCCTCCTAATGTCTTATGAAGGGTAGTTTAAATGGCATGTTCCTGAAAGCTGATTATTCAATGGTGTTTTATTCAAAACAGCATGTAGGTATTTAACTCCCTAAGTTGCCCTCAGAAATCAGTTATATGTTTTGAGTGCCAAACCTGAAGTGTGCTTTGAGTTTGTGTCCATGATTACTTTTATAAGCTCAGAGGACTCATTATAGTGCATGTATTCTCCTATATTATAACTTTTTATTCACCTTTGCAGGGTAAAGTGCTGAAGTTAAAGGCAAGGACATTTGCTAACTGATTCTTTAGAGAGCCAAATGCCCTTTTCTTCTTTTTTTTTTTTTTTTTTTTTTTTTTCCCCCCCACCACTGACACTTTATGGCAGCTTACCCTTGTACACCATCTCTTTAGGACTGGAAAGTGTTATTCAACCATTTAATGCAGAATTTACAAGGCTAGAAAGCAGTTCTTAAAAAAAAATCATTAGAAAATGAAAATTTTGCAGACTACCACAGTCTGTTAGACAAGTCATTTAAAGTAATAAATAGATGAAGCCTCTTCTCGCAAGCTGAATTGTAAGAGAAATTTATCTGATATATGTAATAGTGAAAGAGACACTGGCACACACACTATTTAGATTGCAAAATGATGAAAAGTTACAATAAATCTCCCTGTGTATGGCTTTTCTTTCCCCTTTAAACATTCTAATGTCATTGTTGTCAGATTTCTATATTCAGAGTCTATCTCCTTTCAGTAATCTCGGGCTCGCCTGCTCTCCGAGGGACACAATTATGTTAGTTCCAAATAAGGGCTCTTTGATCTCTTTTTATTCCTCCTTTGTTTCTGCACAATGAAAGCGAGAGGAACTCAATTAAAGTGACTTAGTCTGGTCTCTTGACAGAAATTGTTACAAGTAAAGGGTTTGATTCTCTCCTCGGTTAAACCGGTGTTTTGCTAGTGTAGCTACACTGACACTATCAGAGCTGCATTGATGGAAAGCTGCTGCAATGGAAGAAAGGATCAATCCTCAAGTTCCTCCAAATAGGCCATTTGAAGGAACTACCACTTTCTTTTTCTCAGCCGAATTGAAAGCAATTTAATTGGCTTTCAAAGTAGGCTGTTCAGTGAAAGTAGCCCAGACTGAAGGTGACCATGATGGCAACACAAAGGGGAGACACGTCTTGTGATGAAACTGTTTTGTATTAAAGTCTGGTAATCCTTTAAGAGCAAATTTTAAGAGTAATGTGCCTTTGGCTGTCATTGTTCTCAGACTTTAAATAGGGGTATTACTCAGTATTTTCTCAGTAAACTCATGTCTTACACTCCCTTACCATGAACCATGTGTTCATCATTTCTTTTTTTTTTTGAGAAAAGCATAGATTTCAGGTAGCCTGCACTCAGCTTGTGCTTTCAATCCAAATAATATTTGCTATCCTCAATATATGTTTTAGGTCTTAAGTTGGTCTGTCTCTTGAAAGATCCAGAGATTTGCTAGAGCCTGCAGGGATTACAAACACTTGGTAATTGCTACAAAATGAGATTCTTCTATTGATCAAGTGGGAACCTTAAACATTACTATATGTGTTGCTGTTCAGAAAGCAAGTTCAGGACAGAAAAATCATTGGAAACTTGAAATATTCCATTGAAAACAGAATGCATGGGCTCTTTACCTTTTGTTAAATATAGTCATCAGTGTATTGTGTAACTCTGGGTGTTTTTGCATAATATTTGTTTTTCTTTATATTTGGATAAATGGTTGTGGTTAAAAGAGATCTGTTAATACCATAACTGATATTGAATGCTACTTCTCCTTTGCTCTTTTTTTGGAGACATTGTTTCCTAGATAAATCCTGTGGAGGGTTTTTGTCATTTGGCAATTCCAAAGTTCCAATTTTTGTCATCGAGTAATTCTGCGCTCAGCTGTGCACTGGCCTAATGCTGCTGTGAAGTTTGAGGTCCTGGGGTTCTTCAGCTTGTTGAAGCACCCTCATCAAGCTTTATTTGGGAAACCATATGATTAGGCTACCTTTTCACTTTTATCAAGATTCACTTATTCCCAGTGTGCAAACTGTTCAAAGCTGGTTTTCCCATAGCCCTCAGAGGTATGAGAAATGCAGGTTATAGAGTCAGGTTAGTTGCCCTCTCTGATGTCTCTCTTCTCCTCTGCACCTATTTCCCCCTCCCGGGTTAACCCTTTTCTCAGCAAATCTTGTCCTCCTGGGAGGTCCTGTTATGCTGTTTTGTGAGGTTCCTGTCTGGACAGGACTAAGGGCACATTTTCTGACACAGAATATTGTGGTAGCAGTGGAGATTGCTGTCAGAAGAAGGTTTCAGAAACACATTCTTTGTTTTTCCTAAATAGTTCTTTGCTGCTTCTCATGCTTCTAAGCAAAAAGGATGGAAACAAAGGCAGTGTGTTTGTTACCCAGAAGATAGATTTTACAGGCAAGCCAGAGACGAAGGACAAGCAAAGAATGCAAGCATGGGAGGTATCACTTTGCTCTCCAGTGTCACAGGCAATTTGGACTTGTCTAGAACAGATCTAATGATCTCCGGGATATTTGATCAATTCTCATTTAAGCAAATTCTCTCCTTGAATTTCGAGGTGATTCAGTGATTAGGGAATGCTTGAGACGTCTCTATTTCCTTTTCACCGTGTAAAATTTTTTAATGCCAAAGAAGAATGATGGTTTGCTGAGAGATGTTATCTTGACAATAAAATAGGAGACAGCAAAATTTGAAGTCTTCCAAATGGTATTTTACAATGATGATCCACTGCTGGATCTGGCTGCTGTTTCATGCTGTACCTCATATTTTCAGGATAAAAAAAAAAAATAACTAAAGAAAAGGTAGGATGCAACAGGTCGTGAAAAAGATCACACATAGGAAAACCTGACTGCCATATAACAGGACTATTACATTTTGACTACATGAAAAAAAAATACAAGAAAATCATTAGTGATGTTTTCCCTGTCCATAGTTGAAGAACAGGAGGACCAGTCAATGAAATGCAAGGGCAGGAAATCTTCCAGTGGAAAGAAATTCAAGGAGTGTTGGTGTCTTATTTGACTTATCTGCATGCAGAGCATTCTATATTAAAATGCACCTGTGACTGAAATAGAGGTTAGAGAGCAGGGCTATTTCTAAGATTTTTTGATTAGTATTACTTAATTTAAAACCACTATCACTCACAATTTGAATGTTTGGGGAGGTCAGGGAAGCTCTCTGAACTCTTGTCAGTTCTCTTGCTGGGTTTTCCTGCCCAGCTTTTAGCACACTTAGGGCCAGGTGCCATGAGTCCCATCTTTGAGCAAAGCTCTTGGGAGCTGGACTTCCATCAGCTTAACTAAGCATTCATACCACTGCTTGGGCTGTGCTGATGTTTTCAGGCTGCTCACCACTTGGAGACATTCAAACTTCCTTTTTTGTTTTACATAAAGGAAGTGAAAGAATTTTTTTCCTCCTGAACTTTTGGAAAAAATAAATTTAAATCCTCTCTTTCTATGACCAATACTTTTATATAGAGTGAAAAATCTTTTAATATCAGCCTTATAGGTGAACTGCATAATGAGCTTTGACTATCTAATTTGTGTGCTTATTAGTAAAATCCAGAATCCTGCATTTTCAGTAGGGCAGAAAAGCCACTTGATTGCCAGGATCTGAATCTGATCTATAACACTGGAGTGATAGACATGTGTGCAGTAGAAGCATTGCTCTGTGCTAATACTGCTCCACAGATTTCAATGGAATATACCATCCTAAAAATGACAGCGAGGAAAAAGATGAGTTATTACTCAGTTCTGCATGTGTTCTTCCATGTGCTACCAAGATGCAATTAGGTTGAGTTGAGGCCAAGGCATCATTTTGTATCCATCTGATTCTGCTTCTACCCATTCACCTGAGCCAGGGTGGGGATTTGCTCTGTCCTTGCTCTTTATCTGCTACGCACAATGGAGGTGCTGCTACAGGAAAAACACAAATCTTTTTAGTCATGTGCAGCCTCCCATGTATTTGGGTCTTACTGTACTACAGTTTTTATCCCCTCCACATGTACCTTTGGTTTTATCAGGCTCTCAGGAGGAGGTTTATCTTAAGCTTGGTGTGAAGTGGCGGTCTAAATTCTGAGCTGTCTCTAAATCAATTCACTCTTCCCTGGTAGGCAGAGTGCCATTCATGCCTGGAGTGGAGATAGCAGTCTTTTCAATATCAGTTAAATGTTTTATCCTTATTTATCTTATTTTAATTCAACCGTTCTAAAGTACTTTTCAAAGTAATCAGGTATGACAGTGCTGGGGTTAATTAACAGTTGGTGTGCTGCCAGCAGCTTCCCCGTGATGGTATTGATGATGATACTGATCTTATCTGATATGCTTTGCTAGGAAAAAAAACACCAAGAAAGAAGCAAAGACATTATGATATGAATGTATAAGGACAGTAGGTGTCCTTCCTGCCGTTTTATGGATGCGTCTGAAGGATTTCCTTTGTGAGAGAACAGAAGCTCAGCCTAACCCTTATCTGTATTACACCACAAAAATCTATCTTCAAATGACATCAAACACTTGTCTTAAAACCACAAAGCACAGTATGAAGAAGTGCCTGAAAACTCCTCTTGCTGATGGTGCTGAAGTAGCATCATCCATATGATTTGGAAGGTCAGTTCATATGTGTAGACACAAGAAGTTCCTACCCATGGACTATGAACTTCCCGTGTTTTAAGTTTCCAAATGTCAGCTACACACACATACAAACATTGGGACGTACCAAGGCCTTTGTTTTGTGAATCTGGGAATTTTGCAATGTCTGTTTGAGGTGCAGTTGTCAGAGGCACTTTTTATTTTTGCAGTGTAAGGCTTTGTTTGTATTTGCTTGCCTGCCACAAATGAAATAGAAGATATGATGCCAATAAATCCTCTAAGAAACTTAAGAATGAACGGCAAAGAAGTCTCAGAGAAATACATCAAATGTGATAAATGTTTGTCATGCCTTTGTGAGAGACAGGAAAAACTAAAATCCCACAGGTGGTATTGGAGGAAAGCAGATGGCCCAGCTAAGACTGTGCTTTTAAAACCAGTGGTGGCTAGATTTGCCAAAAGCAAACTGTAAACTCCTGTTTCTTTACCACTGCTCAAAGTCCTTCTCCAGTATTGACCAGTTGTGTATAAGGCAAGCAGTCTGAAAATCTACACATTTTTACACAGTTCATAAGTACTGATGGGTTTTCACATAGTCATCCATCACATTTGCATACTGGGCTCTGTGTGTTTTCAGAACCAGGTAAAGGAGGTTCTGAAAACACAGAACCTGCACAGTTCCTGCAGACTACTGGAACATTGTCACTTGGGAGAACTATGAGGATGAAAAGTCAGTGTAAAAAGGCAGGTGAATGCACAAGATGTTAACCTGGCAAAAGTTGTCATCATTTTTGGGTACTGATTAGTGATTATTTGGAAAAAAGTGGTGAGAATTAGCATCAATCTGATTTTGCTCCTTAAAGTTGCAGTGAAATGAGTTCTATGGTTTGCAGTTTGGAAAGTAAATCATTTACTTTGATGTACTTTATAGTTGTAATTTCTTTTTCTTTTTAAATCCAGTCATGGTAAAGCTGTAATTGAGAAGCGTTGGTTGAATTAGAGGATGAAGAAAGTGGATTAAAAAAACTTCATTCAAAAAGTAAGGCAGAGAATTTTAGGGAGCTCTGATATCTCTGCAAATACCCTCTTTAAGTCTGCCAAAACCCATTCTGTGTTGTTCCTCTCACTTTGCAAGATAGGGTGAAAATCTTGCAGGTAGGGATTCTAAAATTCTCACAGTGAGATGACTTCGTAAATTGACAGTGATGCTGGGGATGCAGTTGGATTGAACACCTCTACCAAACTACAGTTCCTGCCATCCAGTCTTGTGAGAGCACTTATAGGGTATTAGTTCTGGATCCTGTAGATTTTTGGGGGGATCCAAGATGTGGGTAGGTGTTGAGCTGGCTGATTGGTGTGGGAAGGCTCATCACACTTCATGGATTAGCATTGCATAGAGCAGCCCCTTCAAACATGCTGTGTACCATGTAATTGGTCTTTGAGAGAGTATTATCAAGGTATTTAATGTATCCAATTAAAAATAGGAAAATATAAAGTGTTTATAAGAGCTATAGAATTATCTTTAAATCACTGTAATGATGCTTTTTTCTTACTATATAAGTGATAATGTCTGTCCTCAGGTCAACGCCTCTGTTCTGTTCCTAGTGATTTTGCTGATGATCTCTATTAGGAAGTTCTTCGATATCATGGAGACCTTCCCCCCTGTGCTCTTTGTTTTTTTTTAAAAAAATCATATCTGGTAGTAGTTTGTGCCTCAGTACTTCCATGTGTATCTGCCAGCATATTTGGCAGAGTGTGACCTTCCGGAGCTCCTTGGGTTATGTTGTTACTTTGTAGAAATCAGATTTTTCGGTTTGTGTTTCTGTGTGCATAAGCAAGGACTTCCATATTTGTTTGAGCAGAGGATCATTATGAAAAAGAGGTGGGTTTATATGCAGTTATCTCCTTTGTTTAGGCATTGGTGTGACTATTCATATTAACATCATTTTTGTCTTCCTGAGCAGCTCTGTAAGGTTTGAGGTTTTAGAGAGCTGTAGTGCTGTGATTTTGCTGTAGCAAACTAACCAAATAATACATCTTCTTTGAAGCAGTTTCCCAAACTTCATTAGCAAACCAAGCGTTCATCTTTGGAGTTGCAAAACTCTGTTGCAAGACCAGTGAAGAAGGAGTTTGTTTGACAGTCTCTTGTCACCGGGGTTTTTGTTTCTTCCTTTCTTGGAAGCATTTTCATGGAAATGGACAAACCAGTGGTTTGCCTGAAAGCTTAGTCTAGAGAACAAGTGCTAAACAGACTAAATAAAACATATCCTGAGCTCACTTGTGGAAAGTTTTGGTAGCAGCTTGCTGTATGATTTCTTGGACTCTAAATTTCTTGGAAGGCGTTGCACCAAGGATTTTGTTATTTCCAGGTTTCAGTCATGCAAACACTCAGAATGATGCAGGGTAGTTTTATATAATGATGACCTTGGTGCCATCAAGAACTAGGGGAGGAAAAGAGGAGAGATGAGCAACATGGTTTAGATTTGAGTTATATTTTTAATACTTTATTTGCACTGGTTTGTTTTGTGGTATTGGTTTAAACCATTTGCATTTGGGTGGAACAAGCTGCATGAAACAAACAAAATCTTGACAATAGGATATGTGATATATATAGCTTTAGAAATTTAGTTTAAAATAAATGTGCTTTAGCTTTAAAGGAACTTTTTCTTTTAAAACATCCTCTTTTCTAAATTTCTTGAAGTGTAAGAAAATGAGCTCACTTTTTGCTAGAACATACGGTACTTTATCAAACTTGTGTATAAATTACTTGATTCTTCATACTGCTGATATTCTTACAATTGTTTTAATAGACCATAAAAATGGTAATACTGTGGTAAACCATTAAATGCTTTAGCCCAGCAGTATTCCTAGTTTAATAGTTTTACTCATTTAACACTTACGATTTGTAACCGAGTAAATCTAATTTTAAAGTAGGTTGAGGAAGTTAAACCACCTCTGGGGGATAAATCTACACTCCCTTACCTGGAGGGCAATACTAATTGCTATCCAGACCCAGAACAGGCTCAAATGAAGTCAAGCTCCAAGGATTACTAATGAGTGAGGCTTACATTGTATGAGCTAAAAGTCTTTGAATGCTATTTTTTACTTGAGAAACTGGCTGAACAAAAGTCTGAGAAAATCCATGCAATCAGTAAGACTGCTGGTGCTTTTAAGCATTAGTAATTATCAGCCTTCCTCCTTGGGATGTTAATGATAGTGGTTTGACCTTACCCCAGTGTCTCTATCTAAATGTATAACTTAGCCATCAGTTTGCTTTAAATCAAGCACTAAATCTGTCTGAGTGCCATTTCATATGGATATTAAAAAAGCATCAGGGTCTACTCGGCTTCTTTTGTCAGCTAAATCTCGGACAATTGTGTGAATAAATTAATGGATGAAACTGACCTTTTTTAAATGATTCTATAAGATCTGTGTCAGCCTAAATGAGGAGCACATGTCAGTATTTATTTCAGTGCAGAGGAGGTATTTGCAGGCACTACTATTAAGCTGCATAATCATATCAGTGGTAAGACCAAGAGAGTTATAATTTTTGTAGAGATCTTTAGCCTTTCTAGCAGTTTTCCACCTTACTCATAAATCTTGAGTGAGTTCTTTTATGAGGTTGTCCTGCTATTTTTCCTCCTTCCCTTTCATTCCCTTTGTTCTGCTGATATATGGCAATGAAAACATCAGGATTTGTTCAAAACACTAGCTAGCTACATTTAGACCTTTTCAAAACAAAGCGTGGAAGTGTTTGTAGTGATTAGCTAGACAAACGTTAACATGAATAAATTGTAATGTAAAGCATTTCGCAGGGCATAAAAGAATGGGAGGGAAAAAGATTAGGTCTCTGTTCCCTCATTTAAATCCTGTTCGAGCCCAGAGGGTTTAATAGGTACCTAAGTGGTGCCTCAGAGAGTGAAATTGGGACTTGGGAGGTGCAAATACCTTCATCTGACTTTCTGCGGCTGCTGAATTTTGCCCCCAATGGCCAACCTTAGTAAAATCCAGCTATTTTCTTTGAATAATGAAGCTGTGGAAAATCCAGCAGGTACGTGGAAATCAGAAGCAGGAACAGGCCCTAGAGGATTTTTAACCTAAATAGAAGAGGCTGTATCACCAGCTCTGAAAGCTGTTACTGTTTCACTATTCTTTCTTTTTGCCTCTGGGATATTCCTGAAACGTGTGCATCTTCTGTTTTATGAGATGTACTTGCCTCCCTCAGATGTAGAGAGAAACAGGAGGAGGTGGACGATGGCATGGCCTCCAGCACTTTGTTTATGAGAACATCCTTCCAGCAATTTTATGTCTGCACGAGGCACAAGAACCATTTCCAATGTGCCCTTGAGCTGTGGATCAAGCATTTTACTTCTTACTGTTTTCTGCTTTAAAACTTGCTATTCCTCTCCCAGAATCCTTAGACGGATGGGTTTTTTGTTACTTGCAATGGCCAGAACACTTTCAGCTCCTTTTCTTTTCCCCAGCCCCGTTTCCCAGCTGATTGAGCTCACGTTGTGCATTTGTCTCCCTGCAAAGCAGCTCTCGGGGGAGCAGGCCTGGCATGCTGGCTCTGCTTCAGGATACCTGCAGGACAGTCTTATGGTGCAATCATTGCCTCAAAGCTTTTATTGTAGCTCAGGCTCATGAACTGGGGCTGTCTGGTCTGTTAGCCAGGGTGGTGTTCCCAGGCTGCATTCAGAGGGTTTGGGTACAGAAGGCTCAGAGAAATGAGCTGGCCACTGGCTGGCTCCCTCCTGGGAGAAAAGCTGCATTTACTTGCTCATTCTCCAGTCCTCCTGCTGCTAATGCTTGAAAAATCCTCAGTTTCTCCCCCAAACGACTGCAACAAACCGACAACAAAAACAACCTAACTCCTACAGTTGTTAATTTATTTTTTCCTCCCAAATGAAAGTAACCTGACAATAAAACCATAACACCAGGAATGTCCTAAGTCCTAAGGAATGTGCAAGGCACCTCGAGCTCTCAGATCCAGGGCTGGGGCACCTCCAGGATGTGGCAGCACTGCTTGATGCAGATCTCCACCTTTCTGGTTTTACATATCAAGTGCCACAGACAAAAGCTGTATTTGCTCTTGGAAATCAACCATAGTCCTTTCCAAAGCTGGCACAATCACGTATGAATAAAAATAGGGTTTTTTTCCTTGGTGCATTTACATCCTTTCTGTGTGGTGAGGGGATTTTTTGAGTCCCATCATCTGAGGGCTGCTCTGCTGTAGCTGTATATTCATATAACAAGGCAAAGAAAAGCCTGTTGCTCAAACAGCAATGTGTTGTCATCTGGTGATGCTGGTTCCTGCACAGCCACGTCTATATAGAAAACAGCCTTGTTTATCCTATTGCTAATTTACAGAAATAAATTTCTTTCTCCATTGAGCATTGAGATACACATTGTGCAATTCACTAGTTGTAACTTGTGTTATTAGCTCTTATCCCTCTACAACAATTTGCCAAAATAATTGCCTCAGCCACAATGACCTTGTTATGTGATGTTTCTGAGTAAGATGTGCAACAATTTATTTCTTACTGGAGCTTTCTTGTTTAAATTAGCATAATTTCTTCTTAAAAACAAACAGATCCAACTCCTTCATTCAGCAGAAGTGCAGAGGGAAATTGTTTATGCTGTTTTTACTTTGTTATTCTTTTGGGCTGAGTTTTTATTTTCCTGTGGAAGAGAACTAATGGCAGATTAGGAGGTAAACAGCTGCTTTCCTGGAGCCATGTGTCAGCATGTAGGTTGCTTCTGTAAGGATTGCCTTCAAATACCAGTGTCAGAGTGAAATTGATAACGAGGAACATTTTATTTTGGATTTGCTTTCATCAAGCCTATCTGAAAATCTATCCAGATAACAGCATACACATATGAGGGCATTTTCTAGCCTTAATTTTCTCTCTTTTTACCAGTTAGTCTGCAAGAGAACTTTTTTCCTGTTCCCTGACAGTCTTCAACGAAGGATTAGGTCACAAGTTTTGGGCAGGGGGAACGTGTGCACTATGTCTGTGACTGCTTCTTTTGTCATTGATTTCACTGGGAGACCTGGGGAACCCAAGTTCCCTGCAAGAGGTTGACTCTTTCAGAACTCTTTGATTAATGAGATAAACATCATTAAACTTTCCACTAATATTCCCATTCCAGAAGTCAGAGTCCCTGGGCCTTTGATACCGTGCTTGTTATCTTTTGTTCTACTCATGTTCACTCTAATTTAAATTGTAGCCTGCAAACCACAATTAGATAATCACAGATTTTCTATCTGAGATGCCTTGGAACCACGGGGTGCACATGATGTGTTTCTATTTGTTTTGTCCATTTTTTCTGAAAGCTCCTAAACAGGTCAGTTTGAGGAAGTATTCTGTACTCATCCTATAGGGAAAAGCTCTTCAGTCCCAAGCAGCAATAAGGTTATCTCTGGAAATGTGGATGTGTAGGATTCATTCAGTTTGCCTTCCTTCTAAGTTCCTCATGCACCATGTGTTCAAAGGCTGGCTGCTTCTTATGGAGATTTGAAAACTTGGTATTTTTCATCTTTAGCAAGTTACTTCATTAAATCATCTGATTTATATATATATATGTTTTTACTGCCCCCAATTCTGATTTGATATTAATTTTGTCGGAGTTTATTATTTTCAGTTTTCTCACGTGTGTGCAACCTCTGCTTTTTGAAGGATGTCTTTTCATGTCTAATAGCCTCTTTTACTCAGCTCTTTGAGTACACTGATTTTTTTTGGAAACCCATTTAAAATTATTCTTGAAAGGTATTATACATGTACTCTGAGCTTTTACAGTGGTGCCTTTAAAGCTCTCTATGCCAGTTTATATAAAAGAAAGCTTTAAAATATTTATATGAATATTTTAAAATTTTAGCTGATTCTTTTTAATTTATTTTTAACTAGCTTTTTCATATTTGTATCATTCTTCTTTTTCAAGTTAAGCAAGTGAACCTTTCAAGTTAAACCTCTTGTGGGTTTCCTTTTGGGCTTCTTTCTGGCTTTTTTCCCCCTCTTATACAAGTGGTTTGGTATCTGAGTATGGAGTAGTATCTTTTCCACAGTTTTTCTTGGATAACTTCATCTTAAGTCTTGAATTGCTTCTCATCTTGTGAGGTTTTTTTTCATTAGCTGCTCCAAAAAGTGGTTGTTTAGGGTTTAGGATGTCCACCAAACATATCACCATAGTTTACTATATGGGGGAAAAATAAATTCTGGCACTGTTATTGTGCTTTCTCCCTGGAAATTTGTAGCTCTTGTGATCCTCACATATTTTAGATCTATTTAATATTTCTCTTTTAGTAGATCTTGCTTAGATCTCCAAAGCTTTGTAGGGAAATAGGAGAAATTCATCTCAGTCCAGTGACAATGTGTCCTTTCTTTTCCTACAACTCTGAATTGAATAATCTCTTGAGTAATTCTGGGGGTTTCCAGTTGTGTTTTGTTCTCTCAATACCATTTCATCTAATTATACCGATTGTATTGGTGCTTGGTTTAGCCTGTGTGTTGGTGCCACTTTTTAGACCTTCTCTAACAAACTGCTTGTAAACCAATTGCTCTGTTCTTCCCCTGACCTGTAAACCAGGTCAGGGGGGATTGTCAGGACTGTGTCTCTAAGGGGAATACTACACAAGTCTTCATGAGTTGTCCTAATCAGTGAGAGAAATTCTTCATTTTAGATATTTCCTACCATTACTTTTAATCAGACAGGCTCTCTTATGGGTTTGTCCATGCCAAGCTCTTGTAAGCTGTGATGATTTCTCTTGTCTGCTGTCTCTTTCTGGACTACTTTAAACCCCTCATCTTTTCCCAGTAGTTTCTCTCCTTAATCACCTCTGAGCCATTTTCTCAAACTACTAGGAGCTCATTCTGCTTTCAGTCCTTGTGTTCAACATGGAAAAATTCTTCTTGCCAACTATACTTCCTCTTTCTGAACTTCTCAGTTTTGACTTTATGTGGCAATTGCCTTCACTCTAATACACTTTGGACTCCCTCACCCATTGAGTGGGTGACTCTTGACTAATTTGAGTTAATTGCAAGTTAATTACTATTTAAGAGATTTGCTTTTCTTCATTTTTTTTCTGAGCTACATGTTAAATTATACTGTCTTCATGAGGAAGTAACTTTCCACCACTCCAGATCTATGCCCTGCTCAAACCATTTGCCACCATCAGATGTGGCCATAACAATTTTGTTTATGATGTTATTTTGTTTATTATAAAGCACAGTTCTGGAATATCAATTACTTTTTCACTCTGGTGTTGCTGCTGCTGCTAAGTTCAACAGTAGAAAAGGTTTTCCTTCATGCCCAAGACAATCTTTCTAGAAACTTCATTATAGACATGTGAGTTTGGGAGAAGTATAATGCATTTTCTTCTTTTGTGTGCTTTCATCTACTGGCACTATCTGCACTGTAGCCAAATAAACTTCTTAGTAAAATTGTGCAACACTTAAAAAAAAAAAAAATTATAGAGACTGCCCAGCGTATGTAGCAAAGAACAATGTTTTACTTTAGCTTTTATAGGACCCTTATTAGATGGTGTGATTCCTTCAAAATGTGGATCACTGAAAATATTGATTAAGAACAGACATCTTTTTGAAATACATTTTGTAACTGAAAATGATTTTATCTTTAAGTGTACAATGAGTATTAGGTTAGCACTTTTAGTTGCCTTATGCAAAAAAATTTTGATGGAAAAATATTTAAACTGTTTTCATAGAGGATCCAGATCTCAAGATACTGAAAAGAAAAAATAAGCTTGATGTGACTGTGCCAAAATTTTTGTTGAAACTTCTACCTCCTAAAAATAAATGTGTTTTGTTTTTCTTTCTTGTCGATTTGGTTTTCTGGTGTGTGTGTTTTTTTTTTTTTTATTCCTCTCCTGCAATCAAAACATGCCCATTAACTTTGTCTCCTTTTTGTTTTTCTTTTAACTTCAGTATATGAGGTAGTGTTGATGGTTCAGCTACAGTTTGATGGAGCTGCAGTACTTTTGTTATGTAAGTTTATGACTACAAAATACAAGGGTTTTCAGTTAATTACTTTTCTCCTGAAAACCCCTACCTTCATTCCAAGGCAGAGAAGTTCAAAACCCATGCATCTTCTCCTTGACTGCACCCTGCCTCTTGTCCTCTAACATTTTTAGTCATTACATATTAAAACTATGAAAATTTGGTTTGTGGACCTGTCCAGTCCACTTTTATCACCTAGGATTTTCACCATATGCTCTCTAGCAACTGGCTTCTGCAACTTATGAATAGCCCTGAATTTTGGCCTGTATTTAATTACAGAATTAACTTTATTATGTAGTTTTGAATTACTGGCTGAAGAGGCACTCATATATTTGTTCTATTGAAGGAACAAGGATTTTGAAGACTTCTACTCTTTCATTGAGCCCCTCCACACCATTTAATATAGGAATGAAATCTAGTAGGGAAGCTTTCCTAGGTGCACAGTGATCTTCTGTGTTACTGAAATAAAAAAGATGTAATATGGAAAGAAGCAAGTTTGCCTGTGGTAACCTGTGTATGTTAATTCCTTCTGATTGTCTTTTGCTTCCTGAAAAAGGGAAAGTAGATTTTTCTGTGCTGTGAGCTCAAACTGTATCTTGATCTCTGCATGAGAGGTGAATGTTTGTGGAAAATGTGGCTTTCTTAATGAGGACCTGCTGTTCTGCATGAAACGCTGTCACAAATAATAATAAACAACGGCCAGTTTCTGCCTCTGCAATAGGAATAAAAACTGTCCCTCCACAACTGTGTCAACAGCAGGTCCTCATTACCTGTCCATGGCTGCTGAAAACTGATTTATCCCCTCATGGTCAGAATGCTGCCCAAGCTCCTTATTTTTGGTAAGTTTATTTGAAAGTTGAAAATCAATATTTTCCCTTTTTTCAAAAGGGTTTTGTTGGCACTCCCTGAAACTGCTTTTGCCACTTACAATCCATTCAACTGTTGATGGGCTTTGTGGACACAGGGCCTGTGAGCTGTAGGAGTTGCAAACACACGGTTCCAGCCGAGCTCCTGACTGACAGGTGAACATCTTATTAGGAGCTGGTAAATCCCATTGTGATTTCTGCTAAAGATTTGCCTCATTGTTCCTGCTTTTGTAGTAAATGCATAAGAGCCAGCTTTCTTTGTGGAGAATGTGAGAAGCTCGGTAATTTAATTATGAATAATATCACTTTGCTCAGTTTCTTCATTTTCCTGTGTGCTGTTTTCCCCTGGAGCAATCCACAGTTCCCCTGGGCTGCAGGAAGGAAGCACAGGGAAAACAGTGCAAGAGCCTTAAGAGGAAGGAGCGAATCGGGATCTGGAGAGGGTAACCAGTTCAAGGTTACCTTGGTAAAGGGAATAGAGATCTCTATTATTGAATGTTTGGTTTTGATGATGTCAAAGAAACAGAGAAACCAGATGGGAGGAATCTGTCTTTAATTTATCTCTCAGTTTAACGTAGGGAGCCACAGGTCTTCCCACAGGGGCAAGGTGAGACAGCTCAAAAGAGTGTTTGGTCACATGCTGGTTGATCTGGGGGATCCTCCTGACTCCTGGAGTAGATAAGTAGTAAGGACAGACCCCGTGTGTCAGAGGGGATTCCATGTCACATTTATTTATTGCACTTTGCACTTCTCTAGTGTGGTCATGATCTCTAAACGGAGTCGGAGCTGCTGCTGAGGCCCTTGGGGCTCCTCCATCCAAGGCTCCAGCTTTAAGTTGAAAGATTTATATCCTTTATCTGCCTCATGGTTGCTGCAGGCTTCGTGATGTACTTGGAATCAAAAACCCCTTCAAGGCCCAAACTTCATAAATCTTCAATCCTATAAACATCCTGGTTCCTGGAGTACTGATTTCAAGAAACAGTATGTTACAAAAATTGTGAGTCCAGTAGTCCTGGTTTCTAGCAAGGCAATTTAATTAAAAGAGGAGATAATTAGATGAGAAACCTCTGCTGGGAGTAATTAGAAATATTTCTGAATGGGTTGAGTTAGATGAGTAATCCACTAAAACTATGCAAAGCCACGGCTGTCCAGCTTCCAGCAAACTGAGTGAGAAAGAAAGTGAGAGACTCTCCCCAGAGGCAGAGTCTCCTTCTGGAACAGGAGGGAAAACTTCATGGCTGATGGAGCCTGTTCTGTGCCATTCCTCTTTGAAAGGAGTTTGTACCAGACCATGGTTAGAAACCACCACTTTCCTGCAGCAAATAGCTGAGGCAGCCCACACTGGAAGGGGGAAAGGGATTTAATTCTGTTCCAGCTGCCATAAAATGAGCCCTAGTCTTCTCTACCACCAAACCCAAACTGAGGCACTGCCATATGCTGGAGTGAACACAGACTCAGGAGAAGATAAACATTGTTGTGCTTTGCAGTGGGAGGATTTGGAGGCTGGGGTGTGTTTTTTCTCTTTTTTTTTTTTTTTTTTTTTAATTGAATTTCAGAGAGGAACAAGGAGCTTTATGAGAAGAAATGCCTGTCTTTGCCTCTCACTTTTTTCAATAAATCAAAAAGAAAAGTTCCTACAGATACAGCTGAGGACGAGACCAAGTTGATGACTACAAAAAGTCTCAGTTCAAAATGGAATTAGAGTTCTGATGTCCGTGTTCTTTTCTTCTGAGCTGGCTCTTTTGGAATGACACTTCTTGTGGCTAATATCTTTTTTTGATTCTGCATGTGAGATGGTTGTAGGTAGTTAGTGTGAGGGTCAGGACAAATAAACCCTGTCCAGTTCATTGATGGTGATTCAGTACATGGGTTTTTACACAGTGTGCTAAGTGTTGTTAAGGCTCATCCTCTGTCCATCTTTCATGGCATCTTAATTTATTAAAAGCATCTCAGCAGAAAACAGTTTTTATTTTTATATGTTTCATTATGAAAGAATTATCTGATGGGAGCTCAGACTTCCTGTGATCCCTATTGGCTATATTCAGGGAGGCTTTAATGTGATTATCCTGACCTTTAGGGGGATTTGTGTAAGCATGAACTGTTCATTTGAACTGAAATTCAGAAGAGCTTTTCATACTTGGCCACTGAATTTTCCAGGGAACTGGACTGTTGTTTAACATTTCTACTTCAGGAGGTCTTGCTTCTCCACGAGCAGGACTGAAATGGAACAGCCAAGACTTTTGAGGGCTTACATCCAAGGCATGCAAGTTTGACTAGAGGTGTCATAAATTCTTAACTGCAGCTCTTCACAAACTTCTCTGGAGCACTGTACACCTTTTGCTGAAGCCAAGTACTGGTGGACAACTATAGTTCTCTTTGCATCATGCTTTCCCATTTGGATTTCTCAATATCTTGAAGAGCTCACATTCTCCCACAAAACTTCAATTCTGTTTGTCACAATAAAAAAATTATGGTTATGCATGTAACAGTGGGTTTATTTCTTTTATTTTTAGAAACTTTACTTGGGTGTTAAATTCCAGGAGCTGGAGCAGCTCTCTATTTGATATTCTGCATATGTGTATTTTTGTAACTTAATTCACCTGTTTTGTGTGGCTTTTAGTAACCCACAAGTGTGTATTTAATTTGTACAGAAAGCAGAGTATCATTTCTGCAATAGAATAAAATAGAATTCCTGCAATAGAATACAAAGCAAAACAACCAGTCTGGAAAACTGTTAAATCTCAGTATGGTCTATGAATGTTGTTGGAGAAAGACTTCTACTTTTCATTTATTTTAATACCTTAATTACACACCTTATCTTTGCAATATTGTGTACACCAACCAGTGTTACCTGTGTGGAGTCTCAGGGGGGTTGTACTTTGAGCACCTGTACAGGAGATTTTCAGGAGCTGGAGGAGATGGTTCCTTTGTGAGGCATCAGAGACAACTTGAGTGTAGACTTTGCTTTTCCAATCCTGCACAACTTTGAGCAGTGGATTAATTTCTACAGACTTTTGTGCACTTCATTACATGGCAGCCTGCATATGTAACTGGCAGAAGTTAGAGACTTTTTTTTAATTAAATGTGTTAATCACCTAACATCATTTGGCTTGCAACCTAAACTTTAAAGAAGCAAATAAGAAGGGAAAAAAGTTACATGCATTAAATATAGCACATGAAGTAACTGGAAAAATGCAAAGGTGAAAGACCAGCTGTACTCTCAAACACTTTGAATTCTGATAATTTGTTTAATAACTCAGAAAAAGAAATTGAGTTTTTATATGCCATTTTTAGCTGGATTCTGACCATTAAATCACTTCTGGTGTTTGAGAAATTCTCATTAAATTTATTTATTAAAATGACAGTATGTTTCCACAGTCTATTGTGGTTAAGATTTTGTTGGCTGGACTGTTCTTGTGCAGCACCCAGTAAGTGTTTTTGTGTTTCTGCACCAGTGTATGGGATTTGCAATAATGGATGTCATAACCCTCTGCTGAAGCTTTGGAAAGAACTGGCCATCAATCACCACATACAGTCTTTTCAATTGTAGCTCCCAGTAAATGTGTTTTCTTCATTTATTTGGAAGCTATTATGCTGTCATTTAAAAGCCCAAGAGAAAGGGGAGAAAGCCCTTTTAATGAGACTTTGTGCACTCTGTTTTTTAATAATAATGGCTTGTTTCATGTTAAATTTAAAGCCTGTAGCTCCTTAGCAAATAGGTTTTTAGTTGGTTCACATAATCAAAAGCAGTACAACTGGCATACAAGCATCTGCTCTGATCCCAGCTTTCAAACACAGCTCAGAGAACAAACATCCATGCTGTCCCTACTTTAGACTTTGAAAAGTCAAAACTTTCTTCCTCATGTAATTGCCCTAACAGATCTCATCAGTGCTGGTTCACATGCTGTGTTTCACAGATCACAGACATTTCAAAGCTTGCTTGCTGATGAGGAAGAGGTTCTGTAGCCACCAGCACCGAGCCAGCCTGGCTTCCTGCTCCCCCTCTAGCTCTTACTTTATTGCTTGATCTCCTGTGCTGGTGCTTAACTTGCCAGGTTAGGTTTTTGTACTGCCACACGAGGCCTGGACATAGAGAAGAAAACTTCCTGTTTGCCTTTGTTTCTTGTTCTCCCTTTCCAGGAAGAATGCAGAAGTCTTCAGGGTTATTTGTGTTTGCAATGTAGCAGTTTAAAATTGTTTTTAAGAAAGAATTCTTTTAGGTTTCCTAAATGTATCCATATAACCAATATTTTAATGAGTGAATCAAGTTGGAATACTATGAGGCAATGAGTACAATCTTTAAGAGGCTTCTAGTTATTTTATTATGCTTCTAGATTTATACTTTGTAGAAAAAAATTAATTTAAGACATTAAAAAAAAACCAAAACAACCCACTTTCATAAACACAGTCACATTGCTGTCAAGTTTGTAGCTTTCAGGAATTGAAATGTTAGCATCTGACAATGTTCCCACAGTTTTCAATATTGAAACAGGTTTTATTTGTAGTAGTTCATAGTATTTAAAGAACTTCAATGAAAAATTAGGACAATTTCATAATTATTGTACCTCATGGTGCAATCAACAAATCACCATTTTCTTCTACTAATTTTATCTCAGGTTCATTAAAAAGTGCTTCTGTAGTTTTGCATCTGATTCTTGTTTAGGAAACAGCCATGCAAAATCTCATTTTGAAAAAAAAAAAACCCACCCTATCTTTTAAATCATATTATAAAATTGTAGAGCTGCAATTACAGCAGTGTTCAAGAAGTTGCTTCCATTGTGTTTTTCTTAGTCTTGAATACCTGAAACAAAGTGAAGAATTCAGTGCTTTGTGAAAATTATTAACTACAAATGCAAGTGCAGATACTCATCAGTTTACCTGCATACAAAAGAAAGCAAATTGTATAACACTTCTTTTTAAGAAGGTTTTCCTTCTGAAAATGCTGAAAACAATCATATTAGTAGTGGCTTGTTTCTTTCTTTATCTTGAGTGCAAATTTTCCTTGCCTTGTGATATAAAGGTAGCCATGGCAACTTAACATTTTAATCACTCTTTTGCGGTGTATTTCTTAGGTAAAGATTATGTAGAACCTGCACTTGATATCTGAACTAATGAATTCTGCTTTCCTTTAGATAATATTTCAAGATAACTGTTCTTATTTAAAAAAATAAGCAACTGAAACAAAAATGCCCAATTGTGCTGGAGTGCAACAAATCTGCACTTGAAATTTTGTTGCTGTATCCACTGACTGAAGGGCAGGGATTTGCTGTGTTTATAAAATCCTCACCCCTCCTGGAGTATAAGGAATCCTCATGCCTCTAACAAAGTGCTCATATTTCATTTAATTATATGTCAGAAACAGTTCTGCAGGCACTGGCCTCTCAGCACTTGCAGTGTCTCAGAGAATGTTAAAAGAACATTCAAGTTATTTGTTTCTGGCTCTGCAACAAGGTATGGCAGGCTTTTCTCAGTGCCCTCACTGGTTCTTTTTTAGGACCGACCGAAAACAAATGCTGAACTCTGTCCCTAATCCATAAACAATTTTCAATAGCTGTATTTATGTGGAGACAGGCATCTGTTTGTAGTAACAGTGTTTGTAGTTCTGTGCTAGGAGAAGCCTGTCAAGTATGAAAATGAACTTTTTCCCTTTGAATCTCGGATTTGTGAGTGCTCCAAAACATTATAGAGAGCAAAGGGGTTTGATAATGGGCTTTATCATTAAGTGGTACTTTGGGTTTGTTCTTTCAGTCTGTGCTCCTTGCCAGGTGATAACTTATTTAGCTGTGCATTTGGATATTATTCCTGAAACTCACTACTATGAATATTGAACACAATCTGTGGTCCTCTAATCATTTAAGCAGGCCTTTCAGCAAACTCTTTGCTCAGAGCTATGGCCCACATGCTTCTCATTCTGTGACTGCAGTACACCAGTGTGATTGCCTCCCTCATAAAAAATGTCATTATTTTTTTCTTTAGGGTAAAATTTTCATTCACCTCCCTTCTTTTCTTCTGAAGTCCTAAATCAGAAGGCAGGAGCTGGTGATATCAATGAGTAGATGAGGATTTTGAGTTATGTTCACCTGCTGGATGGTGAAGTTGACGTGCTCAGCTGGTTGCCAGGAGAGAACAGTGCAGCTTCTTTGTGTCAAACTGGTACTAAACGTTTTCAGGACCGGCTGGAAACCTCTAGTAATACATTTCCTTGCAAATCATTGGGATGTTCTCAGGAATTCTCTGGCCTGGTTCTTTTGGATTCCATTGGAGCTAGTAAAACAAAATTACCCTGATAGGCTTTTACGTGTATTTGTGAAATAGTTGAAAAACTCAGTTATTTCACAGCAGTTATTAAGAGTTGAGAGCCTATATATGTGTATATGTATATATTTTTTTTTTCTTTAAGAATCTGTATCATGTTAATTAAGTGAAAAAAAATCACATGGAGAGCTTGCTATGTACAGACCATCTGACAAGAATTTTGGTGACACGTTGGTGCTTAATTCATCTTTGAGCCGTGTTGCTTGCTGTATCTCTGCTTCAAGCAGAGGAAAGGATTTCCAGTTCCCCTTCCTGGGTCTTGCCAGCCTTCTCTGCCTCTCTGCTGGAGTAGCTGCTTAAGCAAGAAAAACATTTGGAGTGAATCCACCTCTGCAATTCCAGAGCTTGCTGCAATGTGGTGCTTCAGCCTTCTTACCCAGTGCTTGCTGCTGTGGGAGGGTGAGGAGGCAGGAGGAGGGTTAAAAGAACTGTGTGGTTTCTGTTGAGGAGTTGTTGTCAGTGGGCAATAATTTAGTCAGGGGTTGTCAGTGGCCTGCTCCAAGTGATGGAAACCTGCCTGAAATGTGTGGAGCAAAGGCAGCCCTGGGCATTTTGTGTGTTCAGTCTGGGGGATCAGGAAGCAGCCTGGGTGCACAGCACTCCATCTCTGTGCTCATGCTTTACAGGGATCACTCAGTCATCCAGAGAAGTGGAAGGATGGGTGACTTCAGAGGGGCGCAGCTTGCTGCACTTACAAACGTCAAGACAGAGACGTTATTTTCAATTGCAGGCATTTGGAAAGCTGGGAAAGATGGTTTGTGGCACTAAGTGCAGAGACTTAGAGTAGCAAAAAGTGCTGGATGAGGGTTTGAATGTGCAGAAACTGGGGAAACAAAGGTTTTATGCACCTTGTGTGTCTCTCTCTGTGGCCTTACATGTGGAATATGGCAGCATTTTTATATGCTTCTTTTATGTCACTTGTCTGGGAAGAACTTGGTTCTTTATTGGCAATTGTGCCCGTGTAAGGAAATGTGGATTTAAACACAGCAGCACTGGTACTTGATTTCCTTAACACGGAAGAAGAAATAAATTTGGTCTGAGCCTTCCCCAAGCTCTCTGGACAGCCTGGCTGGGAATTGCTGGAGCTCTGAGCCCAGTGCCAGGCTCCAAGCTTCCCAAAGTAGCAGAGCAGCTGAGCAATTTGAGTGTGCTTTTCGCAGCCCGGCTGCCTGGGACAGAGCCAAATCAGACAGCCAGCTTCTCAGTCTTGGTATGTAAATAAAGGAGGGTTGTGTCCCTAAGTATCAACCCCTTAGACTGGAGAGAAAACAACTAAGAGGGGTTAATGAATGAATTCCCTAAACCACAGTGCACTAGAAGAGGGGGCAGGAGAGAAAACAGTAAGTTGCTTTTTATTTATGTTTTTTTTTTTAAGAGGAGCAGGCACTCATTGCACTTAATCAAGTGGAGAATAATCTGAGAGTCAAAGGCCCTTAATTATATTTTCATTTGGTATGATTTTTGTTTGTCTGACAGATCTCTTTGGCAGCCATGTGAAAAGGTTCTTCTCTGTTTAGAGCTGTTTGTATTCCATATATGAACTGTTACCTACATCTTTAGGCAAAGAGTTCACACGGAGAAATGAAAATTCACCTGCACTTCTCTAAGGTGATGGAGTCAATCCCCAAATGGCTGCAAACTGTGTGTGTGTAGGAGAACTTTGGATTGCAGAACACAGTGGTAAATGCTGAATGTGCAGAATGGCTTAATTTCCTGTGTGCAGGGCTGAGCAAGGTTATTAAGAAGCCCTTTCAAGTTTAAGGTTTTCCCCAGGGAAACTCCAGAAACACAGCTGCTTGAAAGGAGAGAAAGAGAAGGAGGAAAAAAGTAAGAATAAAAAGGAAGTGAAAAGTGAAGATGCTGGCTGTGTGCTGCAGAGAAGCTGGAGGCAATATTCTGCACAAACCTGAGATGAGGCAAGATAGCAGCAGCAGGAATGGGAGGGGGGACGGGGCTCTCAGTGCTTGCTCTCACTCCTTGTGCCTTACTCAGACACGTGGCAGGTGTAGAGCTGCTGACACATGTGGAATAAATTCAGTGAGTGCTGAGCAAGTGTTGAATTGACAGCTATGGATGAGAGAAGGAAGAGAGAAGAAAGTATGGGTTTGTTCTGACTGGTTATGTTTTGGGGAATTGTCTATGAAACTTTGATTTGGTGACTTTGCTGTATTATTGGAAATACCCACAGGAGTGGAATCCAGTAGCTGCTGCCTTGTGCGGGGATATTGCTCTGGAGAGACAGGAGTGTTTCTGGAAAAAGCAGCAGCCAAAGTCAGAGAAATGCACATGGGGATAGACAAGTCCTTAAAAAATGTAACATTTCTGAGAAGCTTTCTAGAATTTTACCAAAACAACTCATGAGAAAAACCTTGAAGTGATGTGGAAATTGAGGAGAAGGCAGCCCAGGGATGATGGGGATGAGTGGAATTTTTGAGCTGTCGGAAGCGAAGCAAATGGATTCCGTAACACTCTGCAAAGTAAACATTTGCTTTCAGTAGTGTCACATGCATCCCTAAATAAGCCCCATCTATTCCCACCCTTGCTGTGTTGTTTTGGGGAAGACAGAGTGCTTGTACCACGCAATGCTACGCTGAGAGTAAGACTGGTTCTGCTGTGTCTGGATCAGCATGGGAGCACTAACACACTTCAAATCCCCCAGCGTTGTTTCTTAGTTTCATAACCAACGTGTGATGCCTTCCTACAGTGGGGTGCTCTTGGAGGAAAGCTCTAGCATGGGGAATAGTTTCATGTAACTGCATTATGTCAAAGCCTTGGCTGACTTGGTTCCTTGGCCAACTTAATTATTTTTATGAAGAATGCTGCGTAGTGTCAGAAGCAATGAGATGCTGGAATTCTGTATCTAAAATGAGTTTAAACTTAGTTATTGCTGTAGTGCCAGTTCAAAAAAAAAAAAAAAGTCCCAATGTCAGCAAGTACCTGAGAACAGAAAGTGTAAAATAACTAAATATATTTGTATAGTACGGCTTGCCAGTTTCAGCTTCCACGAGTGACTGATTTTATTTGGAAAGGGTAGGAGTATTTTAGGTTAGACTCTTTCACATTCTAGAACTGGAAGGTTTCATAACCCACACTGTATTTTGAAATGTGTATCATATGGTATAATTAAAAAATAAAATCCTCTTGTCTTGTCTTACAAAGAGTACAGGCAAAGGGATTATAGAATAGAGTTGCTTCAGAAGTGGTCCAAAGAATTTCTACCTGAAAATGTAGAACAGAGATACCAGTACCATCACAGTGTCTTTGTGCAGATCATGGAATTAGATGATATTTGTGTTAAGTCACTTAACTACTGGTTCCATATTTTAATGCTGACAGTAGAGGATGACACCTTCTTTAGTGTAGTTCACTTCTAAAAATCAGCTCTATGCATCGTGAATTATATTGCAGGTATCTGTACTTTAACATGCATTTCACTCAGCTTAGGTTGCGTATCGGAGAAATATTTTTCTTTCACCATTACTATTCAGAATCATAGTTAGTCTTATTTAAACCTTGCTGAATTCCTTATCAGCTCTAAGTAGACTGAAAAGCAAGTGCACAGCCTTCAATGTGATAAATTTTGTGCCTCATTTTTTGGGTACTCAGTAAGAAATGTCATGAAAAAATAAAGTTTTTTTTAAATATTGCATTAGTCATAATGAAGTATTTTCATTATTGGGTTCATTAGCTTATAGATTTTTAGCAGAATAATTAGCTGAGCTCCAGTTAAGCCTGGAAATGCCTAGCACTTCTGGAAATGAATTATTCTTTCTGAGACTTCCAAACTTAAGCTGTAGTTTTTTGGAGTAAAAATTTAGGTGTCTAATATGTTTGGAAATATGTATATTTTTGGCCTCCAGTTTCACATAGGCAGTGTGCTGTGGTTACAGCCTCTATAACCACAGGAAATATTCCTTCCTCTGTTCAAAGACACATCTGTATATCATGGAAAGGTGGTCTTGACCTTTAACACGAGTCTGATGATGGCAAACTTGGTCACCAAAGCGCTTTTATAGGCACAAGAAAACGCCCATGTCGCTGTTTGAAGGTGCAAAACTCTTCCTTGCAAAGGGCAGCTTCCACCCTGGTGGGCTGCTCCATTCCTTGCTGCCGAGCCTCAAGACAGATGTGGCAAATGACATTCAGCTATCACCACTGGTGGCAGAAGCAGCAGAGATGAACAAACAGGAGCTGTTGTAGAGCGAGGAGTTACCTGCCACGGGAGCGACCTTCAGCTTAATATGCGCTTGTCTGTATTGATTTTATCTTACAGCATGTTATTGAACACAAAAGCAAGATGAGCCAAATCCCCCTTATTGTTCTTGAATGCTGCAAGACTCCTCATATGAATAAGGGGACTAGGAGGTGACTCTATAAAAAGAATATTTAGCTGGGTTTTTAGATCATCTGCCAGATTCTAATCTCTGTAGGCATAGAAACAGGGTTTTTTTCTTTGACAGCCACGCATCTGAAATTAGAGTTTAACTCCTACAGTTGTCAAAATAGATTTTCTGTGGTTTCAGAGCTTTTTCTAGCATCAGAAGAATATTCAGTTTAAGTTTCTGTCTTATATGAGGACTTAAGTTAGATTTTTCCATAGGCTCATTTCTTGTCCTTATTTACAAGACATAGTGCAGCTTTTATGTCCCCAGTTCTTACAATGTCTCCTAAAGGAAGGAGAGTTTAAAACCAGGCAGTTTGGATGATGAGGGCCATTGGAGGTTATGTCTGTACTGTTGTTATAATCAATGCCTGGACCTCTACATATCTTTTCACCAAATTTTACCAATTTAGCTTTTTCTTGGACAGCAATGGGATACAATATTTCAGGTGATATCTAGATGAACTGTTATTTCTGGAACACGGTGTGTTTTTTATGCCTCTGAGGAACTTGTTCTTGTAAGGCCATGACATTTACTGAGTCATGAACAACTTATGGTCTGCTACAGCCTTCTGATCAGGTCTTCAGGGTTCCTAGTTAGCTGACTACTCACTACATTTCTTTTTTGCCTCTACATTTCTTTTTTTCCTTTTTGAACTGCTTTCACTTTTCTAGATTACTTTTCCAATTAGTCATATTTTTCTGGGGGCGTTTGTTTTGTTCAGGCTACTTTTGTGTTCTTGTAGAACTTCTTGCACTCCTCTATTTTTGTCACAAAAGAATGTGAAGAATTCTCTAATCCTGTTACTGCAACCATCAAAGAGGAACAACCAAGGCAGCCACTAAAGGAACTTGACTTGATGTTCTCTCTCTAATGGTGGGCACCTAACAAGTGTAGGAAATTGTTTTCCATCCTTATTAGTACTGCCTCAGAAGTAGATTAATTGAGTCCACAAGGGTTTGGGTTTGGTGACTGCTATTTCTTGCCCTGTTCTTATTTTCCCTTTTTTCCCAAACTTGCTCAGGAAAATAGCAACAAACTTACAAATATCAGGAGATTTAACTCATATCTTTTTCCTCCTTCTTTCCCTTTTCTTTTTCCCCCCCTGGTTTTCATGTGTCCATTTTCTTGTTACAGAAAGAAATTAAATATATTTCTGGTGACTAATTGTTTTGCCTAATCTCATCACCTAGAAATTGACAACTAGTTTGATTATTTATCTCAGTACTTTTCCAGGAAATTAACCACATGTTTCTGGAGCCATCTGACCCTTATTTTTGCCTCCTGGTTTTTAAATGCAGATAGACACAACATTTTTCCCTTTTCTGCCTGTCCAGTACTCCACTGTTTTTATGAGTAGCAACTGGTAATTAATTTTGACATTACCTCAGTCAGATCTACAGTGAAGTAAAAATCCACCCTAGCTGTTTTGAAATTAAATTTAGCCTATCTAAAAGGTTCTAGATGATTTTTCCTATGTTTTTGCCCTGATTCACTGGTCCTGTATTGGCAGCCTGCTTGCAATTATATCACTAGTACAGACTGAAGTAAAAAGATGTTCAACTTTTTCACCTTCTTGATTTTCCTCTTTCTAGATTTTCTTCACCATGAAGATCAGTTTTATTATTATTATTTTATTCTCTTTCTCTGCATATGTGTGTCCTCCTCATATTACTAATAAAATTTCAGAATCACTTCAGTCAGCCTCTTGTGTCTGTTTGCTCCTGAGTTTTACATTTTGTGTATGCACTTCTACTCTTCCTTTCTACTTATCCCTGGTAATTAAAAACCTTTTCAAATTTCTGGCCTTTGAAGTGAATAAATAAATTTGTGCCTTAGTGAAGTGACATCTTGATGATCATCTGTTTCACACTCAGATAATCTGTCTTTAACTGTCCTATTTTAGTAAAGGAACTTCTGGTTCTCCTTTATCTTTACATTTTTTTTCTCTCTAAACGTATTCAAAGCACATTGAACTTGGCTTTCATGATGTCTTTGGTTTCATTCCATATTATTCTCTTTTCATTTCAACATGACTGTCAACTACTTTTTTGTGGTGACTCTTATGGGTAAGTAGAAGGGTTATTATTAACAAGAAGGTTATTAATAATCTCTCTCTCAAGCAACTGGAGGCCTGTGTTGACTTCAAGGAAAAGTGTGAGTGATTTCTGTAGAAATGGAAAAGGGTTCAGGGGAGAAGGATCCTGCAGACAAGCTTAGTCAATGCACACGATGTGACAGAGCTTAAAAACCGTGATCCCTTTGTATACCACCAAATTAAAAATGGATGTAAACTTTGTTGCATTTCTCTTGTGATATACTTTTTTTTTTTTTTTACTTTTTTTTTTTTTCTTTTTTCCCTTCTTGGAAGCTTATAACATTTCATTTGGGTATGTTTTCCCTCTTTGACTGCAAACCAGGATCCTTCTGCAGACACTACTGAGTTGGCATTGTATCACAGAGGAAACTGCGAAAGGAGGGTGAAGGGAAAATATCAAAATGATATCCACTTCTACAAGAAAAACTAAATTGTGATTGTTAATTAGATGACTGATCAGAACATGTTTTAAGGTGCAACCTTTTTCAAGGTGTTCTTTTGTTAATTGCTGTCAGATCTGATCCAACATGGTATTACATAATAGAACTAATATCCTGTGCTACAGAGGAACTTTTTTTGCAGTCTGGAGGCAAAAATCAGGACTTACATTTTCACTTTAAGAAGCCTTTCATTTCAGGATCTTGCTAAAAAAAAGATTACACACACTGATTTTCCATTTATAAGTGCATAATTTAAATTTTCTTGCTTCAGAACAATTCCATTCCATTTTCAATTGAAGTTTCTGTAAGATATGTTTAATTAGATGGGTAAATGAGTTGGCAAAATTACTACAGAAAGGCCGCTGAGAACATACCAATTTTGACCATTACTTGTGGTATTTAGGAGTTTTAGGAGAACACAGGAGATGTTCTCCATAAAAGCTGAAGATTTATGTCACGGGAATATAGGCTTTTTTGGAATGTTTTATGTGAAGTAGATATTCAAATTATTTGTTGCATGACATATAATTTTAAAAGTCTCAGTTGGAGGTGGTCTTTTTATTCCTCACTCTTATGCAAGAACTTTATTTCTTGTTTGTGGCAAGGACAGGTTCAAGATGCATCAGGATAAACTTGCAATGTACTCAGCACACTGCACTAGATCCTTCTATTGACAGTAATTTATTCTAGTTACAAAAAATAAGCACCTTTTCACATACTAATATGTTAAAAATGTGAATGCAATAAAATCCTGTGGTGCCATTTCCAATCCTGTGGTGCTAGTTATCTCATACTTTGGAAATTTGTTAAATTAGCTGTATTATTCTGATTGAACAAGCCTGTGTTAGCTGCTTCTGTTCTTTTAAAAAAAGCTCTTTTGCCTGTCTGTCCTCTGCAAAGGATCATTTTGCTTTCAGAGAATTGAAGGCAAGTTGTTTTTTTCTCTGTTGGGATGGCATTCTATAAAGCAACTGTATTGCAGAGGCCAGGCAGCAGAAGGAAAAAAAAAAGAAAAAAAAAATTTACCTACCTTGATATACTTAGAGAACTGGAGGGACAACAATTTTTTATAAGAATTTATATTTTAAGAGAAGGAAAGTTTAAAAATACTAGAATGGAAAGATAAAAGTGGTTTGAAATTCTCTTCTAGAAAGAAACGGAAGGTAAATTGCACATCCAGAACATAGCCTGAGCAAAAGGTTCCTTTATGTACTGAAAAAAATCTCAAGATTTACTGTGTGTTTTCACCAGAGATGGATTTGAGTGTAAATGTAAATGTGGCAGGGATGCAAATTTAGCTGGGAGCTGTGGGGCCCTGAGCATGGGTTTGGGACTGATACAAGGATGGCAGTGCCAGACGTGAGTGCAGCACAGGGCTGTGGGGCTGCAGTGTGAGCAGGGGCTGGCAGAGCTCTGCTTGCCCAGCCTGGGCAGGAAAAGGGCCAGGGAAGAGCCTCCTGTGCTCTGCAGCACCTGAACAGGGGGGCAAGTCCTGCTGGAGCTGGGCTGGGTATGCAGCAACAGGGCCAGAGGCTGCAGGTGGGAATATGGCAAATTCCAACTGAATGCAAGGACAAAGCAATCACTGAGAGAGTGGTAAATTTTGGGGATGAGGCTCACAGAAGAGCAGAGATGTCTAAAAGTGTCCTGGACACAGACTTTGGCAACCTGCCTGAACTGCACTTGCTTTGCACGAGTGTTTGGAGTGGAGACCTCAGGAGATCCCTTCTAACTTCCTGTGGTTCTGGTGTCACAGTCCAAATGCAATTCATTTGGTTTGGTCACATCTTTGCCTTTGTAAGTTCAGCTGGCACTGGAAAGAGCAGTGCATCTCCAAAGACCTTGGGAATCAAATATTCAGGAAGGTTTCGCAGTCAAAAGCCTGAAGAATTTCAGATAGGCAAACTTTTTAGTTCTTCTAAAACCCAAACAAACCTCAACTCCTACACTTTTGCAGTCTAAGTGTTTCTGAACTCACCTTGTAAATGGCCCACCAGCTTATCATATGAATTTTAAATGGTAAACCTGACTCCTAAGCTCAGAAATACAAAATGAGCCAGACTGTGCTCATAACCATATTAGTAGATGCATTTGTTACATGGTGATGAGTCCCAAAAGGGGCTGCATCTTGAAAATTGTGTTGTCTAACTTCTGGATATTCACTTTATCCCTTTATGTCCTTGATTAATATCTGCAAAGCTACTTGTATAGGTGTAATTTCTTTCTTTTTTTTTTTATGTTATAAAATATGAAAATAGTAAAATTTTTGCAAGGTTATACACCTTTCTATTATTTTTTCTCATCTATTGTAGACAGACAAGAGGGGGGTTTTCCCCCTCCAAAGTTAAATAAACTTTTAATTAAATAAAGATTTTCTCTTCAAAATGGAGTCTACAAATATCTAATCCCAGAGCTACAATTTCTCAACCTTCCTCCTCTTCTATGAGATGTTGCTATGGTTATTACCCTGCTGGGTAGTGAAATGCAGTAATTTGTTTAGCAATTCCTTTCTTCCACAATACTGTACACACAGAGAGGAGGCTTGCATTTACCAAGTGCATCAGTGTGACAAGTCTGCTGTTTTTCACAAATCCTTCTAATATAAGTCATGATTTGTAAAGCACATATATTTGGGGTTAGTAGCTGAAATTCTTATCCAGCAAAAATAAATTTCTCTGGTAGCAAAAATAAATTTTTAGAAAGCTGTTCCAAGTGCTGACTGCCTTTCCTTCTCTCTGTAGAAAATGTGAAGACCCTAGAAGGGGCAGCAGATGCAATGTATGATCTTTCTGAAGAAAGACAGCTAGATGACTACATAATCAGATGCTTGAAAGAAGCTTAAGTCATAATTCAGGTTTCACGAAGAGCAGGGGATTTTGCACTAAGATCTGTTTAAGAAAAGTGGTGAGAATAAGAATATTTTGTTGCATCTGTTCTGTTTCAGTATGATCTGACTTGCTTCAAATCTTAAAGCACGACTGTAATATAAGTGGTAAGCAATGATAAGATTTGCAAGGGTTTCTTTGAGCAAGCCTTGCATCTTCACAATTACTCAGTGTCTATAAGCCATTTAGTTTATAAGCTTCTTCAAGCAGCTGGGCTGTGTTGAACATAAAATATTTGAAAACCTAGAAGGTTCTGTCACGGCAAACAAACAGTCTGGGGTTTACCTGCTTGGTGGTGGTGCTTCAGCTACAGAGGACTGTGATCACTGTGGTTAAGTGAAGATGCTGCATTAGAAGGTTTAAAAGAGCAAAGAGAACGGGAGTGACATTCAATAAAAAGTTGCAGGGAAATAGGCTGCAGGTTGAGCAAGAGTGGGTTTTATTTGGGCAGAAAGCACAGCAGGGCTGATGTGTGGAAATGTTTCCTGTTCTGCTTTACCAAGTCATGGAGTGGCTGTTCTGCTGTGGGTTCTCCTCAGTCTCATTCAGGCTTTTCCTAAAGTTTGAAGTGATGAAAGCTCCAGCTCTTCCTTTGGGAGACAAATTGTCCTGGAGTCTAATTAATCCCACAAACAGCTTGTTTCTTCATATTAATCAAAACATATATTCTTAATTAACACCTGGCCCTTCTTGCTTTGCATGCTTAGCAGAAAGGCCAGCAGAATTGATGACCTGTGGTCATTTTTGCTTCTTTTTGTGTGTCATAGCAGCTACCTCTTCAAAGATGTCAGGTGTACTCTGAGTTCCTTCTTCTGTATCCTGTTGCTTCTCACTGATCAGGATGGGGGGGAAAAAAACCTCTGGAGCCCTATTTCGGGCAGGAAAAAGTGAGGAATGGCCAAAAAAATGATTAAAAAAAAAAAAAAAAAAAAGTAAGTCATTAAGCTCTTACATGCAGTTTATGAAAGCCTGTGTGCTGATTCTACCAGGCAGCAGTCAGCCAGCTAGCTGGATTTAGAGCCCTAGTAAGTTCCACGTAATTTGGGAAAGAAACCCAAGGCAAACGTGACTCTGTGACTGAGGGAGGTGATGTCCATGTCCTCTCCTGTAAACCTGCACCCCCCCGTGCAGGGAATGAAGGGAACGGTCATTGATCAGTTTAGATAAAATGATTGCTTTTTGTTTCAGTGCAAGATCAGATGGAAGTTTCAGTAGCATTTCATGCCTTTTCTGCTTTCAGCTGTTTGCATGTTTTAGTGCTATCTTTCAGCTCTCGGTGTTGCTAGGGTTTCAACACACTCCCTTCAGTTCTGGAGGATGAAATGAGTGTTTTATTGCAATCGTCTGGAATTTTCTTCATTCAGTCTTGCAGAAAAAGTACATCTGTCAAATGCACCTGTCTTTCTGCACTGAACTGTCAAGAATTGATGCATAACTCCCAGAAGTATAGAGGAGTTGTTCTCAGCACCTTGACTTTTCATTTCTAAATCACCCAAGATTCTCCTAACCTTTTATTTGCCTCACAGTCATACAGTAAATTTGCAGTAGACTAACTCCTCACTCAGCCTTCCAGACTGTTTCCTCCACTGAGGTGTTTCTATTTTTCCACTTCATCTGCACCAGCTTAAACCCATGGGATTTTCCCCCAGGTTTGTGGATACTTACTTTAACATGGAAAATATTATAGAATTTGAGGTTTTGTGGCAGCTGGGCTAGTATGACATGTTTTAAAATGACATAGTTTCACTTACTTGATTTCTCTGAAAGTCTTTCATTGCCATTTTCTGTGCCTTCTCAAATTCCTCCTCATTTTGGATCATCCAAAAAAGGTCAATGAAACTTCAACTGTGGGTGTGTCCTTAAAGGTAAGGAATTCAGGGAATAAGTTTGAGAATGACAGACCTTAAAATATGGTTTCCAAATTTTAGATTTTATGCAAATTAGGGAAAGTATTACAGATTCTTTCTTCCAAAGTTTTAATAGCAATTGTCACATAGAGGAAAAAAAAACGTTGAGTCCTCAACAAGTTATAATTATGTTGATGTTATATGTTCATTTTGGAATTCTAATCAGGTTGATTATTATAATCAATAGATTATAGTTGTCTTGATATTATGTTTTATGAGGTCACGTGTGGACAATGAAAGCAGAACCATGTTGATGTTTAAAATCAACAAGTTGCAATTATGTTGTTTGAAAATTGAGTTGGGTTTCTCACGGCCAGGAAGATGAGTATGGAATATCTCCAAGGGTAGAGATTCTCCCTTCCACTCACTTCAGCCTGGCTTAGGCATCTCCACCTCTCCCAGTAGGCAGTTCTAGAAAGCAGAAGGTCCCTTCCTGCCCCTTTCCCTCTGAGCCTTGTGTGTCTTCTCCAGCTAGAAGGAAACGGCTCTCAGCCTCTCTGTAATATGGTGTGCAGCAGTCACTGCCTGTGCTGGCAGCTCTCCACTGGCCTGTACCTGCTTTGACAACATCTTTCATGTACTCAAGGACTCAGATCTGTCCTGTCTCATTGCTTGAACTCCTCTGTGTGTGTCCAGTTTGTTCAAATGTAGCTCAGCCATCCTCTGGTATGGGTTAGTTCTGTCTGCCCCAGGAGGTCTGTGAGCAAACCTTGGGGCTTTTATTTCCCTGAGCCCTTCTTGTATCCCTCAGCACTGCATCCTTCACCTTACTGAGCAGCAGGCCCACATTTCACTTGGTTTTCTTTTTGCTGCTGCTGCACCTTCCTCACCACCCTCCCATCCCTTCCCAGTCACATTTCTCCAAGCTTTGTGTTTGTGGGGCACATCTGCCCTTGGAGCAGCACAGCTGGGAGCAGGGCACAATGTGATTTGGGGTGTGTTTGCCCCGGGAGCAGGGCACAATGTGATTTGGGATGTGTTTGCCCTGGGAGCAGGGCACAATGTGATTTGGGATGTGTTTGCCCTGGGAGCAGGGCACAGTGTGATTTGGGGTGTGTTTTTCCCGGGAGCAGGGCACAGTGTGGTTTGGGATGTGTTTGCCCCAGGAGCAGGGCACAATGTGATTTGGGATGTGTTTGCCCCAGGAGCAGGGCACAATGTGGTTTGGGCTGCATTTGCCCCAGGGGCAGGGCACAATGTGATTTACTCCATTGTAGTTGTCAGAACAGCTTCCCCAGGACTCCTTGTGGGTCAGCCTTGGTAGTGAGCAGCTCCTGGTGCAGAGGAACCAGTGTGTGCATTAAAGAAGGGGATCGTGTCAGATAATACAGCAATGTAAGACCTGTGATCAAAATCCAGAAAACTCTGCGTTGCTTTCTCCAAATGAATTTCACCCTCAGCATGCAGCCTCAGAGGGGGTGTGTGTGAGATAAAATACAGCTTTGCAGCTGGAAACCCTGGATGCCGAGGCAGAGCAACTCCTTCAAACTCTTATTCAGCAATAAAACATTAAAAGCTTGTTTCATCTATTCTTTTGACAACCATGTCTTAATGACCCAGAAAAGAGGTATCCAAGCAAAATCATAGTAGGACTCTAAAACCCTAAAGGAATTCAGTCACTAAATTGTCTACAATTATGTGACACCCACACATGCTGGCTTAATGTATTACACCGAGAATGTGTTGACGACTTCACCGGCAGTTTCACATTAAAATCACTGAGCAGAGCACGGAGATTTTATTTTTCACTCTTTATGTGGAGAAGTAAATTTAATAAATATTTTTGCGAACATAATTATTTTATGTTAACTATATTTACATTGGCGTATATCATTTTAAAAGGAACTATTAAACTCAGCAGTAAGGAGAGAGAATATGTATATATACAGTTCTGCTCGTTAAGTAGGGCTGTGAACTGACTTCATCATCAAACTCGAGGTACATAAATGGAAAGGATACGCCTGTGAAATGTTTTACAATTTCAGTGTTCTCATTTCTCTTAGCAGAGCCAATCTGATTTCTTCCCTCCCTTGGTGAAAATGAGGATAAAATTCTTTTTTTCCATGTGGATTGAATTCTTTAGCCTTAATTAAAATGATAATGGCTAATAGAAGAAGGGTATCTTATGAATTTGAAATATTTCAAATTTAAACTGAGGGTGGTTTTCCTTTATAATTTTTTTAAGTGATAACTGCTAGATTACACAAACTTTGGTTAGGGTGGCCTTGTGTCGTTATTAAATCTTTTTGTATAAACAAAAAAAGCTTTAGAACAGAAGGAAAGAAGAAATTGTTGGAGAGTGCATAGTATTTCTGGTGTCTCAATATTGCTGCAAATGAAGTCAAGAAGCCTGTTTTAAGTTTTCACAGATTTTTAGTATAATAGTTCAGGAATTCAAGTGGAAATGGGTAGGCCTTGAAGAAAACAGACACGCTGAACACTGTAGAAAGCTATCACTTGCTTGAGGGAAATCTTGCTGGAGATCATAGAAACATATTAATATTTATTGAAATTAAAAATATTTTTTTTCTTGACTATCTTTATGCATTAGAGGAAGAAGAATTCCAGGGGTTTTTCTGGAAAGCTAAGGTGTAACATATTTCTGCTATTTAATCTCTAGCAAGTTAATGTTATGCCTCAGTTTCCCTGGCCATAAATGGGGATAATGATACTTATCTCCTGTAAATTGCTTTGGGAACTTTTGATTATGAAAGTTGAATATGATTATTCATTATGTTTGCGTCCTATGAATATTCTAGTGAATGTGTTTCGCAAGGGGATGATTAATTTTCAACAAATATCGGAGACTTGAGAAAATGAGTTTATATCCTCATAAATATAAATGTTCTGTTTCAGATACTGAGGAAATGTGACATATTTGTATTCCATACAAATGAAGCCAGTATTCTCAAATGAGGAACACTGAGCCCACACGTGTTAATCACATGTTCTTTCATGCCAAGAGCTATCAAGCTTTCCTCACGCCAAGAGGGAACTGTTCTAAGAAATACATAGATTTAGACAAAGTAAGAAAGAGATGTAGATGCAAGGTTTACTGAGATATGGTTATTTCCACATGTTGCAGAGGTAAATTACAGAGGTAAAACACACTGGGTGTTTTCCCTGACAGGTTTTAAATGTGCAGAGTGTCATTCTACGACTCAGATGGAGTGGTACGGCGTGGGTTATGAATGTCATGTCACAAATGTCATGCCAGTGTTTCTGTGGGGAGTTCACTGGGTAATGAGTGTATATTTCAGAAAGGGTTCAATGCCAAGAGATGGGATAATCTGAGACTGGTCTTCAAAGATTTTTGTAGTGGTCAGTCACCCTCAGTGTGAGGAATGTTTGCCTCACAGCTGAGGTTCTCTCAGCTGAGGGTTCTCACTGCTCTTCTCTTTCCTCTGTGGAGATGCTTAGATGGTGGGATTACACAACACTGGAGACTCCTTTCAGGTAGCCTGAAGAGATCAAGTCTTTGTCTACCAATAAGACACATTTTTCTAACCTTGAAACCTTCCTTGTCATATGTTTACACTTTTCCACTAATTTCTCAGCTCTCTTTGATTACCAGAAGCTGTGTAGTCACACGGTCTGCAACATTGTCTTGTTCTTAGACTTTGCTTGTTCTTTGTCAGGTACTGAACTGGGGTTTATTTTGGTTTGTACCCAGCATAGTGACAGAGTATCTGAATTACCTTTCCACTTGATCTGCACTTTCTTGTCAGCATTGCAACTTTTTTGGCTTCCAGCTGTCATTCCTTGGTAGGACCTGTATTCTCTGCTCCCTGGTCTATAACTCTGCTCAGTACTTGTTCAACACAACTTTCTCAAGAGTTAAAGGCTTTCCATGTATGTTTTGTCACTGTGTCATGTACAAATTTTAGTAAGAGTGTTTTTATGGGCATTCAATTATGTGGGCAAAATGATTACCATTCTGGTGATTCTTTTATACCTGCTTCTTGCTCTTTCACCATTACACTACAACCCACGAATCATTTTTTTACCAAATAACAGTTTGTGTGTGTGTATTTAAAAAAAAAAAAAATCTTGATGTAGGGCAACCAAACAGTTTGTAGAAGAAATGCTTAAATCTAATGAACAAAACAGAAGAGTCTGAGAATGAGTATCAGTACTGTTATCTTCATCTTACTGTTGAAAAATGACATGTAGGCAATATCTTTTTAATTATTTAAAAAGCCCACTAGCCTAGGTTTAGATGAACAGAGTTCTGCTTCACTTCGAGGACTAGGAGCTAAGAAGCATGTAAGAGCAAGAGGGACCCATTTCCATCCTTCCTAAAGATGAACCCTGAGAGCTTTTTTTTACAACTTTAATTTCCGTGCCTGGAGAACAAGGAACAGAACAAAAGGACTGGTCAAGAATGAGCTGTACCCAAAGAGGTGGGTTCGGGGCTGGCCCTGAATTTAGTTGCTGTTATTACTAAATAACTCTTTTCATCAACAATAACATCTCAACCCTCCCTAGAAAGATGTAGGCAAAGATGTCCTGCAAGGAATATTTTCCATTTCTAGAGGTGAAACTCCAGAAGCGTCACTGGGATATGGGAACCAGGAGACAAGGAAAATTTCCAGGTAACAAAAGGCAGTAACTGAAGAGAGTGTTTGTGCAAGATTTCTGTAGGATAGCCATAAGAAAAGTTATTTTTGCTTACAAGAGCTTAATTGATTAATTATTGCCCTGTGGGCAGAGCACAAGTCAGCAAACACTCACTCCAGCCCTGTCTAACAATCTGAAGATTTAGTTGGGGCATTAAAAAAACCGAAATAAAATCCCCAGCAAAAGCAAGCCAACAAGCCAGAGCTTTATAATTTTGTCAACTTTTATTTTATTTCATTTTTTTTCAGAGGTGTGAATAGATATTGAATTGTGCCTGAAAAGTGTGATTGTTTTGTCACTCCCGCTGCACCAGGGGATTTTTATTTTGGCAGTTATCGTTAAGTAAAAACTGCCAGTGAAAGAGTTGAGCTAGAAGAACATATTTGAAAGATTCCTGCACCAGTCAAACTCGCTTAGCCCCTTAATCCCTTACATTGGCAGTTGAATCCAAGGAAAAATGTAGCAGTGCACAGAGGAGCTATAAACAAACAAAGCTTGAAGCTCTTGGCACCTTAAAAAATTGCCTGTTTCTTGTAAATACATTGCAATAAAACAATAGCTACTGAACATTAGTGGAGAAAGAAATCAGCCATGAGGAACTCAAAGTAGGTGGCCTTCCAATTGTGGGGAAAAAAACATCAAGAAAGCAAGCAGCTGAGATAAATCCTGCAAATACCATGCAAGGTTTTTGAGGACTTATTAATAAAACACACTGCTAGAGCACATGCAGGAAACTAAGTTAGTTGATCATTTGAATGGTGGAATATTTGTCCAAGGCACCAAGGCATTCCATTCCCTGCAATTTAAACAGCTTTCTTTGATAACCCATTATAAGCCCTGCCTCACAACCCCTTTTTAGCCCTGATAATTCACATTCAGCAACATTTTTGCTACAGAAAATGGGAAAGAAATAAAATCAGGCATCCCATTTGTAAAATGCAGTGATGACAGCAAGGATTTATTCTCATAATTTGCTTCACTGTGAATTGTTTGAGAATCCTGTTAAAAAATGCAATGGGAAGAATTTTTGTGGCGATTTAATGATACATGTGCCTACAACAAAAAAAACCCTTGAAATGGTAAATTTTGGATTGAAATTCCATTATATTAATATCAAAATTCTGTAAAATACAGACTGAGGTAGAAATACTGCACAAAATAGATGGCAAATGGAAAAAAAATAAAGTTCTTTAGTTGGACACTATATATGCAGAAGGTTTTTATTTTTGGCAACAACTACACATTTTTATAACTGTCCTTTTTGGTAGGTGGAGTGGATAGGTAAGGAATCAAGAGAAAATTGTAGAAGGAGATGAAACACAACTAACTTATTTAAAACTGCATTTGGTTGTTGTCTTTCGTTCTGTAGTTGGTCTTTCTTTTGATTTTGCATCCTGTACATTGTCCCTTCTCCCATTCAGGTTTACACTTCTACACCATTTGCCAGATCTCTCAGGCTGATAAACCAATTGATGGACACACTGCAAAACTAGTTTATGGGTTTTGTCCAAACGTGAAATCTAGTTCTGAATTCCTGGGATACATCTTTTTCAGCCTAAAGCTTTCATCATGGTGGGAATTCTAATCTGCCTTCTTTTTGCTCTCACTTTTGAAGTAAGACTGGATGAGGCAGGGAGGGCCATGCAGGTGAACTGGGGTTTAACCAGGTGTTCTCAGTAAGGAGACAATGGCTTGTATGAAGAAGTAGACCAGATGCCACGTCAGAGAGGAGGATTATTACATGTAATTTTAAGTAGTAGTAGAGGGAAAGCCTCTGGAGGATAAGATGGATCTATCTGGGAGTGTTGCAGCATCTTCAGCCTCAAGTTACTTCCCTGTGTGTAGTAAGCTCTGTGTGGGAAAAGCACGAGGTGCTGTGCTTGTGCAGCTCTCTTCATTTGTATGGAGCTCCTCCTTGGAGTGGTTAGTAAAACATATGCTGATATGCCTGTGAGGTGAGGATTGCAGAATCATATCCCTTGAGAGTGTGTACTACACACAGTCTTGTTAGCAATAGAATTTAATAAATCCCACATCTCCGGGCTGCCCCAGGTGAGTTTGCATCCTGAGCTGAGTCATTTCCAGAGCACTCTGCATCCTCCAGCACCGACTGCAGGGCAGGGGAGAGGCTTCCTTGGCACACCCTCCTCCTCCCAGCTTCCTGAGTGACAACTGGAGGGTGTGAGGACAGCAACTTTTAGACATTTGTCTGCCTTTATAAAATTTCTCAGCTGAATCTGAGCAGTTTGTGGGCTTATTTATCCTGGAAGTAGCACAGGCAGCAGTATTGGTTTTGATAACTCTGCACTGTGTGAACAAAGCAGAGCAGGCTCTGATACCCTGGGACCTTTGCCATGCTGAAGGTGCTCAATATCTATAAATGGCGTTTGATGTCACCCTTCAAGACAGAGGATTTAATTTTGTTGTTTTTCTGAGAATGATCCCCACAGAAGTCAGTACTGCCAGGGAGGTGTTGGGTTGCTGCTGCAAGAGACTGAAACCCTCCCAGGGAGTTCTTGTGCAGTACAGGCACACCATCATTGGTGATTAATATACCATAATGCATCCATCATGTACCTCAGTGCTATCATCTCTGGAGATCAGAGAACATATGATCTGTTGTTAAAGTGTGAACTAAACAGATAATCCCTATTTACTTTGCAACACTTGGAAAGCCCTTAAGTCAGAATGACATTTTAATTGTACGGTTTCCATCAGCATCTAAGATTTGTTCACTGCTTTGCATTCACTACGTCATAATTTCTTCCTGGAATTCACAGGGGACTTATTTTCACTTACATGAAGATCTCTTCATGCTGTTGTGTCAGTGAAAAGGAGACTTAAAGTGGGAGTAAATTACACTAATATACAGTGCTGTTATATTGTCAGAGAGATGTAAAGCAATGTTATTGCAGTAGAAGATGATGTCCATCTGCTCACTTCAGTTCTCAACAAAAAGAAATTCCTTAACTAAAAAGGAAGTGGTGAGGAAACTGACTTGGATTAATAGAAATGGCAGTAGTCCTTTTTCCCTTCCCAGTAGAAGGGAACCAGGTGGTGTTATAATTTTCTAAGTGACCATGTTCCCTAGGATGACTGTGTTGCTACTTCAGTTTAGGTAAAATCCTAAAGAATAAGAATTGCAGATGCTCTCCTTGCTGGTGTTTTGGGATAGAGAATGTTTGTGTCTGCATGGGCTGACAGTATGTGAAAAATGAATTATTACTAGTGAGCAATGAGAGTTTATTAAAAAGAAGTGCTTATCTTCAGAGAGAGATAATCACAGTGCATTTCCAGTTGGATTTCTTAAAAACAACCAACTCCCCAAAACCACAGCCCATGAAGAAAAAAACTTAATGGGAGAGACCTGTAATGCATTTTTAAGGAATGTGGTTTGGTATTTAAGCACTGCATGAAAACAGGAGAGCTCTTTAAATCCACTCAGGATCTTCCTATCTCCTGGGTTTCATTTTAGAATTCAGTGTCATCATAACGCACAAGGACACTGTTCTTCCTGGCTTTAATCTGAATATTCCACTGGGTTGATTTTCATTGAAACCAGCAATATCTTTCCTTTCATGAAGGATTCCTTTATGAGGCACACTTAAAATTTTTGATCTTGATTTTTGGTACTGCTGACTGATAATCAATCTTTGTTTTATGAATAATATCTTTCAGTATAAATATTTTAATTAAATTTAGCAGGAATTACTATGAATAATATATTTTACCATCAAAAGCAATCACTAATACTGTAGCATTTGATGTTCTGGATTTTCTTTACCATATAAAAGCCTTCTCTCTGCGTGTTAAGTTATATTAGCTGCTTAAAAATATAAATACATAAATGATGGCTCTAAATATTTCACTTTGTCTTTTGTCCTACACGTGATTTCACAGGCTCATTTCAAAGTGAATATGTGGTTTTGACAAATTCAAAATATATTCTTGGAGTGTGTGACATAGCTATCAGTGATGCTAGAAATTTCGAGAGCCAGATTCACAAAGGAGTCTGACAACAGTGATGTGAACTCAGAAGTCAGTGGTTCTTGTTGGATTGAGGCTGGCAAATGTTCACAGTGTTGGATTAAAGCATTTTTTGTAGCTGCTTTTTTGATGGAGAGCTCACAAAACAAAAGATTCAGTGCTGGCCAGAAAAGCTGGGCTCTCTAGAAGAGTGGCAAGCCCCAGAATGGTCCCAAAGGAAGAGGCAAAGAGCAGAGGAGCTCTGGCCACACCAGCTCAGCTGGGCTCCCTGCTCTCTTTGGCTCTCTGGGCTTTCTTTCTGTAACTGTGGCCAAATAGGAATAAAAGGGAATTCGAGAGTCCTGGATGTGCAGCACAGCAACTCCTTTTGGTCTGTGCCTTTTGCTGGTGTCAGCTTGAAAGTAGGATCTCAAACTCAGCATACAGAAGGAAAAAAGTGAAAGAACAACTTGCATCGTTATTTTGTTCGCTAATTGGGCTTAATTTCCAACATAGCTACTTTGGTCCATTCATTTCTGGCTTCATGCTCCCCTTGTTTATCAGAAATTATCTCAACACAGCTCTTTGGTTTTATGACTAGGCAGTTTTTGGTTTGGACTACTTAAATCTTCCTGTCTTGTACTTTTAACTTTGGTGAAATGGTTTTATGCATCAGTCTGAACTTTTGTTTCCTTGGATAACTAGATTTGTCTGTGGAACAGGAGGTACAGACAACAGTATCCCTGTAGTCTTTATTTTTTTGTCATGTACTTGCTGTTTTTATTTGTGCTTTTTCCTGCTGATTTCTTGCTGAACTTCAGGAAACTACAGCAAAAACAATATAAAAAGGAAAGCCAGCTCAGGAATATATGAAGCTTATTTTATATTCCAACACAAATTTTAGCACTCTGCTTAAGAAAAAAATGTGGAGGAAGATTAAATTTACTATGTATTCCTAAACATCCCACCCTTTCTGAGCAAGGCAGTGGTGCTGAGAGCTTGGTTGTTTGGGAAGCAAGCATTTGCCTGCCTGCAAAGTGAGGGGCGGTGCAGGGAACACCCTGCATGTGAATCTCAGGCAGAAATGGAAAAGGGGACTGAGAAGAGAGACAACTTTGTGCAGTCTAAAAGCAGCAGGCAGCTAAAGTGCTCCTAAATCAATAATTGCTTGCTAGAGATTTATATTGTTTTTAATAGAAAGCCTTGAAATATATTTCTGTAGCATGAAACTCAGTGGTCATGCAAAGCAGAATTATGTAATTGTCCACACATTCCACTTGAAGCTGTAGGGAAAATACTGAGCTCTACAAATCTGTATTTTATCCTGTATAATGTTCACTAAAGCTTTACAGCAGGCTTAATCAGTTGGACATGAATTAATGATGGTTATCAAACAAAAAATAATGAATTCCAAATAAATACTTATTGCATAATTGAAGTCACAAGAATTTTCTATGAATAAAATATATTTGTATTTACAATGCATAAATTCAGTTGTGACACTGTTGGCCATAAACAGCTTTCTGATGGAAGTATTGATGAGCTATGTTAAATTAGTAATAGCTTGAATACATTTCTTAATTATGCCACCAACTTTGTGTGCAGGAATATTGTTTGAAGTGAATTGGCTGCTATTTTGTCTGTACTAGGGGAACAAAATGGTGGGACTTTTTTTCTTTATTTTTAAAACCTAACATATACTCAAGAGCCTCAGTTGATGATAGACTGTTTTGGATTAGTCTTTTTTGTTTACATGTGCAGTGGATATTATGTAATTTGCTTCTGCTTTGCCAAAGACAATTCAGATAATTTTGTAATTGGTGCAATAATTAGCTCAGATTCACATGTATTGGAGAAAACATAAATATGTTACTCTAGGCCTTCTCAAAGAGCAAGGCAGAACATACCATACAGCTGCATACATGGTGCAGCATTAACAGAAAACTCTTTATGTTCAAAAAAAGAACAAATCAGCAAAGGTAAAATGTAATTTGGGGATACTTGAGGGTAGCTCTGGAGTCATCAGACTCATACAGTGTGACACAGACTATTGGTATTTAGCATTAGAAATGGAAGGTGCAGAGGAGTGGCACCTTTGCTCTGCTGTGAGCTCCTGCTGGGCTTAGTGGCTAGGGAGAGAAATGATTTCCAGACCCAGATGTGGTTTGGTACTGGTGGGTTAGCACAGGAGCTTTGCAAAGCACATCACCTCTTTGCACATTGGCTCCCTAATCATAAAATGAGAATAACTCCTACCTACACAGCTGGGGCTGTGATGTTTGTATAAGGCTTTAATCCATCAAGCTGAGCCATCCTCAGTCGTTGCAGTGTTAGTTTTTGAAGGATGATTTGAGTGCTTCCAGTTGAATTAGCATCACACATTTCAATGGATGTGAAATTTGGTTTTTAATGAGCATAAACCACCCCCTGCTTTGGAAGCAGTGTTATCACTATTACTCTCTTATCTGAGAGCCCTGGCTATGGCCCATAGTAAAACCCTTCTTGCAAAGAGCTCTGAAGGAGAAACAGATAAATAGAAAAGCAAGGCAGTACAAGTGCATGATAGGCAGAAGCCTTAACGTGTCAGCAATCTTACTGCATTTTGCTCTTCTTTTTTCCTCAGCAAATGGGAAGTTTCAGGAGATAATTACAGAACAAATAATGAGCCTTGTCAGCATTAGCCACCCTGAGAGAGAAGCACAAAATGGTGAGTGTTCCAAGGTGCTTGCTTAAAAGTGTTAGTGAGATGGGTAAAAGAATGTTGGAGGAGCATGAGGAAAAGATGGGAAGCAAAGCAAGGCTGGGATAATGGGAGGAAGTGTCAGAGTTAGAGCAGAAGTGCAAAGGAACTCGTGTCTGAGAGATTTAATTGTCCTTAATGCCTTCTTAGCACTGAGGAGAAAAATTCTGAAGCATAAAACTATGTCAGGAAAAAAAAAAAAAAGCATGAATGAAGGGCATGAGAAACTGTTCCATGAATAAAATCATTATTTCCTAACAAAGGGTACATCCTCTTAAAGAGTGGGGTCTGATGATCCCTTTGGCTCCTCTTAACCAGCTCACTGCACTTGCACTAAAATCCACATGGGTTCACAGTGGGAGAAGGGCTTGTGATTTTTGAGAATTGTGACCCAGTGAAACACCCTCTCCAGAAATGTTGAAGTGCTTCAAGTCACAGTTCTGTCTTTGGTCTACCAAAGAGGTTTTAGACCAGGTCTAAGGAATAAATCTTCTTGAGAAGTGATAAATTTCTTCATCCTGCACATTTAAAATACACCAAGATAAAAGAATAAAGAAATATACCATGAAGAGTAGTAGTGTGTTAGCACAGGTGGTATCTCCATGGTTCTTCTCTCTCTTTTGTATTTTATAGATGTCTTTTAAAGACATGCATATACTTACGTACTTCATCTTTATTTATGTTCCACTATTAAGAAAAATCCAGAAAGGCAAAATTGAGTGTTTTGGTTTGTTATTTTTCTTGAAATAATGAAGAATTAGAATGAGATTTACAGTGCAGTTTATACTCTGTGTGCACCTAGTCTTGGATGAGGCCAGCACTGGGGAGAGTCAGAGAGACTCCCACTTAGCACTTCTAGTAAAATCTGTTTTTCAAATAAATACTTTCAACAACAGAGCTAGTTAATCATACAGAAATGATTAATTTTTTTTTTTTGGTCATAAGATTTGCAACATTTAGGTCATACTTAGTGCAAGGACAAAGAAACAGTAAGATTTTCACTTTATGGCTCCTATTTCATCAGTAGCAGGAGTAGGTCAGAACAATTACAGTACATCTCATAAAACTGTCTGCCTCCCTACTCTGCAACTTGATTATTCTGTATAAATTTTCAACTGAAACTGTACAATCTGCAATATTTATACTATGACATGAAGCTGTAATGATGTGAAACCTCTCCATTCATTCATGTCCATCCACAAAAGTGAGACTTTGAGTAAATTTTGCTTAGTCTCTAAGAAAATAACACAGACTTCATCCTTTAGAGATCTGTTTTACTGTACCCTTTTATTTCAAAGTTACATAATTTTTTGTCCTACCCACGTGAAAGAAAAATTAAAACAAATTCCAGCAATATCTGTGGGTTAGATTGTGAAGAGAAAAATGACACCACACAAAATATTCTTTAGAACTCAACAAGAACATGACTATTTTATAACTTTAAAAGAGCAAACTTTTAGATTCTTGTGGCAGTGCCAGTTGTGTTCTCTTTTTCAAATGTTGTCAAAAATTATAAAGCATAAAAGCTTTCAAGCACTGAAGATTAATCCTCCCTCCCAGAAAGATATAGATTGTAGTCAAATTCTATAAACCAGGTTTTGCTTCTAGCTACATATTTTTAAGTATAATTCTGAGGCAATATCAAAGCAGATGGTGCAACAGCAGCATTGAAAAAGCATTTGGTGTATTGTAAGTGTCAGGTTAGAATTCACAACCTGATGAATTGCCCACAAGTTCAGTGCTAAAATGGTGCCATTTCTGTTTTAAAATAACTAAGTTAGAAACTATTTTCAGAACTAGAATTAAAATAAAAAAGAGAATAAATAACCCATATGTCCCTTGTTGTTTTTAAATATTTAAGTGTCAACTGGAATTGTGAAAGCAAGGGTTATGTGTATTGAATTGCTATAAAACTTTCCATTTGTTCAGAATTTTCATGCTGTGTGAACAGTGTTTTCAAAGACCTTTGCAGCTGGTATTGTCAGCATACGCAGTAGATTGGAGTTTTACATAATACTTCAGGAGTAAAGACTCTTGGCTTTGAAGGAAACTTTGTTTTAAAGGTAGCAAATTCTCAACAATATCACTGGCTGGAAGCAAAGAAGTCTTCCTCAGGTGATGGATAAAAAATTGACCTTTCTAACTATGAATAATGTCAAGTGCTGAAGCCATTAAAGTTCAGTTTCCTCACAACTATAAGACTACATGATGCTATTTTATATTTCTATTCAGGAGAAAAAAAAAAAAAAAAAAAAAAAAAGAGGTTAGCATTTCTTTCATACTGTAGATAAGAGGAGACAGCTCCCATTTAGCTGGCAATTCCCACAAAGAAATTTGAGGTTTTATACCCCTATTTGAGTGCCAGAGGCATTCATGGACCTTCATTTAGAAGCTGAGAAGACAGAGGGCTGTAAGAAACTCTGGAATAAGAAGCTTCCAGAGGACAAGGAACTGCTTATTCCGGAGTTTCTGTGCTCTCCTCGTTAGGCAGAGGTCCCCCCTGGCAGCTGGGTGGCAGAAGCCCCGTGTGAATTTGCCATCCGACGGGCTGGGGCAGCATTGGTTACCTTGCCGATGATAATGCAGCCAGGAATCGTCTTTGGGAGGGGAGCCAGGCATTGATTTGTTTCTGGAGCTCTGCTGGTTCATTGGCAGCCCTGTGGGCTTTGGGAGATGTGGAAAAGAGGAGCACAGTTTGTTTCTAAATGTGCTGCTGTGCTGGAATAGGTGCTTTGGTAAGGGGGACCAGCGCTGTGACACCGGGGAGTTTGGTGCTGCTGGTCCTGTGGGGCTGAGCCTGCATTTTCTGAGTTACTTCCATATTTCGTGGTGCCTCTGCTTCTCCCCTGTTCAGAGAGCTCTTGGAGGGCTTAGCTATGTGTTTTATCTTTCGTTGTTCAGATTCTTGTTTGCAGATGATCTTCACAAGGGGAAGACAACTGCCTTTCAGGACAGAGCTAGCAGCAATCTCTGCGGCATTGCTTACTCAAAGCCACCTGCAGTAATTAAATTTCCCAGGCAGTGCTGAGAGCTTGGTGCTCCTGCAGTGTCAGTGGAAAGACAGTGGCACTGCAAGTCACCAGGTGTAGCCCAGATCTGAGACTGGCTTCTTCTGCTGTAAGGATGAGAAGCATCCTCCTGTTCAGTTTGGTATGGTTTCCAATACACTGGTCCATGGAGAAGGCAGCTGCCTCTCCAGAGACTATAAAAATGAGATGCCTAGCTAGAAGAGCTCCATTGAATGGCAGGTTTGTGGCTATAAACATGTTACGTGAAGCATATTGTTTTAAAATACCCAAAATGCTATACTGAAAAAAACAAATCATGAGATTCTGAGGTGAGGAAAAGACAAAAGGGGTAGCTCTTTGTACATGAATAAGTTTTTTTCTCCTTTTTTTCTTTCTGCTATGAAGCAGAGCTGGTGTTTAATCAAAACTTCAGTGAATTTAATATACACTGTAGGTGTTTTAGTACCTATAACCTTATTTCTTGCTTGGTTTCTTGAAAGGAAAATAACCTCTCGCAGGATTTGTTTTTAATGAAATGTAGGTAATGTGTTTTTTGAGCTTAGAAGAGTGATGCCATGAGGCTGCTCTGGGAGGAAGCGTGGGGAGTTCTTTCCCATCTGTCCCTTAAGGACACTGGCCTCGGAAATCACCCTGCAAGCAGGTGCCTCTGCCAGGTCTGCGCTGCTGGTGGCTCTCAGGTGATGACAGTGGTGTGTGGTAGAGAGTGTGTTACCTCCAAAACTGCTAACCAGAGAGTAAAGAACTGTTGTTTCTGCTTTTTCCTCTGGGATAAGTCAGTGTTTTCCCAATTAATTAAACGCAGCCTTACAGGTAAAGCAGAAATGTGCATTGTTAACTCCTGTGCAGCTGTGAGCTCTGGAGAGGGTGGGCTGCAAATTTGTGCAGGAAAGACAACTTTTTTTTTTTTGTAGAGATTTGGCCTGGGAATACCAAGGAAAGTTATTCTTAAAGTTTGTCCTGTTATGGCAAGAATGCTCAAGTAGTATAATGCAGGATTTGTTTACTTCTAGCTTAAATAGCTGTATTTTTTAAATGAAATCCTGGTGTTCTATCTTTCCTGGCTTTCTAAGGTTAATGTTGTAAACAACCTTAGCATTTACAAAAAGCCTGAAAATTTCCAAGTAAGCAAAGTGATTCTTCAACTGGCATGAAAACAGAGAATGGTTTGGGCATGTTTTAGGAGGTCTGTAGTTATTTCCCCCTACTTTAGATACGTTTGGAGAAGTTGTTGTCTGACAGCTGATAGGCAGATGTGAAGGCAGAGCTGACCCCATACTTGGGAGGATATTGCTGGTGTTATCATCAGAATCAAAAGTAAAGTGAAGAATCGAATAATCTTGATATTCTTCTGCTACCTGAAGGTCCAGGAAGGGGATGTGGCTCCTTGTGGTCTTCATTCATGTGCTGCATTCTTTCCTAACTGTTAAAAAGTGGAAAAAAAAGAAAAAAAAGAAAAAAAAGAAAAAAAAAAAAAAAAAAAAGTGAGGAATGTGCCCTGAACATTTTCAGCTGGGACACTCTGTATTTCTTTGGCTGCATTTCATCTTTGGATGATGCTAATAGGTGATATCTAAACCCAGGCTGACTCTGTAGTCCAAGACCAAGGAAAAGCAATGCTCTCTAGCACTCTGGCCCTATGACAAAGTGAAAATCCTGAGAAGGCTTTGCCTGACTTCCCTACACGGGTGTCTCACACGGCTTCTGTGCTCGGGTTAGTTGCCTTGGAAACCAGTGACTGTGCACATGGGCACGGAGCAGGGCTGCAGTTTGTGGACGTGGCCCTTGGGGGCCCCATTACTGAATTTCTTATGTTTAGAAATACTTTGTAATAAGGCCCCTGGTGTCACTTATTAGCAGTAAAGTGTAGGGCAGCCTTCATCAGCATCAACTGCCAATTTGTTTCTTATGGAAATGAATCCACGTTGATGGTGTGTAAGAATTTTTGGAGATTTTCTGCTGGAACAGAATTCTCACTTGCTCTTTTTATGCTGCCACTTGACACACACTTCTCTAATTTGCGTGCTTTTCTACTCATTATATTGATTTCAGCCTTCTCGATGAAATAAAGTAACAACTTGCAAGGGGAAGATGGGCAGAGAGAGAGGAAATAAACTCATAGAGAAGCATTTTGTCTGCACCATGTTCTGCCTTAAATTACAGTACTGGAGTTGAAGCAATTTTAATCTTCACTGACTAATCTGCCTTTTTTTTTTTCAAAGTTTTGTGCCTTCATCTTTGCTAAATGGTGTTTTGATTCTCTTTAAAATGCAAACTAAAATATTAACATTTAAGGCAATGTCGTAGAAATGAATATATGCCTATCTCATTTTTTCTATTACCTATTTCATTTTTTCTATTACCTCTTAGGAAGTACAGAGATGAGTAAGATATTTAAAAGGCTACAAGCTAGCCAGAAATCTGGTGTAAAAAGAATTTCAGTTACAAGGCAAGTTCTGGAAAGCTTGGGTCCAGGGCTGTGCAAGACTTTTTTCTGTAGGTTTTGTGGGATTTTTGTGTGTTTGGACTAGTTTATTCTGTTATTATGGCTTCATTTTCCTGCAAATATTGCAAAACTGCCTGTATTGTTTGAGAATGTCCCAGAGAACCTATAGCCTCTTTTTATTGTGGTGATCAATCCACAACACCACAGGTCCCCATCCCCTCCGCAATGGAAATGCATAAATTCCTCTTCAGATCTGACATCCTGGTGTGCTGGTCAAAGAGAGAGAGAGGAGGGAGACAGAGAAAGGCATTTCATTCTTGCTGTTGAGTACATTGGTGTCTTTCACTGACAGTTGAGAGATATTTGATGGGAAAGGCTAAACATTACTGGAGGAAGCAGGCAAATATGAGAATTTAATTTAAAACCCAAAGATCTTTTGGTATTATCTTTTGATTAAAAATCCCAGAAAAACAAGCCTGAAAAAGCTGAGAGGAATGAGAGGGATATACTCAATAAATGGCCTTTTCATGCAATCACATTTTGGGGTCTTTAAGAACCTCTTTGCTTCACGGTTGAATTCCTGTAGTCTAAGCAGTGCATACACTCCTATACACAGAGATCAGTATCTTTTGAGTAAACTCCTTTCTTGTCATTAAGACTTGACATTTCTGTTCATTGTGGCTGCCTCTCTGCAATAACCTTTCCTCAGAGGATATACAAACTCTCTTTTGAGACGTGAGTACCAGGAAGGGGCTGCATACGGAATAGAGAGGAGGAGTTACTCTTGTTCACAGAGGCTGACTGGAGAGGCACCTGATTTACTGACATATCCTACATGTTTCAGACAAGAGGGGCTATGGAAATCAGAGAAACATGGTGGTCTGTTTGGTTTCTGGTCTCATGTAGTCCCTCACCAAGGCAGGTTTGTTTTTCTATGGAAAATTCTCTTAGGTTTTCTACAGTGGAGTTTTAAATGTCTTTGGTGTTAAGGCATTTGATACTTTACTTGTGAGATTGTATCAGAGCCAGGATATTTCATTGCTAGGCTGTCTCCTAATATTCCATTAAAATAAAAAGAAGAGTTTCTCTATGGAGAAATTCTAATGAAATACTGCCACTGCAAAAACTGACTCTATAAAGGACCCTGCAAGAAAAATGAATGGTGAAACTCCCTAGACAGAAAAAAAAAAAAAAAGATTAAATTTAAAATGACAAACAATGGAAGAGAATCCTTTAACAAGAACGAATCTAAATTGCTTGAACTTCATTGTGCAAAAGGTCTCAATTTCTGAAGTCTGCTTTTCTTCCAACATCATCTCTTAATTACAGTGAAAACGTCCCTTGAATGCCTGACATCATTTATAATCGGATCTCATTCATTGTTGCTCATGATATTCTCATCATTAAAATTGTTATTTATACATATATGCAAATGATTAATATTTAAAAACCTTTTGAGTTGCAAGCTATAAGTTGTAATTTACTTTTTTTTTTTTGCTTCCAGTAGAATGAGAATATGCACAATTATCACTCAGAATTGTTGTTCCCCTCCAAAAACCCACTCCAAGACCAGTAAACAAGATAATCAAAAATCTTTCAAGTTGCATAACTTGAAAAGAAGAGTTAGGTGAGGTATCAGTGGGATTTCACACTGCCCTCTAACCTTTCCTGTTTCATTCTAATTCCCTCTAAGTTGCAGTTACACTTTTATCTATTCCCTATGGTTGTCAGGGATGTTGAAGCAATATTTGCTTTCCCAAGGCTGCATCCTAAAGGATAAATCCTGGCCACTGGGGACAGAAAGTGGGTATTTGCTGCTCTGCCCAGCAGAGATGACTTTTGCATGAGAGGAAGTAAAATAATCAAGTTTTCTCCTTTTTATGGTTGAATCTTCCACACAGTATCTCAGGGCATTCCCTTTCAAAGTTATTTAGCCTGAAGCAGACTGTTGCTATTCTAGTAAAAAAAAAGCATAAGAATTTTTTTTCTTACTGATCTTTTTAAAACTCTTGAATGGCTGAACTCCAATTACTTTCCATCATATGATAGGTTCAAGCTAATGTTAATAATTTAATTTCGTACTGATATTTTGCTGAAGAAGTAAAAGCTGAAGTGGTTGCAGTCTCTAAGTTGAGATACCTTTTTTGTGACTCTTCATTACCTTGGAAGAACTCTCTTGCAATGGCACAGTAATAAAAAGTGTTCAGAAGAAGGCTGAGCACAGAAGTTGTGGTTGTTGCTCATGCTGTGTGTGATGCTCTTTGAACCAGCAACCTAGTAAGTGTTCATTTAGCACAGGATATCATATTAATTGAGAGGATCATCCCATGAACCACTCACATGCACTGAATCTTTGTGATGTGTTCTCCTGCATTAATAGTTTCTCTCAGCAGTGGCTGAAACCTGCTCAGCTAAAAATGCCAAAGGAAGGTGTAAGGGGGAGTACTGTGGACTCAAGTGTGTCAAAGTGGGAATCCTGACATTTTCCAGTGACTGCTGTCAGTCTGAACATTTTGCTTTTGTACACACAGAAATACTTTCACAGGGCTGAGTGTTTTGGAGACAGAGGCAGCCAGATCTGACTTGGAGCAGACATTTCTCCAGCTGAGCCTCCCAAAGGGCTCCTCCTGGGTGGTATCCCCAGTGTTACATGTCTGCTCTCCTCATCACCTGCTGCTCAAAACCAAGTAAAAATGCAGGCTACTTTCTTTAAAAACTTGGTAGGGGATATCTTCAATGGCTCCTCTTTCAATGTCTGTAGCATTAAAATAAATTTACCCTGATGTAGGACGTCTGAAAATTTGCATTTATGAAAACTCCCAGGCTTTTATAATCAGCATAGTCTTCCTGCCCAAAGCTGTGGCATTGCACATTGAGAATGAAAGTTCATGTTATGACCTTGTCAAGTGAATGATGTTGTCCAGCAAAATTAGAGCAAGCACACCACCCTGTCAAACCTCCCTGGCTTCTGAGAGTGCAGTGAGATGAAAAGGACTTGCATGCATCTGATACCAGGCTGCTCTTCCTGAGAACACCTTTAGGATAGCAGAGATGAGAAGAGGCAAACAAAGCCACTAGATCACTTTTCCCATATATACCAGATAGATATCTGTGGTAGAACTGTGAAGGCACAGAGAAGGGATGTCTAAAGGCAGAGCAGTGTGATTCAGTGTGAATTGCCAGCTTGGTAATTGAGGACTGACAATTCCCACTCTCCCTGCTTCCATTCAGGCTCTGCACAGAACCAGTTACAGCTGCTGCTTGTATTGGGTTGCAGTGGTCTCTCTTTGGAAATAATTCCTTTTTCCTTCCCGAGACTCTAAGCAAGCAACACTGGCTGTTTCAGGCATGTGAAGGAGTTATATATAAAAGCAGGGATAGGTGCTTCAGTTAACAGCTTCCTTGGAGGCTGGAGTTCAGAATAAGCATCGTGCCTCTTTCTAGTCCATCTGCTGTCACAAGGGTCCTGACCCAGCTTTGTTGCTTGGCAGGAATAATATGCCATCAACTCTGCCTTTGCTTACCTGATTGTTGCCCTGGATGTCTCCTGAAGGAGCCTCACCTGTCTGTCCTACAAATGATGTGCAGCCTTTCCAATGCAAGTAACCTTGGGAATCCTCTCCCAGACAGGGCAATGTTTTCATTCCCTGGAGTTAAAAATGCATCTGAATCAAAGTGATGTTTGAATTGCCCCTGAGAGACTGAGTGAAGCCAAATCAGTACTAGCAGTGGTGAGAAGATGATGAAAATGTCCCCTTGGTGACTTGGATCCCTGGGGATATCCATGGCCTCAGGCAGAGCAGCTGCTGCACAGGTGCTCCTCCTGCGTCCTGTTCCCTGGGGCTTGTCAGTGATGGCTGCAGGAGTCTTGGCCAGCCCTTTGGCAGGTGCTGCCTCTGGGCACTGATTTAAGCCACTTTCAGGCTCCTCCTTTGTGCCCCTCCAGTCTGAGTTTCTGCTGCAGCCCCACCTGGCTCTTCCAATTGAAGCAGCACTTCACCACGGGCTCATGTTTGGATGATATTGATCCCCTCACTTTAGCTGTCAGTCTTTTAATTAAAAATATAATAAGGATCGTTAAATCATGCTACATTCCCTGTGCAAGTTAAAACCCTAAGATTTAATATTGAGAGATTTTGTGGGGCTGGGGGCTGATTGAAACAAGACTTTACTAAAGGTGCAAATTGGTGAAAAAGAGTACATCACAGTTACAAAATAAAAATGTTAGTTTATATTTTTGAAACAGATAAGCTTATTAGGAGAAGGTTATTTATTTGTACACTTCGACCTTTGGAAGTAATACAGTGAAATATGCTAACAATGACTCTTGTTTTTCTTTTTAAATATTTATTTCAGAGCCCTATAAAAATAACAATCTCGTTTTCTGAAAGGATTTGGTATAATCACAGGGTGTTTACAGTTAGAATTAAGGTACGTGTGGCACCTGCTGCCAATTAGTTTAATTGATATGAGAGTCTGAGTACATCTAAGAGGGCAGGATTTCCCTACCTGAATTGAGCCTTCTTCAAAGACCAGCAGAAAGAGTGTGTGTGGAAGAGGGAAGGAGAAAAACAAGTACAACAGAAAACCTATCTCTAAGGGGACCTGGACCAGGACAGAACTGGATCTTGGGGTAGCTAAAAAGTATTTTCATCATCTTGAATTTCTTTTTTGTTGCTGTTGTTGGTTTGTTTGTGGGTTTTTGGTTGGTTTTGTTTTGTTTTGTTTTTGTTTTTTAATCTAATCTGCCAACTGACCTTACCTGTTCCCTTAAGAGGAACAAGCTTTGCATTAGAATTTTGACTCAAATGTTAGAATTTTGAATGATTTAAGTTGGATGCAGTGTGGGCCAGGAGTAATTTTCTGTTTCTTTTGATGGTGCTGCAGTGTCACAGAAAGGAGAAGAAGGTGGCAAGTTTAACCTCTTATGCAATAGTAGCTGCTCCAAAGACTTTATTTTGAGGGGTTTTTTTGCCAGTAGAGAAGTAGCCAAGATGTGATTCACTCCTGTAGGATTGCAGAGGCAGCCTGCTTGACTTGTACGTGGTCGAAGCTGTCAGTTCAGCTTTCTTGAGGTAAAGGAAGGGTTAATTTGGGGAAAACAAATTTTTCCTCAAGCTTCTCTCAGTGCTGAGCTGCATTGAGAGGTGTCTGTGTCCTGTGATCCCAGGACAGCTCCAGCTTTGGGAAGAGGGGCTGCACTGGCAGGACTGAGGTGCAGCTCTGCAGCTCCTCCCTGGTTTCTGCTTCTGGCTGCACCTGCCAAGCAAATCAGACAAGCAGAGGAGTTAGGAAATCAAGATCAGCAACCAGATAAGGAAGAGGAAAGGAGAATTTCGTGCCCTGATGGCTCATCTGGCTATCTACATTTTGGGTCACTTGTTGTTGGTACCTTGTCTGTATTTCTCCACTCTTGGCCTGAGGAGCACATATTTAACATGAATTCCCATTTAAAAAGTGAGTTGGGGAAAGAAAGGAGGGGAAAATGAATCACCTTAAAGAAATTCAACATTTGAAATAGTAAAACTCTAAACACTGACCAAATGTTGCTCCCTTGCAATGTTAGATGATTCCTTTTTGCAGTGATATTTTAGATTCCTTGGTTTTATTTTTATTTGGCTCGATTCTATTTGAAACTGTAATCCTTTAGGAATTCTCTCTAGTAAACTCTCATTCAAACCACTGGGGATTTCAGCAATCTGTTGGTACAGTCTTTCACCATGTTTTTGAGTTATTTATAGATATGGTCTTGCATCACTGAAATATTTCTGCATATTGTTCCAGACAAAGCCAGTAAATTCAATATGTCACTGTGTATCCCCTGACTTGCCTCCAAGGCCTTGTTTTTCATGGAGTGAAAAAAATACTTTATAGAAGAGTGGGAGCTGTCTGACTGCGAAATGGGCTTGAATAATAACACCAGCTCTCAGATGGAATTTGTTACTCTAGATGAATCATCAAGTGCTCATTAAACATCTATCTACCCTAGGAAGAGAGAAAAAAACCTTTGTCTTGATGCTACCCTTAGGATCTGGACAAAAAATAATTTTATGTTGGAACATGGAAATGGTAAACTTGACCAAACCATCAGCTGTGGTAGTTTCACTTCTATTTGATTCCAACCTGAGAAACCCTCACATCTTGCTCTTATAATAACACTACCATAAGAACACTCATTATTCTCAGAAGGCCTTGTAGTGAAGTGTGGAAAGGGCTGCGTCACATTCCATCCTCTTTGGAGAAATTATCCTTTGGCTCAGATGGCAGAACAACTTCCTTTCACATGAACATACAAAAGGGCACCAGGGCACACCATGAAACCAAAGACATGAACAGCCTTTCTTAAGACCCTGTTTTAGTTTGCATCTTTCTCCTGTGAACTCAGTTTTGTGGCAGGAAGGGCACATTTTGAATAAGAAATCAATATAAGGAGTGTGGTGAGGAATAAGTTTTTGTCTTCTTCAACCCCGTTGTAGGAATGGCAGCTGTGGATCATGCTTATACTTTGATTTAGCTCTTCACTACATCCTTTATTTAGCATCAGACTTCTTTGCAAGTAGCAGTTTTCCTGGGCTGTGCAATGACAGTGTCTGATGCCACAGTGGAAGCTCTGCCATGCTATCACTGACTTTAATTCCCTCTTCCCAGTGTTATATGACCCCTTGTTTGCCCTGTGTTCAAAACGTGCCTGGCAATGGCTGCAGCAATTCTGTTCATCCTGCAGTCTCATTGGATTTCATTTTATTTTAACCCAGGTTTAACTTTTGTTGCAAGGCTACAGACTGTTTTATACAACAAATTTTCAATTTTGTGTTTGTACAAATATTATTTTAAATTTTTTCATAGCCTAATTTATCTCCAGTCTCAGCAAATAAAACTTTCATATCTGGTAAATCATGCACCGTTAACTGTCATGTGTATGATTTGCTTTGCTTCTTTCATTCCCCATTTAATTGAGAAGCTACCTGGAACAGTTTTTAGCCTTCTCATTACTTAATCTTAATTGCAATATCTATTAATTTATATTGTGTTAATACTTTAATGATATGAGAGCTAGTAAGTGACTATTGTTATTGTTCATTAGCCATGTAAATGCTGAGGTTTGGGTTGGTCTTTTTTCTTTTTTTCTTCTTTGCCTTTTTTTAAATCCACCTAATGTCAGCTTTTTTTGCATGTAGAATACTGTAAGGGTGAATGAGGTAAAGATATTTTTATTCATACCAAGCTAAAATACCTCCAAAGCAATCTCAGTGGAATCGTTAATTTGCTATGAACAAATGTCTCAATTAAAGCTGCTTTTACATTTTCTCATCATTCTCTGATTAACTATTAAAAAGGTGAACTTAGTTTTAAGTCCCTTTGGCAGTTCACGTTCTGTTTACTGGAGAAAACTTCCTGTCAGGTTTGCATCATTTTTGGATAAAAAGGCTGGCACTGGGTGATGAGGGTGATGTCCTGTGTGGTGTCTGGCATTTGCAGTGTGGGATCTTCTCTGTGAGGGTGAAGTGCAGCTGGGACAGAACAGCTGTAAAAGCACAGGGGTGGCAGAAGCCAAGGATGCCAGGAGGTGTGTGGGTACGTGGATTTCTGCCTTTAATTTGCGAGAGCTGTGGTTTGCACGTGTCACGTTCAAGGGAGAACAGAGCAGGAACGATGAAGGAGGGGCTGACATTGTGTGGCTGCAAATAAAAGTTATAAACCCTCAGCTTTCCCACACTGACTGGTAGGTCTCCCCGCACAAAGTTCTTTGAATTTGATCTCCTGCTAACATGATGTTAATTTTACTCTGAAAAAAAATTTAATATGTGAATCCAGAAAATATCAGTAACCCTGGAGCTTGCTTAACATTGTAAAATATTCAAGATGTGTTGGATGAAATTTGGGCAGTAGGCATTTTTTATTAAAAGGTATGGATTTCAAATATTTGAGAAAGAGTTCTGCTTCAGTGTCAAAAATGCAGAGAATTGGCAGCAGAAGCCTACATTTTATGTGAACAGTGATGTTTTACTGCCAATTTACTTTTGTTGAATGCAAGGCCACAAAAGGAAGCAGAGAAGGAGGGGTTGTGGCTGCAGGGAGTGATGATACTTGGGAGATGTTAAAATTGCAGAGTTTATGGGTAGCCCCACTGTCTTCCTCACTTGTGCATCATCCTAGAAGAAGTGCTAAAGCTTATCTTTATTTAATGCTGTTCAGTCCTGTGTGTAATTTGCATGAGCACGAGGTGGTGAGGAAAAGAGAACTCAAGAGAGTTTTCTGTAGGGCGAGGGGGTGGGAGGCATCTTGCTTTTCCATGCTTGGTTTGTACAGGCAAGAAGTCACAAAGAGCAGCTTTGAATCATAGAGGATATCCCATTCTTGTTTGGTCCTCCTGACCTACAAAAGAGACAGAAATGACTTTATGCAGCCTTCTGTTTGGTGTCTGGGAGGAAAATCAGACTGTAAAGTAATTTAAGGTTGTTGTTGCTTGAATATTAAAATGCATTTCTTGTGTTGTGCTGAGGAGAGCTGTTGGACTGGTGCTCAGCAAAATTTCAGGCTGTATGCAAATAGAATCATAGAATAGAATCATGGAATCATTAAGGTTGGAAAAGATCTCCAACATGGCTAAGTTCAACCTGTGCCCTATCCCCACCTTGTCACCCAGCCCAGAGCACTGGGTGCCACATCCAGTCATTTCTTGGACAACTCCAAGGATGGGGCATCACCACTTCCCTGGGCAGCCCCTTCCGGTGTTTGACAACCCTTTCAGTGAAAGAATTTTCCCTGACATCCAACCCTTACTTCTCCTGACACAGCCTGAGGCCATTTCTTCTTATCTTGCCTGTTATTCCCTGGGAGAGGAGAGCAACCTCCACTTTTCTCTGACCTTCTTTCAGGCAGCTGTAGAGAGCTATGGGGCCTCCCCTGAGCCTCCTCTTCTCCAGACTGGACAACCCCAGTCCCTCAGGTGCCAAGGAGGCTGCAGTATCATCGTGAGGTGTTTTGGGATACCTCAGGTTTCTTGTGGAGCTGTTAAGTTCTTCCATATACATCTGCTCATAATTGCTTTTATGCAAAATTTGTCTTTAACTTCTGCCAGACTGATTGTTTAGCTTGACATCAGTCCCCTCGTTCTTGTTTACCATTTTATTTTTATTGCCATCAAACCGGAAGGGATCCATCTTTTCCCATGTTCTCCTTAGAGAACACCCAGAGAAACTTTTTTTTTGCAAGGACCTTTCAAGTGCCTGAGGCTTCCAGAGGCTGTGTTTGCACTTGTTGGAGGTAAGAGCTCCTTACTCTGAGCCCTCATTCTGGAGACTACCTTCTGCTCACAGCAGGTTCTTTTCCTGTTAAATTCTGTAAACCAGTTGAGAAAATGAAGCATCCTCAAATACAAACAGTAGGCCCCCATGCAGGCTGATAGCTCTCCTGTAAGGAGAGCACAACTGCAGCAAAACAATCGAGTAAAGGACACAGATAATAAACCCAAAGCAGTTAATCACCTTCAGAGTGCCCTTCACCGAAGGCAAGGAGCTGCCCTCCACCTCTGTGTACTGCCATCTACCATACAAACAAACCCCACAAAAATCTAATTATCTGAACTGATGCTGAGTATTTCCAGTGCTACAGTCGCAGGAATGTTCAGTTGAAACAGTCCTTTGCCTGGCAGGTTCATTTGTCAAAACCAGAATGTGTTGTAAAACGTTTTGCTAAGTTCCTGCTGAAATGAGGGTAGGTCTCTCAAAAATCCATTCAGCAGGCACCTGGTGAGATGCTTTGCAGACCCCTTGGGTCACTGCTGGGTGCAGGGGGGCAGATAAGTGTTTGGGGGATGTAGCATTCCTAGATGGGGGCTAGGGGAGGATAAAGCATAAGTTATGGATTGTGTCTCTGTCTGCACGAGCAGGTTGGATGCCTGAAAATACATAGCTAGAAGTGTTTGAGTGGCTTGCTGCCAAATATAACAATTGTTCCTTAAGCAGTTTCAAACTTTTCTTTCACAGAAAATTCTAAAATGTAGTTTCCTTCTCTAACAATGCTCAGTTTAAAAAAAGAAAGAACAACTCTTGAGAATTGGAAAATGTGTGTTGATGAGCGCAGCTCTTTGTTACAATATGTTGCTGAATTTTAGATGTTTGTAATGTTACATTTTGGAGGTAATTCCCTGATTCAAAACACCTGTTTGTACCAGAATGTTTTGGGTTTCTTTTCCTTTTTTAACCATCCTGGCTTTTCCGAGATGAAAAGGATGTGTCTGGTGTGTAAAACGCTTTGATTTATCAGAGGTAAGCCTTGCTGTTAGCAGAGATAAAGGGCCTTGTTTACAAGGTGTCTATATCCTTAGAAAAAAAGGAGTTTCCAATAATTGAATAAGGTGTCGTGAATGTATAGATTAAACTAGAAGGCCAACAGCAAGCGTGATGAACTTCAAAAGAACAGCTTCTCATCTCTCTGGGGACCTTCATTAACGAGTCACCAGATAGGCAATTACTGTACAGTTCTTATAATGACCGGGATCAGACACAAGCAATCAGCACAGTAGGCAGCAAGAAAGCAAGCAGAAAAAACCTGTGAAAATATGCCATTAAATCTTAATTATTCTTCAAAAGAAAACAAGCACGACTAGGGGGCAAATAACTGTAAGGAATATACAGAACTGTATCCAAACCTGCTGGCTCAGGGCAATGATATTTAGTTATTAGCAGCATCAACGTTTATTTAAAGCTAAGTGTTATGTTCACAGACCATTCTGAGACGTATGTTCCACCTGTTTGTTGTAAGCCTGAGGAAGAGCTACTGTTTGCTGCCACAGGATTGTTCTCCAAATCAGGACACACACCCTTGTTCCCCTGTTGTTTTGATCTCTATTCCACTGCTCTCTAGAAACAGCAGCAGAGCCTGGGGCCCCAGGTGAATATGGGAAAATGAGAGACAGCTTTTCCCAGAAGAATGACTCAGATTGATAAAGCAGGACAGGCCATTATGGAAGAGTAAAGAGGTCACTGGGGCAGCACAGCACCACCAGGTCTGATGAAGCCTCAGCCCAACCCCCCTGCAGGATTTGCAGCAGCTTTAGTCTGGGTCCGTGGGGCTTATTTACCAGGGAAGGCTCCCCAGGTCCTGGATTGCATAAGTGGTTCCTTTACAGCTAAGTGAGCCTGTTTAGCTCACTGGAATTCTCTGGGGAAATCCTTTAATGATTATGAGAATATGAGTTTCTTGACTCATCCTTCTTTGTAAGAAATAATTATGAACTTATAAATAATATAGGTCCCATGTACTCACTGTTATTGGGGAGGAGGAGGACTCAGAAAAGGAGATATTGCACAGTAGCTACAAAGTTCCAGGTCTTTTATCTGCCCTGAATTGCCTTTTAAAAAGCCAGTTTATGCAGTGGGCCACAAAGGTCATCCACATTGCTGCCTTGCAGCAAACAATATCTTTGTTTTGTTTTGTTTGTTTTTTTGTCTATGTCCTCCAAATTTTCATTATACAAGTAAACTCATTTTGATCTGTCTTAAAAGATGTGTATAACCCAGTATAATGTGGATGTATTACTTCACCATGTATGTGAACCACCTGCATGCCTTTTTCTTGGTGTGTGTAAATTGGTTTAGTCTTTCAAGAATTAAAGTTGTTTAGGGTCAAGAGAGCAAAAAAGCAAACCCCAAAGTTGTACTGTTAGTGTAATGTTCATTTGTTTGAAGCCCACAGTACTCCAAGGCTGAAGTCCGAGATGTGGACTTGGCATTCTTTTCTACTTCTTGAGAAGCATATTAGCAGGAAAAATAGCAGCAAGACACAAAAATATCCTAACAAACAAGTAAGGGTGTTTTTAATGGCAATGCAAAATTGATCTGTAAGTTCTATGAAATGTACATATTTACTCCCTCTACACCTAGGGAGATTTGAGTTTAAAATTGATAACTCAAGATAACCTTCCTTCACAGAAGCACATGGAGGAAGTTACTTATTTGCACAGTTGTATGGATTTAGCTCCAGAGTTTTGTATGTCTAATTATCTAATGACTTTTCCAGAGTATTTTTCGTAGTGCTCCATACTTTCCCTGCAGAAAGAATAATTATGTAAATAACTATTATCAGAATGTAGTGTGCAGCTACAAAGTGTAAGATGCATTGTATGATCACATATTTGTATAGTAACTCTGGCTCTGTGAAAGATAAAAGTGAATATTGAAGCTGTGGTAGTTTATTTAGATCCATTTCTGTGCACTCATCACCTAAGGTAGTTTAACAATTTAAAGATTTGTTCTATCTGATAGGGGCTATTCAATGTGGGAAACTCCCAAAGGAAATAATAACATTTTGCATTCAGAGCTCCCAACTATGGGGATTGAAATTGATGATACATCAGAGCTTTTGATTTTGGTGTTGACTGTCACAATGATAATCCCTCAGTAAGGATTCCTTTCATTTTCTTGGGAAATCAAACAAGATAACAGGAATAATTAATCTGTTGTTCTTTTTAGCGTTACTGATCCCTGAAACATTAAAAGAAATAATGTCCTAATCTTTCATCTCTGTGTATTCTAAATCACTGCTTAACTTGGTTCTTGAAAACAATATTTAGTTATCAGTCTAGAGTGTGTGATATGTCCTCAAGTTAGTTGGGAGGAAGAGGGTGTTCTGCTTTCATCAGCAACTAATATTAAAACCAAAAATCTGATATAACACGTGACAATAGAACAATTCAGCCAATTCTCAAAACATCAAGATACCTTGCTGGCCATAAATCAAACTCCTTCCTATAAAATTTTAATCAATTGCAACAGTTTTAGGATGTCTGAGTTTATTTTCCATAAAACTAGATTACAAAATAAGAAATTCAATTTAATAACTACAGCTTGATAACATTTATTTTCAGTGTAATTATTGAGCCAAATAGATGTTGTGGACTAATTCCCAACATTCTCAATTCCCAACATTAAGTTTTCTAAACAGGAACTCGTGGTAGTTTCACAAATTCTGAACTTTTATGATTTGATGTTATAATTACAAAGTATTCAGAGATTTTTCTTCTCTCTTTTTGCCTCCCCTGGCATGTATTTGTAAAGTCTCTTGCTATTCCTGCATCCTTCAGAGCAGCCAAAAATGGCATCATTGCCCTGAGATTCAGGATGAGCCCAGTGACTGCAGCGCCCCTGTGCTGCTCCATGAGCTCTCTGTCATCTGCTCACCCCACATTCATGAGTCAGTCCTGCAAGTCCTCTGGTTTTGCCAGGGATTCCTGATTCTTCCTGAGGGACCCTACACTTGTGAAAGTTGTGAATAATGGTACACATGAGTTCTTACTGTCTAATACAAGGGTTTATGAGCAGCACTTCTACAGCAGTGCTAGAGGATCAGTTGCACACTGCTGTTTATCTAAATCCATAAATGTTTTTTCCAGTTTCTGTGTGGATCTGTGGAGCAATCGGGGGTGAGTGACTTGCCAAGGTCACCTAACAAACTCTCACAACTGATGGTAAAATTCAGGAGCTCAGGGCTCCCCACATCTCTATGCAGTTTATCATCAGTGGTATCATTTAATTGTTATAGAGTCTTTAGTTTTGCACTGGAATGTTGTTATATTTCAGCAATTAATATTGACTACCCTGCCTGTTTCATTTCTGTATGAGGTTAACAGATAGTTATTGTCAATTATATTGAGGATGTGACATGAGTTCATGACCTGAGCAGAAAGATCCTTTATGGCAAGATTTTTTTGGTTTTTCCAGGCTTTCTTTTTTGTTTCTTTATATTTTTTCTTTGCTCTTCTGTTCACCCTTTTCTGTTTTTCTTGATACCTTTGATATCAATTGGGCTGGCAGGTCAAAGTGAGCAATTGCCTTTCTGTGTCTTCAAATGACCCAGATCACCTCTGTAATGCTCTTAGATCCTGTTGTGACCTGGGGCAGGCCTCAGTTCCTTCTAAATGCAGATCTTTGGAGTTGGGTTAAAACTGATCCAAAAGTTTGTCTTGCAGTCTGTGTTATTCAGAATGTGGTTTCTAGCATTTAACCTCAATGACTTGATTTGTTTCTTTGCTAATGGTGACTTCTTAATGTTGCTTGTGTCAGATTCCCTTTCGAGGTTTGCTCTCTGCTTTTGTGTCAGCACCTGAGTTCTGACAGGGTTCTGATCATGGTCAAGGAATGGAGCTTTTGTTGTTGTTTGGTGAGGTTTTTTTTGGCTGAGGATTTTGTCCAGGACAAGATCCATGACAAAGATCCACATTGCTGCAGAAGTCAGCCTGTGCATGGATACTTTTGAAAGCAATTGGATTATCAAGCTGTACCAAACTTCAATAGAAATCTAACAGGGGGAAAAGGAGGAAATGTACAAGCTAACAGCTGAGTAGGGTTGCTTTGTTTATGAAGTCTCAGTTTAAATGTAAAACAAGTAGGTACTCTCCAGATGGATACTTACTAAAAACCAGGGTCTTTAAAATACCTGTAGACTTCTAGATGTCTAACTTCAAATGCATATCCAACTTTTACCTTACACCAGTTTTATTTCCACTGGGATATATTCTCAGCAAATCAAATCCTTTACAGAGTTCTGACAATAGGGTTTGGGGTTTTGGGGCCTGGGCTTTGAGGTTTAGCAGTTCTCCTGCCCTTGGAGAGCACCTTGGGTTAGCCCAAGACGTAGGTCTTAGTTTATCAGCCGTGTGTGGTGAGTGTCTCTAGGTATGGGATCTCTCTTCACAGAAGGAACAGCAGAAGCAAGAAACAGCAGAGCAGGATGTACAGGCTGAATGCTTAAATAATGTCAAATACCATGGTTGATTTTTCCCCCTAGAAGTTCACAAAGAGTTAATTGCTGTGCAATTCATACTGTCCTTGTGTGTGATATTTTGGAGAGAGTGAAGTCTGGGCTGGCTCCTCAAAAACCTACACGGGTTCTTCCACTCCCAAGACAAGAGGAAAGGTTTCCCCTGGTTTCATTCTGCTCTGTCTGGTCAACCACCTTAACTTTTCCACAATTAATGGGGTAAATACTGTTTTTAAAGCTTGCTTACCAGGAGATGTTTTAATCTATCTAAGTTGTTGTCTTTTACTACCTTTTTCCAAATCAACCCATAGAGAAAATGAAGGTTTTTTTATTGTAAATATTCCCATGACCTGGTCTAACCACAAAGTATTATTGGATTAATGAGGATCATTCCCATGTCCTTCAGTTTTGCTTACATCATTAAAAGTATATAAGTAGCAGATAAAGAAAAAAATCTAGGTCATTCTATCTGAAAGTATTTAAATTTAATTTGGAAGATTAAGCATACCTGTTTCAACAACAGAAAGCATTTTGTAGAAGTGAATTGTTAGCAACAGCTAGAGAAAGACGAAAGAAAACATTTTTACTTGATTCACAATGAATAATTTTGCCTTGCTGCTAGTTTTCTTCTTGAAATATAAGCCAGAGATATATTTCATCATTAACCTTTTGAACCAGGCCAAGTATAATTGGCAATTCTCCTGCCACGTCCATTTGTCTGTATTATGCTGTTCCTTTTATAGAAGAAATAATTGTCATTTTTTTTCTGTGTACAGCTTGTTTTTCCCCAGCCAACCTTTGCAAGGATCAGAAGTATTAAGTCACCAAATGATATCCTATTCCATCTAGGTTTACCCAACAACAATTTGTGGTTGTACATAAAAGTATTTCAATATGTCCAACACCAAAGAGGAGTGCAACTGAGAAATTCTGTTGAGCAGATTGGATTATTACCCTTGCCTCTGCTTAAGACTGGCAACAATGTTCTTGGAGATGATTTTGCTGCCTCCTGACATGCCACAACACACAGCAAGCCGTGCCATGACACAGACCTATCTTGTCTGAAATCACCCACTGTCAGTAATAATGCCCTTTGTTTACTGAAGAGCTAATCAAAAATTTGCCCAGCTGTATCTGGAATTGCCTTTTAATATCTTAGCTGTCAACCTGCAAGGATGTCTTTTTGACATGGTATTTACAGGAATATATATTACATACTAACAGATAACAGAATAGCCTTAACATCTGGAGAAGAGTCTACCTTCAATCAAAATAAAGGATGATCTTTTTCAGTACCTTCCTGACAATTTCAGAGAAGGGCTACACTCAGATTTTTTTACTTTACTTTCTGAATCAGTATCCTTTTCTCCCTGTTGGTTGCTTGCTGATTGCTGAATATTTGCCCTTTGCCCCTAATCATTATTTAATACATTAAAAAAAAAAAACAAAACACCACACCATCAGGGACATAATTTTTATTTCTCCTATTAGTTATGCTTCTGCTGAGTGCACTGTTCACTAGTGAGCACTAGCATGCTGTTTTACAGTAGAAATGACACAAAAGGGGCACACATTTTCATTAGAAAGGCAATTATCAGGCTGGTGGTTGGTGGTTTACTGCTCCTTTGGCCCACGATTTATTATGAAAGACAGAAACTGAAGTAATATGTTTTGATACATCTGCCTCAGTCCAGCAAACTTTTCAAGTCCATGGGTGTTCTGCCCTTGACCTCCTCCTGAGCTGAATGCAGAGTACTTGGCTGGGGGAGTATCAGTAGCATCTTGAGATGTACAGATAAAAGCCATTAGAGAGGAATTGGATATTATCACTTCTGGCTTTGCTTTTATTACACTGTGAAATGCTCTTTTGGTGATATCTCTGCCCAATTTTGACTTCTCAGATCTCTGAATTAAATCCAGGCTAAATTATCAGTCCTGGAAAGCAGCTGTTATCAAGACACTGTATCAGACGCCTCTGAACTTTACAATTTTATATTAAAAGCCTGCATTGAAGTGATTTAGTGGCCCATAAATCTATCAGTTCCAGAAGCCTAAATCTTTGTACAGTTTCTTTTGAGGTTTGGGATTGCTTCCCAGAAGAGAGTATATGCATACAAAAGATGAAATGTTATGTCATCCCAGACCTTCAGTGACTGCATCAACAGGCATGGGGTGCAGGAGAGGGAGGAGTTTTTTTAATCCATCCAATTGTGTTCTTTTCTTTTTCTTTAAAGCTGTAACTTAAGTCTGTTAGGAATTAATTTCTTTCACTAATAGATATAGACTTGGAGCACTTTTATGACCCTGTTTTTGGATGACTTTGTGTTTTGTAAATCACATTATTTCTGTCTAGTTTTATTAGAGAAACCAGAACACTAAGACTTAAAAAAAATTAAATTCCTGAGATTAGGAATTTTAGATTCTTAACTTTTGATGACTCATTGCAATAAATTTCCATTCTACTGCCTTGTGTAATTCCAAACTTTGATCAGGGTCTGTAAATTAAACCTCTAGACACTAAAGCATTGATTAGGCCAATATTGTTGTGTAAGTCAAGGGCCAGACTGAGAAGGGAAATGATAATCTCACTTGTCTTCAAACCACTTCAATATTGTCAGAAAACAGTTTTTGTTTAAAACATACTGTGTCGAATTTCTGGTACAGGAAAAATGAGAAAAGCAGACATTGTCTTAATACCTTCAAATATGGGGACACAGGTGATATTTTTTTTTTCCTGAAATGTCATTTTGCATTACTGTTGAGTTCAGCTATCTGTACTAGAATGATGCAGCTCCACTGAGATTATTAATCCTGGAGGCATCCACATATCTGCAAACAATTAATGTTTATGCAAATGTAACTCTGCAGGCAGGAGTACCAGGCTGAGTGCTCCTCTGCCTCCTGGGACAACCCTGTGCTCTTCAGCTGGGACAGCTCCCTAAAATGCTGTGATAATTCCTCTTTGTGTGACTTGACAAAGGCAGAAGGAATACTTTCCAAAAACACTTTACAAGGCCTTTTTCAATATCTTTAGTTCTGAGACAGCATTAACTCTGCTGAATAGTGAAAGTAATAGGGATCACTCAGACTGCCTTGAGGCCATGACAAAACTCTAATCTGTTTGTTGATAATTCTGCAGCCTTGTGAGGAGTTCTCATTTGCTCCATAAATTGTGCTGTAGAATAGTCTTTTTTGGAATAACAATATTATAATTTCTCTATGTTTACATAGGGCATAAGTAGTTAAAAAGGAAAACAGCCTAAATCCAATAGCTTCTTAAGATATTGCACACCCATCAAAGTAAACTGGAACCCAACAGATCAATAGTTAAATACCATTAAAAACAGTTTTGAGAAAAAATCATAATTGACTTTGCCATATGCTTCATTTTCTTACTACACTATCTTCAGAGTGAAACACAATCACCGTTCATAGAGAAGCTAATTATCCACTGTCAATTAAGCCCTCAATAACTGATCTCTTGACAGCTGGTAATAAGTCCCAAACCCCATTGCAAATTGCATTAAAATACATGTTTATCCACTGGAGAAAGATGGGGAGCACAGATCACACGTTCAGGAAATTCTGCAGCCAGAAACTATTGCCTTTTCAAGACAGCTTTTCTTGCACTTCAGTTTGGATTTTCCCCGTTTCTGACTTCTTAAGGCTTGCACATTTCGAATGGCTCTTGTATTCTCTCTCCAGTGAGCATATGAAATTATGCTCAGACAACCTGGCAATTTTTGCCTAAATGTTTGTTTAAAGTGGCCTTTTTTTAATGTAGCTTCACTGAGAAAGTACAGGAGTTGACTAAATTTTGCATTTGTTAAAGCAGGTAACAATGGATGTGTGAAATGGGAGAAGAACTGATTTGAAAATTAAATAACTCACTGGTAGCAACTCTTGCAGGTTACAAACTGTCCCATCTTAAAGACTGAGACCACAAAGAAACAATCTCATTCCCAGATGAGCTCTGCTTCACCTCTCAACTTTGTTCCCTCATGCTTTGATCTGCCCTGAGGTCCAGTATGTGCTGTCCTTATAGCTTTTTGCCATGTAACTACTGTAAGAACTACTTTGTAGATGAAGATTTGAAAGTCAAAACTCACTTAGCTTTGTTCTGTTACCAAAAAAATTCCAAACAACCTAGAGGGGGTCAGAGAGAGGAAAACAGAAATATGACAACAAAGGTCTTACGGCTGTTCTTAAATATAAATAAATATATAATAAAAAAGCTTGATTTGGAAGGACAAGAAGTACAAAATCATGTTATTTAATTACGTAGAATCATGTGATAAAATTAAAGGAATTAGATAAATTCTATCTATGCAAGTTTTAAATGTCAGGTGAATGTGGCAAATTTTGGCCAACTTTGTGCTGATTAGTTGAATCTGTTCCTGCAGTAATGCATTCACTCAATAAATACCCAGTGCTGAAAGGGTCTCTCATTGTTACCTTCAGACAGCTCCTCACTGTGTGATCTAAAAACCAATCTATTGCCCAGTTCTGCGACAGCTCAGTAGAAAATTTACCTTTCACCTTTAAAGGCTGAGGAATCTAAATTTCTGTATGCCCTAATTTGTTCTTTTGAAGATTTGTTCTAATATTTTCACAGGGATAGTGTGAATTGATTAATTAATAGGTACAAAGTATGTTTGCATCTTTGCATTAAAAGACCTGCTCTATATCTGCCTATCTTGTTCTCCATCATAGAAATATTTAAGGTCTCATTTTGTAAGGACATTATTATTCACAAAGGAGGAAATTAAAATGTTTCTAGGGATTGTTCCTCCTTGTTAGGCATCCACATTTTTCAGTGCTTTTTGTTGGTGATAAAGCCTGTTGTGGAGCAGTGAATCAATAGATGACTGGTGTAGCCTTTTCTTTTATTTGTCACCATCTCCACTACAGAGATCGAATATTTTTTCTCTTTTTTTTTTTTTTTTTTTTTTCCTTCTTGGCACTTAAGAAAGGAATTGCCATGAAAATGGAACAGTTCACTTCCTTTTTTTTTTTCCCCCTCATCACACTGGCATGCAGATCCATCTATCGCTATTGTAATGTGCTTTTGAGGTGTAAAAGGCTATTTAGTACATCTTATTAACTACCTCTGCATAATGGCAGCATCAGAATCGAGAGTACTTTTCATTCTCTGAACAACTGGGGTACTTCTAAGTAGAGAAATAAATGAGTTCTGTAAGCAAGAACATTGGGAGACCCAGATAAGACAGTGATAATATAAGAACCTTGAAAATTATTCTCTCCATGCTCCTTTTACATTTCTTTAATTAAACTTTATATGCTGATAACTCTAAATACTCAAGATCTTTTTAAATACTTACTTTCATTTTTTTTACATACCCCAAAATCCCATGCTTTACTTGTCTTTGTACCAAGTGCTGTGCTGGACAGCAGATTGTAGAGAGCAGTAAGGTAATTCCTGCCATCTTAAAAGGTAATAGCAAAATAACTCTGTCAGTTAAGTATTGGCTTAACAGTTTTGTCCTTAAGGTCCAGACAGATTCTAATAATTCCTCTGGAGCAGCATATGCTTCCATATAAGATCAAGCTGCCTATCTAATCTTTTCCTTTCCTTGTCTGATTCAAGACCAATTTTAGTGTGTGTGAATGTTTTTATGGAGTGCTGTGTGTATACAAACCTCGGACCTGTGCTCTTTCTGTAAAAATGACAGTCTATGAAAGCAAAAGTTGCTGGTGGAGTTGTCAATCTTTTGCTGTGGGACATGAGAGAGGTCTGTTCCCCTCTCAGAACAAATGTGGTGTGATTGCCCGGGAGGGCAGGGCAGCTGTGCTCCCCACAGGAGTGCCAGCAGCAGGGACAGGAGGAGCAAGGAGAGCCCTTCCACCACACAGGGTAGGTTATGGGACCTGGACAGATACTGCGTGTGGAGGATTTGGCATTTTGCTAAGGGAGCTCTTCCACTTCCTCTCTCCCTTAGGAAAAGTTAGTTATATCTAGAAGGCAGCACCTTTAATTCCTGAGAAGGTCAGCCTTACAGTCATATGTGGTCTTCATTTTGTAAATTTAGTGCTCTTTTCCAGCATTTGGGATGTAACAGAGAGAAGTCTCAGGCAAAGCAAATCAGATTCTTAAAAATACACATTTCTGTGGCACCATTCTTCCACAACTGCATGCTTTCCCTTTCTAGGCAAATTCCTTTAGTGTATTTTAGTGGTTTGTGCAGTTTCTACTGCCATTTTATCAAAATGATGGTCACTTTCTGAGACTTGCTCAGCCAAAGGAGAGCCTGTGTGCTCATTCCCAGTGTGGCCTGCCCAGCTGGGTGGCCGTGGGCAGCACATCCTGTGCTTAGCTACAGAAGGAAAAGGACCAAATTTAGAGAGGCTGGAACTGCCCAGGTGTACTGGAGAACTTAGTGCAGGGTGATGTGACTGCTGCTGCCAAACAGAGTCATCTTGAATTTGAGCAGATCTGTGCCCTCCCAATCCCTAATCCAGTAATCCCACCTGGCTCTGTTTGTTCAGCCACAAAGATTGCTCTGCTTTAGTCTCAGTACCACACCCTGAAGTGCAGAGAGTTGAACCCCTGACAATGGAAAACGCACTTGTTTCAAATTACATACTTGTGACCAGTGATTGGGTAGTAACATCTTACATTTTATAAAACTGCTTTCAGCTGGGAAGTTTTGAAAGCAGCCACTATCATGAAGCCTGCAAATTATTTGTAAACAAGATCTTATTACTTGAAAACTCAGATTTCTTTTTTTTTTTGCAAACTAAGATAGATTGAATTATTACAGTCAAATCCTTAATGCTAGTCTTGTTTACAGCACACTTCCCTTAACAATAAATCTCCAAGCCCGTGGGCACTTTCAATTACTGCATCTTCCTTGCTTAGCAAAGGAACTCATAAACCTCTCCCTCTGTCATAGCACTTTGAAAGATCTCTCTGTAACGAAACTCTGTTGTCTGACAATGCTTATATTAAGAAAGACTTATTAAAAGCATAACTTGTGTGGTTCCCTGTGACCAGGGGAGAGAAGGAACACACAGATTACTACAGGTAATGTGTACTTGCCTTCAAAATTTATTCCTAAGGCTGCAAAAAATGGGTAGGAAATACGACGGAAATAAATCTTTAATTTTTATTTAAGTTTTTTTGCGATGTATAAAAGAATTATTCTCGGTATAAACTCTTACAAATGTACAGCACCAGACTTGTCAGTATTTCAGGTTTTATGAATTTTAGAGAAACCAGAAGATGCAGCTGTAAAGGCAGAGATATTTCTCCTACAGAGGATTTTACGGCATTATTTGAAAAGGTGTCACGTTTACACAGTTTCTTGACCTACACAGAGGGCAGAGAAAGATTCACTTGGATTTTAGAGATGTAAAAATGAGGTGTGAGAAGAAAATAAAATTCAAATTTTCCAGCTGCCCTTCTTTTTCATTCACATGCAGTGAAAGTATGGCAAATGTAGGAATCAGAGCTGCAAACTACTTACTGTTCATCATTATAATCTGTGTGTGTTTTCAGTATAGCTGGAAATTGCAAGAGAGGTGTTTTTAATAGAAATCATTATCTACTCACCACCAGTGAGTTAGCAGAAAAAAAAATTTGGGGGGGAAGGGGAAATCACAAAACCTAAATGTTCAGTAACATCATATCCAAGTTTTGTGAACACAGATAGCTAAAAAGTAATTTCTGAAATTTGTGCTTAGAAGTATACACTGGTACAGCAAATAGACTGAGTTGCTAGTGGAAACTGGAGATGTTCATCATTTCTGAAAATTGGTCCAGATACCCAAATGTCTGTTAGAAAACTAATTTTAGGAATGATAGTAGGGGAATGTTGATGAATATTGCCAGTGTCATATTTAACTGTTAAACAAGTAATAGCATATAATCTTTTATGCCTCAGTGTAAAAATATTCCTTAAAATAAATAACAATAAAAATATATGAGGCGTACAACCCTATCCTGAATAACTGTAATCCCATTTTGTAACTGTAATGAATACACTGCAGCAAGCCTCTCTGATTGAAAAGTTTTTTGTGCCAGGTTTGTTTGCAGTTTATCAAATGGAATGTAAAATGCAGACTACCTTTCTGTATGGTGCACTGAGCTTTACTTGTGGAAGGCAGTCCATGTTCCTTTATCACTCTGAGCTTCAGGCTTGGATATCTCCAGCTGCCAGAAGTTTAATTTGGGTCACCAGCAGACCTCTGGCTGCTATGGGTAGAAAAAAAACAGAGCAAAAGGCAGGAGGTTGCTGTGCCCCACCACACACTCCCTGAAAGAGTGAGCAGGCTGTGACACGGAAGGTTGGTCACAGAAAATGGGACTCAGGAGGCCACAGAGTCCATTCCCCTGAGGCAGGGCAGAGGGCACAGGGTCTCAATTGCAGAATCTGTTGTCTTCTTTGCCATCCCAGTTTCAGTGTTGCTGATAAAAAGCTTTTGGTTTCCATGTGGCTCACTTTGGCCCGTGGTTGTTTTTTCCCTAATGTCACATGCTGTGAGATTTGCCATGTGCATTCCCTACACTGACCCCTAATGTGCTGCAGGTGTTCAGTGTTGCAGTGGGACATTAGAAAGAAATGACACATTAGAGTAAAGGATGATAAGTGTTCTGTCATCACTGAGAAAGAAATGCTCTTTGTTTTGCTGAGATAGAAAAATGAATATAAAATGCCTGGAATCTATGGAAACAGCAATGTTTAGAGTTATGGCAGTAATGCATCTGCCCTTCTGCCATGTGGAACAGACAACCTTCCCTTGCACAAGGCTTCTTTTAACATTTGCTTAACATCAGTGCTTCATTTCCCAATTCTCTCTGATAGGTTCTTTTCAATTGAATTATATGGACAGAGAACCTGTCCTGGTGTATATACAGACTTCACAGAGAATCTCAGGTTAGAAGGGATTCATAAAGATCATTTGATACCTCAGACCCGGAAATCTGAGCCAGACACTCCAAATAAACTCTGTTGAAACTTTGTTTGGATCCTCCAAACTATTTGTGAGGTGTTTGAGGATGTTGAGGGGGGAATTTGAGAAAAACTGTTGCTCCAGGGACAAAGAATTTACAGAGGTAAGAGGACAGGTCCTGCAGTTAGCTGTATTTGAAAGTGAAGCTGGAAGGAAAACCTTCCAGTGCAAGAATTCAAGGAAGATGAAGACCTGAACAGAGGTTTGCCTTGCTTGTAGGGAAGTCAGGCTGCTGGTGTACACAGCCCATTTGTATATTTGTATTCCTCCCCTACCTTGCTCTGCTGCTCTCTTCAGGCCTCCAGAAATTTATAATCTTACATCAGGATAAATTCTTTAACTACTGGGCCACAGTCATCTGTATTAGTGTCCATTGAACTGAAATGAAGAGAAAATACTCCTCATGTCCTAACCAGAGGTGTGCCACATCCAGGGAGCCCCAAGTGAGGGCCTCTGATGGAAATCCATTTCAGAGGGAAAATGTTCATGCATTCACTGCCTAACACGTGGACAATGATGAATTTTGTCTTTTCCCTCCTATTTAAGAAATTTGATTTTGTGTGTAACTAAAGGTGTTTTATAGAATTTGTCAACAGACTAACTCTTACAATATGTTTTCTGAATTATATAAACCTGCTATTTTGGGTTCTAAAATGTTCTCCATCTAAATTCTTGGATGAAGAATTTGCTATTTTTCCAAGGACAGCTACATGAGTTGAAGTGTAAAATTCACCCTAATTTGCAGATTACTTTATAAGTCTTGAGAACATTTGGCAACATTTTAAATTGAATGGTAGGAGAATTAAAATTAATTTGACATTAATTTTGATAAGGCAGATAATGGTTTATTACCCATTCTAGAAAAAAACTTTAAGAGATGGAAGGTGTTATTCAGTGCTACAGAAAAACATGTTGCAATAGATTTCATAGAGTTCTGAAACAAATTAGCAGCCTGGACGATAAAGAGGGGGGAAACCCACACAAACTAAGTCTAGTTTTACCAGATAAATTAAAATTAAGAAACTTCTGACAAAAAAAAAAACCATAATCCAGATATTCTGCAAGATTCATGTTCATATTTTCCCTCAGCTTGCAGCTGTTGGGACAACTGAGAGACCCAGGACAAGAGTTCCAGCTGTAGAAAGCTGAAGTTAAGCCTTCATGAAATCAAATATTTAGCCATTTCTTCCTCTTAATACCTTTCCAAGGAACAGCAAGATATTTGCCTTTTAAAATAACACTCAGATCCAATTATTTAATAGTAAGAGATGAAAAAACCCTTAACAAATCTAATAACTGCCAAATGAATGCAGTTTCCTACACTTGTGTTTGGTAGCTGAAGACAAGCTAAATAGCTGTCTAACCTAAGGAGCAGGAAAAAATAGTGTCCAAAAACCCCCTTCAGAGAAAAGGTCTGCCACCAATATCAGAGCTTGCAGTGGGTATCAAAACTGAAGGAACTAATTTAAAATACATACCAATTTATTGATATTAGGAAGTGAAATGTTCTTGGATTTCAGGGCTGAGGAGAGCACCTGAGTGTGTACGTGTGGTCAAAAGCAATTTGCTGCTGAAGTTGCTGGATCAAGGCAGTTTTGAAGTCACATTGCATCTTCTGTTCCCTGCTCTAGATATCCTCCTAATGACCAGCTATAAAGAGCACCGTGGAATTAGTTTTATTTTTCATTATGCAGAAAGAAGTCAACCCTTCCATGCTGAACCTGGAGGGCTGAAATAGCTGCAGTTGGATTTAGCCATGTGAAATCAGGCAATCTGTCAGGGTAGAGGGAAAAGGCTGCACAGTTTTTTGCCAGCATCCCTTTTCTGCTGGAGGAGCTTTACATAGTTCTGGCCCCTTTGAGATTCACACCCTTATTGATCATCTTTCTCAATATTTGTAGCTGGAGGTTGAAATTTTATTTTTTTTCCACGTACTTTGTTAGCCTTTGAAAATGGAGGAACCATATTTGATGGCATTTCTGGAATGAAAACAAAATCTTCCTGATTTCTTACACTTGCTGTCTAATTTGTTGTGACTCAAATGCAATTGCTGAGCTACAGAGGTGTGGGTCTGGATCATTATCAGTGATCTGAGCAATGCTTTCTCTGATTTTTCTCTAAAATATGGTGATACTACACATGGGGTCTTCCACTCCTGGTTTTACTGAGGTATGGAACTGGGCAAGTAACTCTTCTTGAACAATAACATTAAAAACAGGCCTCTCCTCCACTGAATGGATGCCATGCAGACAAACCACCAAAATCTGAAATACAGCCTCTTTTTCTGTAGAACATTCTTGGTTATGTCATCTTCACAGTGAACTACTGCTAATAATAGAGTAAAATCAGCATTTTTTTCCTCCAGATTAGAATCCTGATAGCTTAATTTGGCTAATTCTTTTGGAGGAAAGAGTTTTAATCTTTAATCTAGTACCCATTCAGTCCATTTACCTTATTGTGGTAGTACACAAATAGAATAAGACATTAATATTGTTATGCAACATCAGTGTTTTATTACATTGTGTATATTTTGACTTATACCAGTAAATACTGCAGTAAATATAACAACCATAAAGCGTTCAACAGGTTCATAATCTTAAAATGAACTTATTAATTATGAAATCAAAACTAAAGCTCAGTGAACCACTCATCCAGCAACAAGATCATTTCCATGGGCAGTAAGTTACAGATGATTAGCTCTTTGATATTCATTAGATAAAGGATCTGTTTTCATTTTGGACCTTAAATCTCTTATCAGCCTTCTCAGAAAGAGAGCACTAGAGGGAGGTATATAAAGGGTCTTGGAGAATTTAGACAGTTTTTGGCCCCAAAATTCCCCTGGGAGGATGTTATCTAAAATCTAAACAGCTGAGAGCAAGAACCTAAATCAGTCACTCTTTGTTGCTTGATCTTTGTGTGCCTGTAAAACAAATCCAGTGAAACCAAGGACAACTGGGCTCTGCCAGTTCACAAATTCACACTCACCCCAGTTTTACAAATAACCTGTGCATTACTCTTTTTCCTTTGGCTGAAAATTTGCACACTGAAGTAAAAAATATGAGGCCAGCATAGGAAAGAAACAGAAAATCAGATGATTTCTACATTGACTTCCTGGGCTGTACAGGAACCCATCAGATGCTCTTAGCCAAGAAATAAAACTGGAAGACCACCTGACCTCTGCGTGTGTGTTATCCCCAGGCAGAGCCTCACACGTGCATTCAATTAGCTTTTGCAGCTCACTAATTTGAGTTTATGAAGCATATTGTCCCCACAGCAAAGAAATGCTGCAGGGCTATTGTAGAGGAGTGTGCAGCACAGCCTTACATGATTAATGAGTTTTTATTATTATTGCCAGCCTACACAAGCAGGTTTACAAATCATCCAGGTTCAAAGTCTGGGTGGCCAGTTCCTCATGTGCTTTATGTCAACACTCCAACTTCCCTTTATCTGAATTACGAAGATTATTTGAATAGAAACTAATGTAAGCATTTAGAGACAAAGGATGACATAAAAATAGCTTTGTGTAAAAGCTGAGACTGGACAGTATGTTCAATGAAAAAGATTCTACAAAAAGTGCAGGTTTCCTAATCAGAAGAAAAGGTGTGATTTCCATTAAGCAATTCTGGATGATGGGATTAATCCTGAGGAAAAAAAGCTCTCAATATTCGTTGCATTTATTTTCAAGTGAAGATTCCTAATATTAAACTGCTGTTGGATTTCAAGATTTATTTTTGAGCATTTCATACTCACAAAAGACACTATTAGCAACATCTTTCTCTTTCATTTTACATTAATAATATAAGTTTAAGATATAGTATTTTCTGGCATTTTTAAGCAAGTGAAGTTAATTTCTGTTCCCTTACTTCTGTTCCTGAAGCTTTTCTTCATTTCAATACACAAAAGTCATCTAGGCCCATCACCAGACAAGTCCATGCCCTTTCTGTTTTTATGAGAAGACAGCATTTCCTGCAGGCTTACACCTACTGATTAAGATGCTCTTGGTACTACTATGGGCCACAACTGGGCATCCTCCTCCTAAAATCAGATCTCTCTCTGGCCCAGGTTACGAAACTTTGAGTAAAATATTAAGTATTAAAGGATAAATAAAATATGTGCTGGTTAAATTTAACAATCAATGAAATATGCACAGCATCTCCAGTAAATTTTATTGTATGGAGGCCAAGTATGATAAACTCAAAAAATAACTTGAGGAAGATCTCAAACTCTGCAGTCATTTCACCAGCTCTACAAATGCTGCCTTTGCTTTTATCATCATCTTTTTTTGCATATTGATATGAAACTAAAGCTAAATACAGAGAGTAATGTTCATTTTCTTGATTATTTTTCTCTTTGTCTAATGAGAAGAAGCTAAAGCGGTGTTGGAATATAGTTAAATAGATTGGTATGGTTTACAAGTAATATAAGCATAATATAAATTTAAGTGTAGTGTAGAAATATGTTATGCTAAATGTAGTTTGAAAGTAGACAAGGCTGAGGTGGACTGGATGCTAAAGACCTTTATTATTCCAGGGACATCTGTCAAAAAGGGTTTTTTTTGGTGCCCACCCAGGGTCACCCTGGGATCCTTTCCAAGGATTTCCTTGTCCCTGATAGGCAAGTGTTGATTACCCACATGTAGTTAATTTACAGTGTTTCAGTGGTGGGTTTCCTTCACTGAAAACTTCAAGCCACCTGAAAGTGTGATCCTTTGTCTTTTGAAGTCTTGCCATTGATTTTAGGGATGGCAGTGTCAGGTCCCCAGCAGGCATTTGACTGACATAGCTCCTCTCACATTTATTTCTACTGGCTACGTTTTAGAGCCAAGTAAAAACCAATCTTGAGCACCAAAGGAAAAAAAGAGAGGAGAATGATAAAGCCTCCATGGTCCAGGAAAGATAGGCTCCTGGCTTTGAGGCTCAGCCACTCTGGGAAAGGGAAAAAGACAAGGACTTGCCCGCGTTTACAGGATGTACATCCCAGAGTGCCCTTCTCATCCCGACCACACAAAGGAAACAGCTCATCAGCAAAAAGCCTCCTAATAAACCTCTAAGGGCCTCACAGCCCTTTCTGGTTTCTTTCAGTGATTTTTCAAGCTGTAGGAACTGCCTGAAGCCTCTCCCCCTCCCCTCCTGTAAAGCAGTGTGTAGCAAGGGGGATGCATTTTGGTTTGCAGCCTTCTCAAAGGCTGATGTGAGTTGACTAAAACAGAATTCCCACTGCTTTTGTCCCAAATGTTGTTAGTGCAGGCTGGCTAATCCATACCTTGGATTAGGTAATTCCATTTCAGAACATTTTGTCCTCTATTATAGCTTTATGCTTTCTGGTTGATAGACTATTGTTCTCTTCTTTTTCCCTCCTTTCCTCAAATCTTTCACATTTAACTGGTTACACAGCTATGAATATAATGTTTTAAAGATATAAATAATAATGAGCTCCTTTAATAAAATCAGACAAGTTATGCAGCAGACGTCAATTATAATGGATTTTAAAGGTTTTGATCTAGAACCTGGGTGGCATTACATTTAGACTAATAACTGTAACTATGATTTATGTGTTTGCAACTGAAATGGTTTCAGTGCTTCGATATATGTCCAAAGTAAAATTTATAGTCTGCTACAGAATGTATAAATAATGAACAGCCATATGTCATATTGCATTTAAAAATTTGACTTCTTCCACAGCCAGCATAAGGTAAAATGAATTAAATTTTTAAGTTCATTTGGGATCAAGTTACTTTAATACTTTAAAGCAGCTCCACAAATACAACATTGATTTAATTATTTTTGCTGCAGTAAAAATAAAATACTTTTAAATTTGCAGCTGTATTCAAATTAAACCATGACAAAGGGCAAAGCATGTGCTAATGAGAAAGGAAAATGATCCACTTTTCTCCTAGAAATTATTATAACTAATTATTTGTTAGATAGCCAAAGTAGGATAACTGGTATTGACAAAGAGATGCTGTATGTTTATTACAACTTTTAAATTAACCCCCTCCTCCAAATGCCCATTTTATGTTGGGAAAAAAAACCCCTGTAATCTATTTTTAGTAATATGAGCTGCATGTGAGTACATGAATGCACAGGGCAATTTTCCACTTGGCTGTTTGGAAAGTAAAAATGCACCTGGCTAATATTTGTGGTCTATTTGCAACAGAAAGACCCCCCCACACACCCCCAACCCTCCCTTATAGCAGAAGCTGTTTTCCAGACTGTACCTACCTTTTCTAAATCTTGGTTTAAACATTTTAAATCTTGCTGGCTAAACTAGGTTTGGGATTTTTCCCCTTCTTAGCTATCTGTTGAAATTTGTCATTGTCACGAGCAGGCTGTGTACAGAAATGGGATGACAACTACTATTTTGTTAGTAGCTTATAAGGTGCTTTCCATTTTGCCCATAACAAGAGGCGAAGCATAACAGGATTTCAATCCTATGGGAAACTGGATGTGCTAAGATTTCACTCCAGGAACCCGTTTCCTTTATGTCATCAGATCAATTTTGTGCCAGTAAATGTTTCTCAAAGGTTTTAGGTAATTTTTCTGGTATTTACAGCAAGGGAAATGCTGAGTGTTCAGCATTGTCCATGGCTTGAAGCTTCCCTTTTCTTTCTATACAGGAATACTATTTTCTTTTATTCCCTGGAGTGCTGGTACCAGGACTGAACTTAGTGAGCTCTTCAAGAAGCAGAAATAAATAAATGAAAAATTTGCAGTTAAGCCATCAACAGAGATGACATCTATTCCTCAGCAGACACTTGTTTTATACTATTGGGAAGTTATCTAACTTCCCATAGAAAATGCTATTGATTTTTAGCCTGTTCTGTCAACTAGTCAATAGCCACACACAGAGGCTACTTGTGAAACACTTTTTTTTTCTCCCTGTTAGTAAAAGTGCTCCTGTATTTTGAGCTCCCAATGTGGCCAGCCCAGCTTGGTGGCTTGTTTTTTTTTTTCTCTTCAACTTTAGGCATTAATACACGTGTTTGGTTCATAAATGCCAAAGTCTATTTTGTCATCCCTCTGAAAAGGTGTCTTAGCTGAGACAGATGCTTTTGCTGAGAAATGCTCTGGATGTCTTAGAGCCTTTGGGCTCTGGCAGACACTTGGCAGCAGAGTGAAAAGCGGGTGTGTGAAATGGTTACTGCTCTCACCTTGTCTGTCACAGATTGAGTTTGTCTTTGCTACCTCAGACTTAAGTCGTGAAAATGGCAACATCTGTCAGAGAAAGGCAGGAGACCAGGGGAGGAAATGAGGAATGAAGGCACAAGAAGTTTCAAAATTCCAAATGAATTCTTAATTTTTTTTTTTAATAATGTAACTGGACAAGCAAAAACATTAATTGTTTTAATTCTAGGATAATTTATTTCTAGGATTCTAAACAAGGAAACTCTTTTGGAATATTGAAATGTCCTTTCACCTCAGTTATCAGGTGTTTATTCCCAGGGAGCATGGCATTCCGAGCTCAGATTGTCTATAGTTATTGAATATTGGGTAAAAAGCTGGGTTTGCTCTTTTTGATGGGAGAAATTTAATTCATATCTTAAGAGGGAAAGAGAGGACTATTTTATTGCTGGATGAAATCATGGATTATGAGCATGGAAATGGATACTCCTCTCCATAAAATATTAGTGATTAAAGAAGTTTGATAATTTTCCTTTCAAGACTGGAATAACATCAAACAGTGAGTGAAATGGCTTTATCCAAGACTTGAAATTTTGGTATCATTTTGACTAGCCCAGCTCTCCCTCTGTCCCTTTTTCTTTTAGTTTACCACTCCAATTCTGCCCTGCCCCAATTTATGCAAGAGCAAACCCTTGTGATTCTGTTGTGCTGTGGGAAAATCCTGGTGGAAAGATACACAAGTATCAAAATTTAAGGTTAACTCTGTGCGTGGCCATCTGGTTCCCCTGATATCCAACAATGAGAGACACTTGCCAGTTTTCTGTCTGTGGGAAAAAGGTTTTGGAGGAGATTATACTTGCAAAGAGATAAGGCTGCATTCAGGTGTGGCTTATCAGGAGAGGCTGCTGCCATTGTCTGATGATAATCAAGAGCACCTTGTCTGAGCAGGAGCTTATTTGTCTCCTGCTCCCTCTGAACTCTTGCCCCAGCTTCTCAGGGAAATGGCTGGTTTTATCTTTTTACAATTTTTCAGAGATTTGTTACTAGATATTAATTTCAGCACAAGGTTGTTTAGGAAGTCAGGAGAGCTTAAGGAAAGGTCAGGAGAAAGAGCACTGAAGACTTGGGGAAATTCAATAGCAGGCAAGATCTCCTCTTCTGATTTATTCAGTTTAATGGAAGTGTAAATAGCTGGACTCACCTCCTCCAGTCCAGACATTTCATGACCTAAAGCTAAACTGGTAAGTTTTTTCTTCTTTTTCTTTTTTTTTTTTTTTTTCTTCCAGGGTATAGTTGTTGTTTTATTTCTGTGGTACAGTGTCCTTAAATAAATACATAAAGAAAATTACAATTAGTAGATATGGTGTTAGAGAGAAGCCTTACAGTAAATTATGTGGAAGCTCTACCTGGGGTTTCTAACCTGTTTTTAGGTTTGTTATGCTTCAGTAACTTCACCTTGAAAACAGCTGTTATCCTTGAGGTGAACTTTTGTAGATCTACGTCTTGAGGTGTTGTCATTCAACAGTTTCACTGTTCTTCTTTTGGTGCTTAGAAAAGGGGTAAAAAGAGCAATATCTGAGGCTATTTGTGTCATTGGTAGATAAAACATTATCTCTTTTCTCCTGGTGTTGCTCCTCAAACAGTACCAGTCTTTTTGACAGTTTTTGTGTTGTTCGTGTTTTTCTTTTTTTTTTTTTTTTTTGGTCACCAGATATATCCTTGCAAGTTCAATCAATTATAAATTAGTCACTTACAAACAGTTAAAAGATTTTTGGTGGCATTTTTTGTGGTTAAAACTGTGATGACTGGACTTAAACCTGTTGTAGAAAAAGAGTATTGCACTACTTCACTTAGCCTCTGCCTTTTTTTTTTCTTCCTCCTATTACCATTCAAACTGAAAAGTTTGGAATTTTTTTCTCTTTCTTTTAATAAAGTAAGTAAGGGTCCTCAGCTCAAGAATATCTTTGAAGTTGCTTTTCAGATCCTTGATTGGGCTCAGGAGACAAATTTCTGTATCTCATTGGATTGGAGTTGCTGGTTTATATCATGACCTTGTGAGATGGGTACTGAGAGCAGAGAGGTGAATATCAAATTATTTCACTCTGTTCCACTAATTTTTGAACACTTCAATGCTTTTCTTATTAAAAAACCCACTCAACCAACCCCTAGCTTTCTATATTATCAAGTATTTAAAGAAACTGAGAGAATGGTAGTTTATAGCAATTGGGTTTTAATATTATGATGTTACTTTGATTATGTTGTCATCAATTGTCATTACTGTATTGCCTAAGCTGTGGGCTTCAAGATTTATTGGGAAATGAAAAAAAAATAAATATATATATATATATATATATATATTTTTTTTTTTTACACCAGCATGGTCAAAGCTAACAGAGAACAGAACAAGCCCTTGGGAATCTTATTGCTGGGGTGGAGAAAGTGAGACTTGAAATAAGATAGAGAAAGAAGGAATAAAAAGTGACCACACATTCTGGGTAGCGTTCAAGTGCCCAGTAAAAGATTGTCGTGAGAATGTCATTTATATGACAAATTAATGCTTCATTAGGATATTACTTTTTGAGAAAAAATTACCCTAAACATAGGCTTGTGGTTTTCTTAATTTCCCCTCTTGGTCAGTGTTGCTTACAGATACTTACTTTCTCCTGGGCAGTTATCATCAATCTTGCCCTTAATAAAAAAGTTAGTTTCATCATTTTCTTAATGTTTCGTAGGACAGACAAACAAAATCTTTCTTTTAGTCTTACTTTCCCATAAGGTTTCCTTTTGTGGTGTAGCACAGCCAGAGGATTTGTGATGTGATTTGGTACCTGTATCGTTCCCCTACCTGTGAGGACTCAGGAGGATTCTGTGGGTGTGGAGTTTAAGCTGCTTTAAATCCAGCTAATTACATGCAGCGTTTGCAGGAGTCTGATGACTCCACAAAGGTGTGAATCCTAGTCAAAACTGCCACAAAGTTACGGGGGTTTCAGAGCAGTGATTCTTATTCAGGCTTATCTCGGGAGCACAGAGGAGTGTTCCCAATGAGAGAGAAGGGGAGGCGTTGATTTCTTTTGTCCCCTCATAATACTGAAGTTCCAAGATCTATTTGCAAAGTTTTTATTTCTGTTTTGTTTGTAAAGTATTGTGTCTCATTGTGTTTACCCTTGAAAATAGTTATATTTAAATAACAGGTAGGACTGTGAAATATCAGTAACTAAAAACTGAATTTTGTGATTCCATTTGAGAAGGGAGACTTTTCAAGTAAGATTAAAAAATCAGAACCTATGATTATTTTGTTGTGTTTTGTTTTTTGTTTTTTTCTTCCCCTAATAAGCCTTTTAAAATAAGATTGTATAGAGTCACTTGCAGGCTATCTTATGCTGTTTTAAAACCTGGTAAAGATAAGAAAAAATTCATCTCCTAGATTTAAGTTCTCCAAGGTGTCCTCAGCAAAGCAATGAAAGAAAGCATAATGCACTTGACATTTCTAAATTAAGGTGTGCATAGATGGTTGCATGAAAAGAAAGGTTTTTCATGAAAGGATTTTCAGGCTACTTTTGACCTCCCAAAGAAATGATGACCAAAATTTTCTATCAGCTTCTCATGTCACCCTATATTAACATTTGCTAAGTTTGAATAGGACATTAAAAATAATGTTTTAATGCCTCTGACTGACTAAACCCTCCGGGGGTGAATGTGACTCACTGAATAAACCCTACCAGCAAAGGAAGCTCGGTGGGGATGTGCAGGGGTGAGGTGCCCAGAGGTCTTGGAGAACAAAGTAGGGTGTGCTGACCACAGCTGTCACACAGGAGCTGCCAAAACCTGGTTTTTCTTCAGCTCTGCACAGCTGGGTGGGAGCAGGAGGTAAAACTGTTCCTCCCTGGGCTGGCCAGACCAGCCTGGGGTGAGTGAATAAGTAGTTCAGGCCAACAAAGAGTACAAAACCTCGGCATCTAACAAGGATTTTGGAGGGTTTTGAATTGGCTTGATGTGTAACATCAAGTGATACAATTGATATTGAACATTACACCTTCCATGTGTTGAACAGCTTCAAAGAACCTGGTCAGGGAGTGCTGGACTCAGACCATGCCCCAGTGTCACACAATCACCTGAGAGAGGAGAAACTCACCCACAGAGACAGAGATTACGTGGTAATTCTGCTTGGATCAGCAGTGCCTCTCTAGGAGCCAACTTGGCATTAGTCACACAGAAAAAAAAAAAAAGTTAAATCAGCATTTCAGCCTCTGTGTCGAGGGGCTAGAAGCTATTCTGGTGTTTAGGAAGGTCTGACATGCCATGTGGGAGGCCTCACCGTTATTTGAAGGCTCCTGTGCCACAGATCATGACTGGTTTACAGTCTGAAATATTGTTTTTCATCTTCAGGTCATATCTGTACAGTGACTCACAGTCCTTAGGGTGAACCTTTGACCTCAATAAGATTATTTGAGTAAGAAGGACATGCCAGGAAATACAATGGGGTTTTTTAATAGATTTTTTGTAGACTTATTATGAATTCAATTACCAAATTGAAATAAATATCTTAATGAAATTGTGAGTGGTTTTCAACTGTAGTTCATTATGTTAATTTGCTTAAAAATTAAAATGGTGCTAAAAGATTATTAATGCAATATTAGTGGAATAGATGAAAATAGATTTTGCCCAAATTAGTAGAAAATGATGAATGCTGTAAAAGGGATTCATAAAAGAAAAAAAAAAAAGATACAATAATATGAAGTATTTTGTATTTATGGACAATTGGTTTGGACATGCATTAATTCAGCTGTGAATTCTGATTTTATTGGGTGTTGCTAACCAGGTCATTTGCCATGGGTGGGCCATCCCCACCCCAGGTATCCTGGCTGTGTGATCTCACTGGGATATGTGGCACAATCAGTGAAGCACTGAATCCAGAGGAATCACTGAATAGTGGCCAAGCACCTGTTTTACCACAGCATGTGTTGACTCCGTGAGAGATATCCCCTTACACATTTGGTGCTGTAGTGCAAAAACTGAGCTCCTTGGACAAGCTGGTGTGGCATGAGTTGGGAGATCCAAAATAACTAGCTGGTTATTTAATAAATATGCCTCTCCAGGGCACAGAAATTTTAAAATTTTTGGAGTGACTATGTCAGCATTTGAGGGCAGTGGATGTTTCCAGCACTTCCTAGGGAGTCATCAGGGGTTTAGGTGACCAATTAAACTGTCACTGTAAGCTTTGGTTCCCTCTCAAGCCAGGGTGTGTCACAGCCACTACCAAACAGATGAGGGTGGTTTTGCCATCAGGGACTTTTACCTCCACAGACTGCTTAAAACTTGGGAGTTGATCCTAAATTAGATGGGAAGCACAGAATAGAGCAAAATTTGTTACTGCTCATTCATTTTCTGGCAGAGAGGCCTGAGCTCTGAAACCACAATGTCACACGGATATCACGGAATTTCTCCATGCTCGGTTTGTCTCAGGGAGACAGGCTGACAATACAATGCTCCTTGCACAAGCAAACTGCTTCTAGTGTAGCTGTAGGTTATTGGATTTCCTCCTTAAAAACTGGCTTTTGAAAAACATTAGACTTGTGTTCTGATGGTAGATAACCAAGAAAATCCACAGTTTAGGGAAAACGTGCCATATGTCTCGTAATTCCAGCACACGATGGGGTCTCTCTTTAATGACTTCCTCAGTGCCCCCAGTCGTATCTTGGTGTTAGAAGACATATGGAGCCTTTTCCCCTTAACTGTGAATTTTCTTCCTGCCACTGCTTTTTCTTACAACCTTAATCTGCTTTTAATGCACTGCAGTTGTCTTTTCCTGCCAATAATCTTTTATCCCTTGTTAGGTGACTTCATTACAAATGACAAGTAGAACTTTTACACTTGGAGTGAGATGAATGCTTACATTCAACTTTATTTCTCAAAAGCTGAGCAACCAGAGGTCTTTGAGCTGAACTTGGTGTCCTGTGTTAGGCTTCACACTGTAAGACCTGTACTTAGCTGGTTGCTGATGGCAGAAATGTTTGGTGGCATTTGCTGTTCTGCAGCCTCTGTGTATCTGTGTAGAACAGGCTCTGGTGTGGTGCTAGCTGTTGTTCTGAGTGATTTCTGAAATGCTATGTATGGATATACACTTATGTTGCAGTCTGGTATGTTTTGATAAGTTTTAATAGTTTTAACATTTTCACAGGGTGTAGTTTGGCTCTGGCTGTATAAGAAATGACATGAGCTACAGTCCCAGTTTAAAAGATTTCTTTGTTTTCTAGATCTTTTATAGCTTTACGGTGGTGATGTACAGATTTCTTTCTGAATGCGACTGCAGCAAACTATGTGGAAAATGCAGAAGGATTAGAAAAGTATTTTCACTTTTTTTTTCAAATTAAGGAGAACGTGGTTCATATTCTACTCTAATAAATTTATGAAGGGCTAGTCTTACTGATCTGGTGCTTTTACTTAAAATATTTTAGACAGAAATATTTATAACTGGAAATATCCTTGCTTGATTCAAAGCCTGAAGAGATCAACAACACTTTCTATAAGGCTTTGAACGCAGATTTAAAATGTCATGTAGGAGAGAAAAGATGGAAGAGGATTTCCATTCTGATACTGAGAAATCTTGTGGTACATAGGGCAAGAGAGGCAGTGCAGCCATTTGCTCTTCAGGGCTTAGGAGCTGGAGCAGAAACCAGTGTCCTTTCCCCCAGATGGAGGACGCCTGACCCTGGACTGCTCTTCCTTGCAGATGCTTTGCTAAGCCAAGGTGACCTGAGAACAACATGCACCACAAGCAGAGCTGGCTTAGGTTACTTTCCTACTAGCTCGACCAGCACTGGAAATAAAATTATGGCACTGATTCATGGCCCAGTTGACAGTCAGCTCCTGAGACAAAGCAGATTTTGATGCTGCACGGTGCTGCTGCCAGAGCTACGGTCTTGCTCTTAAAATTCACAGAAATACTTATTGATTAAACATGAGGAAATACCTGTTAGTTGTTCAAGGTTTTTGACTGCCTTGCTGGGAGTGTATTCCCAGGGAGAGTGTAGTAAGATTTATTTTTTAATGTAAGTTTGAATATTACGGTTGAGTTGGAAGTTGTTATAAGCCAATCTGAGATTCGCTGTTGATGGAGTTCGTAGGAAAATTTTATGATCATCTAATTTTTATCATTTATCTGTGATGGATGAAGGCTTGTTGTGAGCCTGTGGTGGTGGAATACGCTGAGGGACACTTCATTTGCAGTAAAGGATTATCAGTAACTGTACGGTTGCTTTCAGACTTGGAAACAGGATAATTTTTCAGTCGGTGAAACTCTTGCAGAAGAGAATCTCCCCTTTGGCTTTTTGCATAGAATTGTCTGATTTCCAGCCACATCACTGAACAACCCTGGTCTCCTGAATTGTGTGAGATTTCAACATGCAGCAGATGAGGGAGGGTTGGTTGTTATCCAACTGTGGAGTTTGGAAGGCTTCCTAGTGGTCTGCTGATTGCAACATTTTTAGATCAAAGCTGGGGAGGGGTTGGCAGGAGGAGGTGATGGTCCATGAAAGTGGTAAGCAGAACTGTCTCATAACCTTCCCCCCTATTGCCAATAGACTATTTGGATGAAAACAAAGAACTGAACAAATTCTGCAGATGCTTGTGAAAAACCTTCCTGAAAATGTATCATTTATGAGAGCTCATAAATGAAAGCTTGAGTTTATCATATTCTTTGTGCAAGGATATATTTCATTTTGTGTATTAATAAAATCTCTGTGGGTTGGATGGTGTTTTGGTTTTGTTTTTTTTTTCTTTCCTCCTGCCTTTTTATGTTTCTTTCTTTAGAGTGACATTTTTAAAAGGGGGTGATCAGTTGCTTGTTGTTCACTGAAGTAATGTTTACTGAAGAAAATATATTTTCCTCCTCTCACAGTTTCTGGCTGGACATCACAATTACCAGATGCCAAGCTATAGAACACAGTTTTCCAGAAAATGGCATCTGGCTTCCTGGCAGAGTCCACAGGCACTTGTGCTGATGGTTTTGGAGATGCAGCTGGGTCTGGGTGGCTGCTGAGGGAGTATATGGTCCACCCTGTCATTCTAGATGCTATTTACCTTTGGCTCACCTTTGATTCAAAATCATTTAAGCATTTGTGCCTTTCTCTATTGCTATCAAACATCAGTCTTTCCAATGGCTTTATGTGTCTCCACTCATAGTCAGGAGGAAGAAAGCCATTCCCCATCATCCCTGGTTTTTGCATGTCCATGTAAATGATAAACCTTCTTGTGTACCAGCAGGAGGTTTATTTGTGTAGTACCAGCAGGGGAATTGAGCCCTTCATTTAAAGGGAAAGACAAGAGAGGGAATCCAATAATCTTGCTGTGACTGCAAACATGTGATCACAGCAGATGATGTTGCACAGCTAAAGGTGCAGAAGGCTGGAATGTAGTGTGAAAACACTGCTGGTGCCACTGCATGCCATCAAGGCACAGCCCTCCATCTGGGAGCACCTGCACCCCTTGGATCTGACAGGCACCACGTAGGGCTGGGGGAGGCCTTTGCCAGTGTTTTACAGTTTCCTGGGATGCCAAGTACCTTCCAGAATGATCCAAAGCACAGCCAGCTCAGCAGTGGTCAATAAAATGAGTTCTCTGGCTCCAGCTGCCAACCTCCTGTGCTGTGCTGGGGGAATGGCCATCTCATTCCCTGTGTTCTGCTGGCCTGTCTGTCTGCATCTTATCACACATCTTGGAGGCACTTTACAGTAGCACTGGCAGCACCACTGGTGCTGTAAACAGTATTTGTACAGAGCAGACACAAGTTCTGGAGCCTCTTTGTGCTGGTAGGGGCCTCTCTCTGGCTGGAACAGTAGGATTGTATTTCTGCCCTGATGCTGCTGGAGAAACTCAGCTGCACATGACTGACAGCACTTCACTATTCTTTTTCAGGCTTGGGCTACCAAGTTTCTGCTCGTGCTCCATCCCTCCTCTCATTTGGCCTGCATGACTGGTGCCAAGAAGGCACCCCCCACAGTGATGTTGATGTGTGAAAATGTGCAAACAGTCCTTGTTCTGATTTTAATGAGAGCAGCTCAGATGCAGAATCATTGCTATTACGTCTAATTGCTAGTCCACACTGTGGTATTTAAAATGGAGTGGTGGCAAGGATTCAATGTACAAATCTATTTATTTATAACTGAGTGACCTTCTGTTCAATGATATTATGGATTGTAGCTAGGGAGAAGGATTCAGCCCGCCTGCAAATGTCTGGCTCAGTGTTGACTAGAACATGGCTTTTGTTCCCCTGCTAGTAGTGACAAAGCCTTTGACAGCATCCTGGGGGAGCTGGTGCATGCCTGAATTCAATTTGCTTGATGTCCTTTGACCAAGCTGCAATTCACTGACTTGGTATAATTTTTGATAGGCAATGGCTGGGGATGAAATCCCACATGGCCTTTTACAGCATTCTCTTTGGTACCTGGGAAAGCAGAAGACTATATCAGTAAAAGAATCTGAAATGTTCTGAAGAACATGAAAAACATTAGAAATGCCACACAGTGGGAAACCTCGCAGTGAACTTAACAATGTTACATTCAATTTTATTTTTCTTTGCCTTCCATACACACATGATCTTATTAAGTTTCTAAACATAAACATATTCCTTTTAAAATACATCTTCAAAGTACACTTGAATCCCAGCCCTATAGGGACTTGACATATCAAAAGAAATTTGCTGACATAAACTGGTATGTAGAGCTTGATCTATTCTAATATATGATTTTAATGTTTCTCATTTTCTTGCCTTGCCAACTCACATCTATCACACACTGTCACATTTAAGTTTCCTAAATTACTGCTTTTAACTTTTTGTCACTTATTCAGCGAAGAGATATATTCTAAAGCTCAGCTCAGCCTTTTTTTTTTTTCTTTCTTGTGATTGTATCTTAATATTAATAGTTTGAGGGGAAAATGGAAATTTTTGCTCAGTTAAGGAGACAGCACTTTTTGATAGATTTGGGATTCAATATTGTCCTGGTTTCAAATTCAAGACCTGATTTAATTTCCAAGCAAAGCACAGAATTCAGTGAGGCAAATGGAATAATGGCATGTGCAAAAGGGGAGGATGTTCTGAGCATTGTAATTACGAGCAAGACAAAATAGATCTGCACTACATCTGTTTATCAGTGATGGATAGATAGATTCATTTCCTATTGTTTGTAGTACATGTGTTGATGACAAAGTGCTCTGGTAAATTCTGTTGTTTGCAGGATAAGAGGAAATAATAATTGCACTCCTTAATCAAACTGCTTTGACCTCCAGCTGACAATTTCAAAGTTGCTTCTTTCTATGCTTACAGCTGATTTTAGGCACCCCAGCCTTTTACTCAGTGAGTGCATTTTAAGAGCTACACACCTTGCAGGATTCAGGAAATACAAAAATTGTGCCCCTCTGTGCCACAGTGAGAGTTGCTGCAACAAACTCCTTCCACAGAAAACTGTAAAGGTGATCAGCCCAACCCGTAACTGTCTTCTGGATAAACTGGGAGAGTTGAGTTTTTTAATCCTCTGATCACCATATATTGTTTCCAGACGTGATTGCATTCTAATTGCACTTTTCATCTTATCAACAGCTTAAGCAAAAAGTCAGCCCAAAAAAGTGCTTATTTTCATTTTGGAGGAAAGCTTAGTAGAAATAGGTTAGGCTTCTGTAAGATACAAAGAAAAACTAAAATTAAGTAGATGGGTGGGAAGATGAAGAATAAAGTAATTCAAGTTTGCTATTTGTCTGCCCAGAAGAAGATTGAATTTATTTACAGGCTCTGTGTCTGAATTATTTAAAGGTGTATTTTAAAGAGGCAAAGGAGGCATTTTTATGAATACTGATTTGAAGACTTTTGGTATTCTTGGAGCAACATGTGATTTGTCAGCAATGCTCACTGTACTCGTAGGGATTATATGTTTTTCTATTGTTAACTTCTCATATATCCCTGTCTGTGTGATTGTGTTGTAAGGAATAGCAATATTTGCAATGCACATATGAGAGGTTGCCTGTTTTGCTTTATAGCAGATATATAGATGTCAGAGGTCCATCATTTGTAATCAGTTTTACACTGTCATCATAGAAAAGGCATCTGTGATGGACAGGAAATACATCAGAAAAATGGATGCCTGAGCTTCTGAAAATCCTTTCTCATGAGAAGTGAGAAAATACATTGTTAAAAATTGTGGAAGGTATCTCAGTTTCCTTTTTAAAATGATTTTTTGCTGCCAAGCAACTGTTCTTTTACCTGCATTTGGAAGGAACAGCACTTAACATTCAGGATACTTAGTTCTGTCGGATATCCTCTGCTGCAGTTTTCTTTTCAAGGGTATCATTCGATCACCCAGAATGTGAAGTGTTTGTACTTCTGTTCTTTAAGGGGAACAACACATCTATATTACCCAGAAGTCACACTTCAGTGATTTATTTTCTTCTGCAGAAGTGTGTACGCAGCACCAGATTAGTTTGCAATAGGATGGGCTCATCTTCCTCTGGTCACACAGGGCAAATGCATATGCATCTGCTAGGAGAGGAATAGAAATTGTAATATGGCTAATCTACATTTAAACAAACTGTCCAGGCAGCCAGCAGGACTGGGCAGGGGCTGAGCTGTGATAGGGAGCTGGGCCTGCTTTGCCTTTTCCTCCTCTGAAGCACTGGCTATGAATAATTCCTGTATTCATTGCTGGCCCCCAAGTGCTCTGTGCCAGGAGGGTCAGCAGTTTTTCTGTGCCATTGGCCAAAGAGAATCCAGGATTTAGCATTTAATTAATTTAGCTTGGTAGCTGCTGTCCAGACGTGAAGGTGATGCTGTTTGTTCATCACTGGTATAGGAAGGTAGAGATGAGATGTAAGATGCTCCATGGGTCCCATGCCCTGTCCTTTTCTCTCACACAATTCATTGTGATTTTTGGCAAGTCCCAAGGTATTTCAGCTCTTTTTGAAATCAGATGGGCTTTTCAGTTCTGTGGGATTCACTGTGTTTTGATTTTTAACCTGTAGAATTCAAGTAATGAAAGATTAGGCAATAAATGAGTCTGTATAAGTACACTGAGTGCTGTCCAAAATGTTTATGTCCTAAACTTTATGACTCTTACATTGGAAAATGCTCTTGATTCAGGTTGGATCATGTTGTTTGCTCCAAAAGTGAAGTCAGTTAAAATTTCTGCCATTCTCCCTGGTTTCCCTTTGAAGTTCACCACTGCAACTCCATTCACTTCAGCACATTTTCTTCTGATATACTCCACTGTAAAGAAGGAAGTGGATTTCTGAGTTTGTTTCTGGTCTTAGAAAGAAATTTAAAGTTATCCACTGAGAATGTCATCACATCAACTCCAATGAAAAACTTGAAATTTGAGACTCAAACCTACACAACATTTAAAAATATTGAAGGACAAGAATTCTTAGGCTTCTGAATTAAAGAACTCCACTTGAAACAAGATTATTGCTTAGTGAAATTTTTGGGGGAACAGAATTTATTTAGGTTAAATGAGTTAAAAGTGTAGTAAAGCCAACACCAGGCAAGAGGCAGCAATCACCAAAGGTGCTGGCCAATTAATACTGAAAGTGCAGGGGGAATATTGTGGTGGCTGCCAGTGGAGCTCCCTGTTCAGTGCTGGAGCTGAAAAAAGCATTGCTAAGGTGCAGCCCTGCATGTGAACAGCAATCTCCAGGCCCTCTGGGTTGGAGATGTCTTTCAAATAATTATGTTTTCACTCATTTTTCCTCTGTTTTCTTGATATGATACTATCATATTTCATTTCAGATATTGTTGGGTTTTTTCCTCATCCTGATTACTTTTCTTCCTCTTAGAGCATTTGCTTCCTTGAAACTATCCAAAACAGATATTTCTTAGTTTTGTGGGAATGCAAATACCTGAGGATTCTTCTGTGGTTTGTACTAACAAGCAGAAAACAACCAGATTTAGTGAGTGAGCTGTCTTGTAAGGAAGCAGTGAGACTTTGGATTTAATCTCCTTGACCCTTCACCTAAGCCTACCTAATCTACTAAGTTTCTTATTGGTATTTTATTGAACAAATAGCCATGTTTGTGTCAACCAGGAATTAAGCTCTAACTCTTTTGTCACATGGACTTTGCCATGCTTTCTATGATTAAAACCTCCTACTTCTTACCAGTTATTTCTTCATCTTTATTAAGAGTATAATATGATGTAATACGGGTAAAGTTCAGTCCAGAGTTCCTTGATGAATTTTATGGAACATGCCACAAAGTAATTAATTTTAACTTTTCCTTCGAAGAGCTAATTTAATTTTGACTTAATTAATATGATGCATTTAATTAATATAAAATTATCATAGGAAAGTGCAAATTAATTTGTAATCCGTCACTTGAAAGTTTGTCTCAATTAGTAATGCGTTTACAGTTTCATGCAGATTGAGTGGCAGTGGACCTCAGTAGGAAACCTCTTGGAGAGAAGGATTGTAGAGATATTTTCAGCAAAAAAAGGGTGTTGAAAAATAACAGAACTTTGACCAGTTCATACAGAAAGCCATTTTTGTTTGTTCTGTGCCAAAAAAAGAGTGGTGCTTTTTGCTCTCACTTTTTTTTTTTTTTAATTTTTCTTTGTGAACGCAGAGCTATATATAGCAAAAGCTTCAAATTTAATGCTTTTAATGTAATGATTGTCTGGTAACACTGCAAACAAAGCATTTTCATTTTAGCTAAGTGCAGTGATGTTTGTTTTCCATTGCTACCTGTGGCCAACATGCTTTGTAGAAGACTGAGAGCTTTTTAATTTGAATTGTTCTATCAAGATTTGGGGTCAAAGGGCAGGGGGAATAGGGCAGTGTGCTGTATTCTAAATCAGAAGAATTTTCTGGAGCTCAGTGGACATCTTGCCCGATGTCGAGGCAAAGGGATATAGCTCCTTGATTTTCTAATTTGGAAAGATATTTACATAAGAGGATGTTAATTGGCAATTCACAGAGGAATGATTTCTGATTGCTACCACTAAGGTGGATAAAGGCATTTGTTTGTCTTAACCTTAAAAGGAGATCTGATTTCCCCTAATACTGAAGTCTGATCCTCCATCAGCTCAGGGAGAAATGCTCATGAGTTAAATTTTGGCAGTTTTAGTCCCTTAGTGTTTGAGACTGTGGGGAGCACCACCCACATCGCTTGCCTGACCCAGTTACCTGAGTCTCAGATGTTTTTTCTAAGATGCTTTCAACAATGTTTCTTCCCTTTGATTCTCTACTTTCATGACATCTTTTGGAAGGTAATTACAGATCTGTCAATGAAGTCATAAAATCATCATGAAAATTCTCCTGTGCAAGTCAGAATAAATACCATGACCTCCTTTTGCATTTAGCTCTCTGATCAGTTATATGGTCAAATATATCTCTGTGTTGTAGGCCAGGTAATGGTTTGAGTGAACTCTAGTTCAAACCATCATTTAATGTCTTCATAATTATTTGAGAGATACATACATCTGTCAAAATTCCTCACAAGGTTGTGGTGGTTTTGTTTTTTTTTTTTCCTTTCATTTTTTTTTCCAGCTATACACTACTTTATGTATTTAAAGCTGCTGCTTTTGAAAAACATGCCAGTCCCCTTTGTAGATTTAGGAACAGACCTAATTAAGGTGATGTGTGTTCCCTGCTGATTCCATTCTGCCAAAAGGTGCAGAAGAAAACAGAAATGAACTCGGAGAGATGAACTGAACAGATTTCTTTTGAGTTTCTTTTCTATCAATGATATTCTTGTAGTTTTACCAAGCAGGCCTTAAAAAGACCTCTGGTATTTTGGCTGAGAAAGCAAGAGATCATTGTGTTGCATCACTTGTTCATGTGGTATCTGGGCAAATGAGGATAAGTAATTTTTTTTTTTTAACTTTGTATTTTAATTTCCAGGGGTAATAGACTTTGTTTTAAATAGTTGGCTTGCAAGATAAGTACCTTGGTGGCAATGTGCTTTTGATACACAGCGTGATACTTTCACTTTTTAATTAAATTAATCTGGGTTTTGATTGAGTTGTGAAACTATTATTCAGATGGAGATTTAACGGATGAAGTAAAATAAAGCTAAAATGCCATGCAAGATAAATTCAGTGCAGTGTGATTGTAAAGCCAGGACTTCAGGTGAATTCTGTGGGAGTGCAGGGGTGGGGTTTGGGGCAGTGGGGCCCAAATGTGGCAGTGCTGCCCATCTGACAGCAGAGTTTGGAGCTGCTCCTGCTGCCTGGGGAGTGCCAGCAGAAGGGGACACAGCACAGCCTGCACGGTACCAGCATCAGATTTTCAAACATTCTCTGCTTCTGTGTCAATGCCTGAATGCTTTCTTCTTCCTCTTATCAGCAGAGTTGGAGCCCAGATACTGAGTGCAATTTTCCTTTAGTTAACGATACTTCCCCAATATCAGACTTGCTCGAGGCCAAATGATTCATTTTAGTAAAGGGTCATGTCAGTAACTCTAGGAGGTTATATAATTTAGCTAATTCTTCAGAACTTGGCTCTTTTTAAAAAGATATCTTTTCACTTACACAGTAGAAAAGGATGGTATGTTAACCAGCTTTTACTTGTGAAATGGTTTAAAACTGTTAACAGTTCCTCCCAGTGTCAGTTTAGGGAAGCAGACACAAGAACAGAGTTTGCAGTTCGGGATCACTCCCATGCAAATGGAGTGATGTTACACTCGGGTGGCTCTTTGCAACACAGGAGCAGTTAAAGGCTCATTGCAGCTCAGAGTGGTTCAGCACTCTACAGAACAGAAGGATGACTGTGCTCTTTAAATCTATGTACAATAAACGAAAAAATTGTTTTGTAGCCTCAGCGTTTAAATGTTACTTTGTGACAACTTTTGCAGCTGGTCACAAAACAATAACTTTAAAACTCGGGAAGTTTTGGCACTATTTGAATAGCTGTCAATACAGCAGCCAGAAAGGCAAAAATGTGTATTAAAAGAACACATTTCAGGCTGTAACAAGAGACTAAAAATGCTTTTGACAGAATTTGACACTCAAAATATAAAGAATAAAAACCCTAAAGTTAAACTACTCTAGGAAATATGGAGAGACAGAGTCCCCATTTCTTATCTAAAGAAGATCCAGACATGGGGCTGGAAGAAAATCCCATGGTTTTCTGTCATTTTTTGAGATGTCCTGAGGACAGTTCAGGCTGTGCTTCTAAGTGCTTCCATAAAGGATGCTTAGCTGCCCACATTGGAAAGAGCCTCTGCAGTCTGGAGATCTCAGTGGTCCTGCAGTCACACCTGCCTCAGATTGAGCCTTTCCAGGTGCATCCCAGCATTCTTGCTGTGAGCCAACTGAAGTTTTGGAAATTGGTACTAGATAATGAATGGGTTTATTTATATCGCCTCAAGATACCAACCTATTGTTATTTTATTTTTAAGCAGAAGACAAGCTAAAGAAAGAGCATTCTGTCAGCAAAAGCCTGGTAATAAATATTCAATTTTATAAGAAAAAGAAAAATCACAGCCCTTTCTTTTGGAATTTCATTCTTCTTCTCTTGGAAAGATTCCCTGGGCGCTGCAGGAAGAGACCTTAGATCAGGGTATGGAAGTTGCCTCTCCTAGGTGCAAACTGAAGTTTTATAGCTATTCCTTTACAGATTCCATTCCTGCCTCTATTAGCCAGTTAAATATTGTTTAGCATCTTCAACTTAATCAGGAATTGCATTTTTGTTTTTCTCCTTTGAGGTCTAACAGAAAGCCAGGCTGCCATCTCAGCACTAGTGCTAGATGATTCTGTAGTAAGGGTCAGGAATTTCAATGTCTGGGTTGCCATGTAATGTCCAGGTCCAAGTGAAGTCAGGTTCTCTTGAAGAGCACCACTTTTTGACTGTGGAATTCAAATAGGGATTTTTGTTATGCAAACATCTCCACTAATATGTAAAGAGCAATATAGAAATATTTCAGGCTCTGTACAGAGAACTGGGATATTTTTACATTTGATCTGACTAAAAAACATTTGTTCTTGCTAAAGTGCTCTCTCTCTCTGCCTGCAGAACCAAAGTGCAGAACTTGAGCTGGATGGAATAAGGCCACTCCTTCTTCCTCTCCAGCTCTTCTGATACCCTTATGTGACAGTGAATGGAAACCAAATGGTACTCCTGATTTCTGAGTCTTACAGAAATGGTGTTTCAAGTTCAAACAATGTTCTAATTGCTAGGGACTGCATGCAGTATGAACAATAATGATATCACATCAGCAATTTTCGCTTTCCAAACCTTGTGAAAGTTATCAGCATGTGAAAAATGGTGAATCCTGGGCACTTTTAGGAAATAGAGAACCCCAGACAAACTGATGTCCATGACTTACTTTTGTGTGGCCACATTTGTGTGGCCAAGAGTGTATCTTTACTTCAGGTGTGAGGTAGAGCTAAATCTGAGGGAAATGGAGCACCTCCCAGCAGGACCTTTGTAGCAGGCTGCAGATGAGCAGCTGTGAGGGTGATCTCACACTCTGAGTGTGATCCTGGCAGCTCCTCCCGTGGCTATTGCACTGGAGGACAGTAGCTCGGTGTAAAACCAGACAAGGGCTGCTGGTGAGAGACAGGGCAGGAGAGCTGAAAGGCATATTTCATCATTCTGGAGGAAAGGAGAGGAAATGTGCCTTTCTGCCTTTGTAGTCTGGAAATGGAAAGAGTTTCTCAGAGAGGAAAAAAAAAAAAAAAAGAGAGAGAGAAAAAGATAGGAAAAAAAAGAGAGAGAAAAAAGATAGGAAAAAAAAAAGAGAGAGAAAAAAGATAGGGAAAAAAAAAAAGACATCTTCATGTTCAGACCAGAAATATGGCCCAGATACTGCCAGGAGATCCAGGTGGCATCCTGGCCATGGAGAAGGACAGTGACAGGTCTCGTTGCTGTGCAGTGGCTGAACCCCCATGGCTTTGCTATTTTTGTCTTGTATTGTGCACTCTGCAACCTTCCAGTGACTTTTGTGGGAGGACGTGATCACTAGAGAATAATATGGTGTCTTTAGAAAATGCTAGTGCTTTTTATTGTTTTTAAATTTTTCTGGGCTTCTGAAAGCAATGCAGTACAGGACAGGCTGCCCACAGCTATCTTGCAGTGCTGAAGTGATCTTAACTCATCTTTCATCTTTACCAAATTGTAGCACCAGCTGTAGACAGCACAAAATGTTTCCACTTGGTGGTGGAACACATGACAGCAGAGACACCTCCTTGTGTGACTTAATGATGAACTAAATATGGGAAAGCTGGCAATTTACCAAGTTTTAACAGAAAGAAGCCTTTTTTTTTTTTTTTTTTCCCTCTTCTTCAGCACTATGTTGTAGTAGGTAACCATTTTGTTTGAGTAACAGATGAGATTATAATAATCTTATGCAGCCACTCAGTTTTAATCAGCTGAGTGGGAAATCTTGGCTTTCTTATCAAAGGGCAGTAGATAAAAAGCGGCACCTTTACAGATTGTTATGAAGGGACCACTCACCTCCTCTCTTTCAAACTGGAACTGCTTCTGAGGGAGTTATGTACTGGGTGAAAATGCCTTGATTAAAACAAGGCATCTAAATCTAAACACAGGTAGATATTGGGGGATACAGAAATGGTTTCTATTCATTGTTTTTTGTAGCAAGTGTGAAAAGTGAAACAAAAACAGTAGGAAAAAAGCTGAATTTCCTGATGAATAGTTCAAAATGACAAAATAAACCTGTTTTTGCAGGCACTGCATGAAAACTTTGTGGTTTGGGGATGTCCAAACAGTCCATGCAATTACAAAAACACCCTGTTAATGCAATCTGTGCACTTGTTCCAGTAAGGAATGAACCTTTTCTTTCTTACCAAGAGATAAAATATTTAATTGATGAAGGAAGAGACAGATCTTTAAAATGAAAACTTTGTCTTCTCATAGGCATAAACTGTATTGCAGAACTAATGCCTGTGGCTATTCTGTTCCAACACAAATCTGAACATTGGCATCACGTGTTTGCTGTTAGAATTGGACATTCAGACCTCTGCAAATTCTGGTGTCTGCAATTCAGCTCATGTTGGGATAAAACATCCATTTAGAGAAGTGATAATATTTTGTGTTGTACAGGTTACAATATGTGCATTTCACCATCCATTGTGATGGGGGCAGAGAAACACCACCTAAATCCTGCAAATGTAGTGGGTTTAGGCCCATCTCTGGCCACTTTCCCTGCTAAATAATGACAGTTACAAACACCAAGCTCAGTACCAAATGTTCCTGTTCAGCTGCAGTTTAGCAGTGATGTGGTGGGACGACTTGAGCTCTCTGCCAGCTGCCCACACAGCCATGTACTCCATCCCCTCTGCAGGGTGGGGGAGAGAAGTAGATGGAAAGGCTGGTGGGCCTGGGCAGGTTCTTTCCTTTCTGGAGCACATTCTTCCTGAGGGGAGAACACCCTGGCTGAGGTTCGGGGGTGACCAGGATGGGCTGTGCCTGGCACAGGGCAGCTCCAGGTTCCCCTCACAGAGCCCCCAGTCCTGCTGCTGACATCTCATGTTCCTGTGGCTCGTGCAGAGGTTGTCAACAAGCTCTGTAGGTTTGTTCTTGAATTCCAGAGGAGACACCAACCTTAACAGCAGAGCTCACCGCCTTAGGAAAGAGAATCTGAAACCAAATCTGACTCTGATTTTCTTTGTGCTGAACACCAGCATTAGTGCCTTTCATGTGCTTTATTGCAGCAAAGATGCTTTTTACTGCTTGCCTGTTTGAACTGCTACAGCACCTTCAGACAGATGACAGAAATAACTGTTCCAGGCATTAATTGGGTGGGTTAGTGCAGAAACTGAAAGGTGCTGCCCCATAATGCAGGCATAAGAGCAGGCTGCAGAGAACTGCCCCAGCCCTGCAGGGGCTGAGGTGCTGCCTCCTGCTCGTTGTTTCTGGGCTCTCATCCATTCCCTGCCAGGTCTAACGGGCAGAGATAGATGACAGGCTTTTGGGGCTGGGGTGGGAGACTGCTGTTATGCAGTTTACCAACAGATGCACCCTTCTCCCTGGTGATAATTGCTGAATGTTTCTGCAGCCTCGGAGTGTAGTCATTCTGCTGCTACAATAGGGTGTCATTTCACTGTAAGTGGCAGGGTGAATCATGGTAAGTACAGCATATCCAGCAGAACAAGTAATTTGCTGACTTAGTGCTATCTGTATCTCATGATATGCAGGTAAGTAAGGCAATTTTTCCTAAAAAAAGGAGTAAAAAGCTAAAATTGCTTTTTCTTTATTCCCCTTCTCTCTGTCTTCCCTCCCCCTGCTTCCCATGATGATTAGACAAAAGCCAACTAAAGGCAAAATAAAAGAATCATTTCTGGTAGACTTAGTACTGCCTGACTCATCAATCCTTCACAAAGACCTAGGGCCCACTTCCTTTTCATTTTATTCCTTTGGCTTTTAGATTTATAATGTTGTTAGGAAAAAGAGATTCAGCCTCTTGGTCTATAAGAACCTGTTTAAACATAAAGAGGCATTTACTTACAAATAGCACCGTATTGCCTATGCATTTATCTTGACAGTCCAGTTTAATTTATAAAGCATAATGTGCTTGTAACTCAGCCTGAGAAATGTGGTTTAGCAAGCACTATTGACTTACTAAATCTCCCTTCTCCCTCTTATTGTAAATCTGATAAACCTAAAGAAGCATTCTGGGTACTAGAGAATCTAAATAGTAAAGTGGGGTTCTTCAAGATGATCTTGATAATACTTCACTTAAAACTGCGAGTTGAAGCAATAGTTTATCCTATTGTGAAGTGGTTTAATCTTTCCTTGATCATTTCTCAAAGATGTGGATGTGCTGTACAGTAAAATTGCCAGATTTGTGCTGAATTGCAGCTTTAGAAGCCATTATTCTGAAAAGGTTATCTAAATTGAATGGCTTTAAGATGACTTGTAAAGTCATTAGAAGACTTCTAGCCCTTTATGTGTTTGACCGCACAACCTGCTGTGATTCATCTGGGCTCTGAGATGCAGCTCTAAATCTGTTTGCTCCCTGATTTGCAAAGGGAAGTCTGTGTTCTCCCATTTCTGACAAAGGCAGTGCAACGTTTTACTTTAGCTTGCTGCTCATACACAGATCAGTTATGTAAATCCCATAACAATGATCTATTTGCCATATAAATAGTGCCAGGAAGATAGAAGGTCGGATCTGATGTTATAAGCTTAAACACAGACTCCTCAGTTCCAGTGCCTGAACCCTCTCACCCTAATGCTTGAACTGCTTGCCAATTCTCAGATAAAATCTAAGTTCCACGTTTCAAAAAAATCTGGCTCCATAAAAAATACGAATTTTCTACATTTGTTATATTACTTGTGGCAACTTAACATCTGTTTTAGCAATAGAGTTACATTTTGTTATGTTTGGGGTTTTTTTGTTCCATGTTTCTAAAATATGCTTTGAAGCAGTTAACATTGCTCCCTACTCTCATGCTGCTTTGTAATATGGAAATAGCTAATGATAGTTTTTTTAATGAGTGATTCTGGCAATTATTTTACTCAGCTTTTCTTTTTGGGTTTTATTATTTATACTTTGATAAGTTTTCAAAACTTAAAAATATATTTTCATTTGAGGTTTATTTTTAATATTTTGCCTATTGGCTAACCAACATGAGATAAAGTACTTTTTCTGTGGTCAAAGACACGTTTGCAGCTGTATTGTCTCATATAAATATGTTCTCACTCTCTGAGTATGCAAGAGATTAGGGAGGCACCATTTGTATCTGTCTCTACATCCTTAGCATCATAATATTCTCTCATGTGAGTGTCTTCTCTATTAAGATTTTCTCTTAGTAACTTTCTTCTACCTGACTTTTATATCCAGTTCTTCCAGTCAGTTTTTCATTACCAACCTTGATCTAGCAAGATGTCGCAGAGAGAATATTCCAGCACAAATGGGAGAGGATGCTATCTGTTCATGGACAGATGGCTCAGCAGTCCCCTGCACTAAATAACAGAGTCCCAAGCCTCTCCTTTCTCCAACTGTGCACCTTCCACTAGAACAAAGGACGCATTTATTTGTGATCTGTATTTACGACAGCAATATCTTTTTCATGTTCAGGTAAAGCTTTTTTCATCACTGTGGTCATAGAGAGAAATGGCCTCACTGTTGTGCACAGTTTTTTATTCAAACTGTGGACCCCAAAACTTTAAAGGGAAGAAGCAATTAGAGTACTGAGATTTTCTGGCGTTACATTTGGTTAGATTGATGTAAATTCTGAAAGAGCTGAAAGTTCTTAGATGTGTCATTCATATTTGGACAATGGCAGTGAGGATGAGGCTGGATCTTGTGCACTTGACCACAGAAACAAATCAAGTTCTCACTTCTGCTATTGAATTTACGTACATAGTAGCCAGCAAATTTTAAATATTTTTCTTTTAGGAGACCCTGCAAGTCCCTTGCTTCCTGAATCAAGTAAACAGTAGTCTAATTCTCACATAAATCCTGTACTGTGAATAAGCAGAAAAAAATCACAAGATATTCGACTTTCTTGGGTGCCCCATTACTTTTTAGGGGAATGGAGCTGGAATTTTTGTGTTGACTAAAATGAAAGGAATGCTTTGCAGTATAGAAAGGATAGTTGCAGGTAATAAGATTGCCATGTACAAAGCAGGACTTCTGTGACAAGTGATAAGGTGTTTAAAAACTTGAACAAAAGTGGTTTATCATCTCGGTATGGAAAGGAATAGTTCTTATTTTCTTTCTTGAAGCCAGTCGGGCAGAAAAAGAAAGGTAATGAGGAAGTGATTATTCAATTAAAAGTTGTCTTGAAGGAAAAAAAATTATCAGCACTTTAGAGAGGCTTGTAATTTCTGAATTCCAGATTCAATAAAATCTCAGACAACTTCATTATCAGTAAAATAAGGTTTAATGATTGCAAACAGAAAAACAATTTAAACTCAAACACTGCGAAACATAGAATGGAAATCTGATCCAATGTAACCTGCAGCATTCACTGAGATGGACACTTGCAAATGGTTAAATTGTCACTTGGATCACATCCTAGCCTAAAGAATGGTTTGCATGCACATGTCCTCTCCTCTCCAGCTATCAGTAAAAGATGAGCTTGAGAAGAAGTGGCAATGAAGATGTTAGGCCAGTTGCAGGCTGGTGCCACCCTGTCCCAGCCCCTCAAAGAAAGCCCCTTTCCAGCAGAGCAGTTCCCTTGTATTTCCCTATCAGCCTCTGCAGGGAAAGAAAGAAAATAACTCTGAAGTATAAACATGATTTCATAACACAGCAATTCATGTACACAGCGGGTATCTGGTGCTCTGTGCTGGCTGTTAGGGATAGAGAAAAGCTGAATTTCTGCCTGGGTATTTGTACAAGGGTTGGTCCCTGGAGGCTCTCATCAGGGCCACACAACCTGGGCAGGCTTTTGGAACAATCAGCTGATGCTTAGGGGATTTGCAGGTGGAGCAGAGATGAGATTGACCAGAGTTAGCTCTCAGTGAAGGAGTTCAGGTGCTTGGCTTTGTGTGGGCTAATTGAGCAAGTGAACAGCTATTGCTTGTGGAGGCAGTGGAAGCTCAGGTTCTGCTGCATGGCACCCTGCAGACACCTCACCAAAATCAGGGTGTTTCCAAAATTGCTCAGTGGCTGAGCCAGCCAGAGCTGCTGAGTGCTGAGCACTTAGGGAAATGTGGTCATTTTATTTTAATGTGATCTATTGGACTTAAGATCAAGATATAAAATAAATCACTTTTATGTTTCCTTAGCAGTGCAGCTGGAATCTACTCGTGCATGTTACCTGTGGCTGCTTTCTGACGTTTGTGTGTTTATTATGCACAGCAATTAAACACCCCTTTTTCCTAGACAAATGAGAGCTGTGCGAGTTTGTGATTCTGCTGGCAGGCTTACAAATCTTGCTGTGCAGAGCTCACAGTGTTTTCTAATTTTTCTGTGTCATGATGTATCTTGTATGACTAGGGTTGTTTCATTTTCATAGCAAAGCTATAGTGATTTCATACTGATTAAGTGGAAATAATGCCAACTTCTGGAGCTTCTTTGCTTAGATTTCAGGATGCTGTACTGCAAATACCTCACCTGATGTAAGAGAGGATGAAGTGAGTGTTCCTTAAACTCATATGCTCACAGGTATGAGAGTGCACATATTGGCACATTTTGAGCAGTATTTGTATGTATACATGCAGGCTGGAGTACTCAGGTAATTACTGGGAGCTGCTAATGGTAATTAGTGATGTGATCTCCTGCACCAGGAGCATGAACACCCCTTTCTGCTGCAGTGTCTGCTGTGCAAGTTCTCAGCACCATTCCTGGCAGTGCCTGGAGCAGAGCAGGATGGGTCTGTGTGTTGTGCCCAGCAGGATCAAGGAGGAGCAATGTGTTTTGTTCCCCTGTGGGTGAGGAGTCCCAGTGCTGCTGGCTCCCCACACACCCTGCAGGCTCTGGAAGGCCACCAGGTAGACAGCTGTTGGGCTTGCACAACAGACAGCCAGGCTGGCAGTACATCAGAGAGGAATTGGGCACATTTACAGGAGAAACCCATCAAAAATACATTGAAATCAACACATTCCCACCAAATGTTTTGATTTTTACATGTGGAGTGTTTTTCCATCAGAAAACCCACTGGAAGGTTTCCAGTATTTTTCTTTTTTTTCCTCCTCAGTTAGATTCTCTAGCAGAACCAAAGTGAAAGTAAAATCATCATTTAGTGAGCATTTTCTGTGATAAAGTGTGGGGTGCCTCAAAGGGAAATTCTGTGAGCTGCAGAACAATGATATTGCTTGGTATCTCTGATAATCCCCTTGCAAGATTCCAGTATCTCTTAGTGGCCACTTTGCATGCTCAGTTCCAGAACTTTGCCCCCATAACTGAGGAAACGTGTTCTGATCAAGCTGGATGTGCATCTCACATTGCATAGGTGACTTGACAAGAAGAAATTCCATGTGTCACAGCAAGAAATGAGGTCCTCCAGCCCAAAGGATGGATTCAGCATACCACAAAATACTTTCAGAATTTAAATTTTATCAGTGTGATGTGTATGTTTTGGGGGGTTATCTTCATTTTATAAGACTATAAGTGAGGAAGACTGGAAGGAAAAAGCTGCCAAGGATTTACTGCAAATATGTGAAGGTCAAGGGAAAAAAGACATGATGAAAAGGACATTTTCCAGAGCAAAAGTCTTAATGTGTTTATCTCTTTGCCCCCACTTCAGGTAGATTTGAATTAGAAAGTTTTGCAGAGGGATGAGCATAAAGAGGAGGGGCTCTTGCATGATGAAAACAAACACAAAAGGGGATGAACAGGGGCAGGAACTGTACTACCACCACCAATTGCATCCAGGGACCAAGTTCATCTTAGTTTGGAATTCTAAGAGACAAATTGGGAGTGAGGGGCAGTGGAAGCAGCTGTGCAAGGGCCAAAGCCCACGTGGGTTGTGAGGAGCACCACAGTCTGCAGAACCATCAGCAGGGTTTCTCCTGTCTCTCCTTTCCCAAATATAAAAGCCAGCAGCAGAGGGAGCAGAAAATCTTCCCCAGGCTCAGTGCTCCGGAGGAAAAATACTATTTTCCTTTCTGTAATGCACCAGCTGAAAAGCTGTTTTTCTTCTCTAAGTTGTAATTATACATGCCAGTGTTACAGCACATACCAGAGCCTGACTGAAATGTTTTGGCACCGAGCAGTGTGACAGGATGTCAGCTTGGCAGGCTCTGTGCTCCTTCCAAACCAGAGCTGTGGGGCTGGGAAGGGCACAGTGGGGCTGGGAAGGGCACAACGGGGCTGGGATGTGGCCACCCCACTGCTCAGCACCTGGTCTGTGCAGAGTGGGGACAGGGGGGTGTTGGACATGTCCTTCAGAGAAATGGGGGCTCAGCCAAGGGCCTGTGGGAGGGGACAGCGTCAGCAGAATGCCCAGGAACAGAGGAACTCAAGAGGGACCTGCTCCTGACAGAGAAATGAAAGGTCCAGAGGAGAGATCTCTGCCCTGCTCAGAGGAAAGAGCTTTCCTCTCCTTCTGGAAGATCAGCTTTTGGCAGAAATTGGTTGAACCAGGATGATCCAATCTTACAGTGGTGTCCCTGCTTCTTCCCTGCCTTTGGCTCATGGAGAAATGATGCTGCTGTTTCTGTGGCACCATTTTGGTGTCAAAATCACACCAGGAAAGTGCAAAGGAAAGGGCAGAGATTGCTTGAAAACTTGCCTTCACTTAGGGACTAGTGTTAGCCCTCCAAATTCCCTGTGATAATCTGATTTTTAGGTAAATTTATAGCTTGGCGTCAATATAAATTCCTAAAATTAAGTTGTCTGCTTTTGTTGAACTTCTGTTTATGGAATTAAATGAAAATCCAGAATTAAATAATGTAGTGTGCCACAGAACTTCACAGAACTGTACTTAAGTATAGTTATAACTGAGGTGACTGTGAAGTTTATGAAAGTACTTGCTCACTTTAAGGTTTGATCAAGGTTCACTGCGTTCAGAACCACAATTTGGGTGTGGGGCAGTGGGGTTACAGTGTTGCTTTTCCAGAAAGGCAAAGACTGTCACTTTTATTGACACGGATCCCTTGAATCCCTGTGCCTCAACCCTTGCAAATGTCTAAAGTGGAGATTTCCAGTTTGCCATTTCTGCAATCGGATCAGAGTGAGCTGCAGTGGATTTCAAATCCAATGAACAAATATTTTGATGTGCATTCAGCAAGTGTGAGGGTCATGTTTAACCCAGACTGTTTTTTCCTTTCACTTTTTCCCAGTGTTGTTTTGAGGTTTGGCTTTTTGTTCAGGGATTTTTTTTGTCACAAAGGCAGTAGAAAGTGAGCTCTTTTTTTCCCCCTCTTCTTGGAAAAAGTGTTTTCTTTCAAAAGAAACATTTAAGCTTTCAGCTAATTCCCAGGGATACAGAGGGATATTCTGCAATAAGCTTCCCTCCAAAAGGAGGTTGGCTGCTGCCCTAATATTAAGAGCGGCAGGATTCCTTGGCTGTGGGGAAAATGAGATGGTCCAGCTGATTGAGGTTATGACTGAGCCAAGATGAGTCAATTACCTCCATGTGCTGAGCAGCCAGCCAGGGGCCAGCGGGGAGAGGAGTGCCAGGGCTCGTGCTCTGTGTCTGACAAAAAACAGCTGCACAGGGCTGGGGACAAGGCTGGGGACAGAGCTAGGGCTGGGGACAGAGCAGGAAATAGAATTAAGAGTGGGGAGAAAACTGGAGATAGAGCTAGGACTAGGAACAGGGCTGGGGACAGAGTTGGTACTGGGAACAAGGCTGGGGACAAGGCTGGGGACAGAGCTAGGGCTGAGGACAGAGATGGAGACAGAATTAGGACTGGGGACAAGGCTGGGGACAGAACTGGGGACAGAGCTAGGGCTGAGGACAAGGCTGGGGTCAGAGCTGGGGCTGGGGACAGAGCTAGGGCTGAGGATAGGGCAGAGGACAGAGGTGGAAACAGAATTAGGAGTGGGGAGAAAGCTGGGGACAGAGTTGGGGACAGAGCTAGGACTGGGAACAGAGTTGGGGACAGAGTTGGTACTGGGAACAAGGCTCAGGATTGAATTAGGACTGGGGACAAGGCTGGGGACAGAGCTGCCACCACCACCCACCTGCAGCAGCACTGGTTTTGGTTTGCTGTACCGGGCTCCTGTTGCCCTTGGAGCTGTTCTGTTTTCAGCCCTGGCAGTAAAAATCTGGAGGAGGCATTAAAAGGCATCTATTTTCCCAGTGCCTTCTCAAATGTTTGTCAGGCAGGGCAGGAACTGCCGGTGGTTTGCTGAGGGAGATGACACAGATGCAGGAGGCCTTTGGCACCCAGCAGCAGCAGTAAACCCTGGGAGCTGGTGCCAAACATTAATGGTTCCCTTACAAAAGGGGGGTTTAACAGCCCCCTGGGGATATTTTCTCTCTCTGTAGTGTGGACTTGAGGCAGGCTGTACAATCATGGCTTTGACTCACGTTCGTGGGACTCAGGGCGCACCCAGAACCATCTGCTGCCTACAGTTCACAGTGGTATCATTCTCTGTAGGATTTCACCTCCTTTGGTTTGGTTTCTGTGCAGAATACGGCTCATGTTATCTCTCTGTACTCCCCTTGCAATCATTAACACACATTTCTTCTGACTTTTTGTGCAATCTGAACTTTTTGCCTGTTTTCTCTCATAAATTTAGCAAAAGAAAATATCACTTTTCCCCTGTACATAGCTCTTGGCTAAACAGCTTTTTTGCCCAACTACTGTAGAAGAAAAATAACAAGTGGGTGATTGTTATTAGTCCTGAGATAATTACAAAAAGTGATATTTTTATTTTTACCTGTATTGTTCAACAACTGATTGCTTAACCATAAAGCCATCAAATTTGGTTTAGGGTGAAAAACTACTTAACAGAAATCTGGGATTATAAAAGAAACAAAACAACTGTAATCTCACAGTTCCACCTCACTTCCATGGGAATTATGATTTTTGCTTTCTTGTAAAACATAATTCAGAATTACAGGTGGAAAACAAAGAGTAAAGCATTGCAGTTTACTAAGATGAAAAAGCTTGGAAATTGAGTTATAACTTGGTACTTTTAAAAATCCAGATCTATATGACTAAACATATAGTCATACATAGTCGTAAACAGCACAGGGATTCCTTTTTCACTAGTTTGGGTTTTCTTATCTATCTTTGAAAGCCAATGCTGACTTCTCCCTACCAGCTTTGCAAAACCTGGCATTCTGTCCAGCAAAACACTGAGCAAATATCCCTGGGACTTGGTGAATTTGTGGTCAGAAAGAAAGGACCTTTTCCTCCCACCCCATCTGATACTAAACCAATGTTCCTATTTTCAGATTTCCAGTCCATCAATCTAGCCCATCGCCACCTCCTTCCTTAGTTTCAGATATTCAAATAGTGTTCAGCTAAACTTTCAGCAAGTGAGCATTTTCCCCAATGCTCTGGCATCCTTCCCTCTAGCTCTGCCTCCCAAGCAGGTCCTTCAGAGGCCAGACTGAAAAGCCCATTGTTAAACTGATAACAGCACTCAACTTTGCCTTTGGTGGGCTGCAAGGCCTGAAAGATGGTTCTCAGTGTGAGAGAGAAACTTTTGTTTGTCAGATCATTTTGGATCCATGCTCTTGCAATGGCTTTAGGATAGTATTTGTCTCTGCAGTGTCTAACTTTCTTCTGCAGTCAATAGATGCCAAGTTTAGCAGCAAGCTGCATTTGTCTCTACATTCTCATTAACGTGATGGATGTTACATAGGTGTATTTATGCAATTCTTCTTGATCTTGTTTTTGTAGTTGTCTGTAGAGTATGGTATCATTACTCTAGGCTTTCACATAGACACCTTTGCCAAGAAGATAAATACTGGCCTTAATCCTGAGCACAAACATCTTTTTCAGCTGCCACTGTGTTCCTTTTGCATACAGGGCTATTGAGCAGGTTTGCAGACCTGCCTAAAAGGTCCAGGAATGTAGCACATGAATCCCAGCTGACAGAGATCCTCCACAATAAAAGGAGGTTTGTATAGATCTAGCAGTGGCCAAATCCTTTTCCACTTTTCCTTGGCATCATCTGTATCATTGCAAGTGCCTGCTGGTTTAAATTTTCACAGTCTAACATAAACAAGGCACAGGTGTCAAGAATTTTATTCCCCTGCAAACAGTGAGTGAGATTAGGCATTCATTATTTACAAATGTTTGGAATATGCTTACATCCTTTGGTACTTTCCTGCTAGTGGAGGAATAAATAGTCTTGGTAAAGAGACAAGTGTCTGGGTTCAGAACCCTGCATTAACCTGTGCTCATGTGGTTTGACAAGATTCACCCTTCTCTCTCTTCATGATGGCAATAAAATCCATACTTAGTAAAATTCCATAGTTGTACAATTGAATGTTTTCCATCAGTGGATCACCAGCAGGACATAGACACATAGAAGTTTTTCTCTTCATTGTTGAAGAACTGCCCCATTATGCAGGAGAAATTGCTGGGTTTGAGTGGAAGAGCCTGGTCTGTGGGAGGGTAAAAGACTCTGACACCTCAACCCAGGGCAGAGGGGTGATGTTAGTCCTTCATGGGCCAGGTGAAAATCCATTTCCTTCTTTCCTCAGATCTTTAGGTTGTATTACTCTGGTGGAAGCTGCTTTTGGCTACCTTTAGATTTGAAATGTTGCCAAAAATCCCTTTTGCTACAGTAATGTTAAATATTAAGAGACTCAAAGGGCTTTGGAGAGCCACTTCCGCATTTTGTTGCAAGCCTGTCAATCCAGTCTGATTTTTTAAATTTTATTTGTTTTTCTAATCTGCAATGTTTCTCTGCATATAAAATAGTACAGTTTTTAAGGAGTTATTTTCCAATAATGTTGTTTCCAAATAAAAACATCAATTATTAAAAATCAGTTCTGAAATTAAACAGATACTTGTCTGACACTCTGCATGTGATTATGGCTGTGCACGTAAACATCACCACTGGGGCTGTATACTTAGACTGAATCATACATAAATATTTACCACATGCATTTGTGCAATGCAGGATAACTTCATAGCAAATTTCAGACATTCAAAGAAAAATCATTAGATGAGTACAGAGACAACAGAGCTTAGTGAAGAATAAAGGAGATGCTATTTGCTGTGTGGTTTTTGAGTGGTTTAATCATATATGTATATTGTCTTATTCCCTGAGAGCTGGCACTTTTTAATGAAAGTTCAGAATTGTGCTGTATCTAACTTTCAAGTGAAACCCAACTGTTGTGAAAATTGCCCTAATGATGGCAGGTGACAAATGTGGATATTTCACATATCACACATTCTATATGGAGCATTTTTATTTAAATTTTGATACTAAAGGTAAGGGAATTAATAATTGGTTGTTACTTTAATACTTCAGATTTTTAAATGAGAAATGAAAAGATGAAAGGTCGCATCACTTCAGAGCAGATTGGGAGAGGAGAAAGACAGGAAGAACCTCAGGTCCCCTGTAAAACCCAAAGGCAGAAAGCTGAGAGAAAACTTTAAAGGTTGAAGACATCTTGCCTTCTATCTGTAGGTGTAACCATTATGCAAGATTCCTGTTGAACTCATACGAAAAATGTGGAAGAGATGGTGAACTAAGCTTAGCTTTTTAAAATCTAATTTGGCTTTTTGCTGCCTGCACTGGCAAATGGGGAATGCCACTTGTGGTGTTCCCAGGCTGTTCCTGCAGCAAAACCCAGCAGTACTTTCTTGGCTGCTTCAGCACAGCAGGACTGCACCCCTTGCTGAGGATGCTCTTGTCTCATGAAGGTTGCAAAGCTCCATGTTCGTGCTGCTTCTGGCTCTAAAAGGTCCTTTCTGGTGCTGTCTGTGCTGTGCTCCAGCATACCCAGCAGAAATGCCCCAAGTCCTCATGACTGCAGTACTTGGGAAGAGAGGGCAGGGGGAAGGAGAGGTTTTGGTGCCCAGATTGCAGTCCACCTTTCAAATAGCTGTCAGCATACCCATGAATCTACAGCCATCTAAGGAGAGTGTTAACATTTATTGATCAGCACTTCTTACTGAAATACAAATACGAGATAACCAGCATTTCTGGGATTTGGGAAAGCATCCATTAAGCTTAACTTGGAATAGTGCACAATTGAGAAAATAATGTGGTATCAGCTTGGGCTTTTCATAAATGTCCCTGTGTGACAAAGCAAAGATGATTTCCTTCAAGTCAGGGCTATGCAAACATGAAACACTTGTGCTGCTTCCCTTACTGGAGCCTCAGTAAGCAGATGGTGCAGGCCTGCCAGTGAGTACTACCCATCCCAGGTGATATTTCAGCAAGAAAGATCTGTTAGTCAAGAACATTCTTTTTCCAGTCTGTGGGGAAGAAATTTATGGAGCAGTGTGTTATGGGACTGCTGATTTCTGAAACAGAAGATGGCCTTTTTATTTATTCGTTTGGGATTCTGCTTTTATAACTTTGCTCGCTGGCTCGTCTTGGTGCCTTTCAGTGGAGCTGAGGCTCTGGAACAGATACACTTTCTGAATAAGACTGTCTGGTTAGGGTTTTTTTTATTTTTATTTTTAATACTTATGATGGCACTGAGATTTTTCTTCTCAGAAAAACACACGTATTCCTTTCTGCTGATTTATTTCTGACTTCTGCTGTCATAAAGATTCTCCCAGGACATTTGTTGTTCACTCAGTAATTTAAACTTTGTGAATTTCTTTAAACTTTGTTTAAGTTAAATCCCAGTGTATTTTCCTCTGAATAATTTTTTGCACTCAATCCCTGAAAAACATTTTGGATTTTATTTATTTATTTACTGCTATCTGTTTAGTTCCACTGACGGTTTCCCAGCTCTTGCTAACAGCCCCCTGGTCAAGTGTCCTTGGAGAAAAGTAGACAAAATATTCTGCACTAGAATATTTTTGAATCTGGAAGCACACTGATATATTGGAAAACTTAGCATTCTAGGGAATGACTCCTGCAGAAGTTATTTGAACAAGCTCTGTTCTCAGTACCATTTTCCAAGTCCTTGATGCTGCAGAGTCTCCATTTAGTGCACCCACACCAGTGGGAAATACTGTGGAATGCTCTATCAGCATTTTGGTCACGTAAGTGAGAAACAATTTTGCAAGCAGGAGGAAGACTTCAGTGGAGAAGGAGCTCCTCTAATATATAAGTTACCTGAAACACAGCAGTCAGGACAGCTCCATTCTTCCTGATGTAGGAAAATTCTGCCTGTGTTTGACCCTGAGTCTGCTTTGATGCAGGTGTGCCAACAGTGAACTTGAAAGGGAGTCTTCATACTCTTATTAGAAAATGTTATTAATAATCAAATTTGGCTAAAAATTATATTCCAATTGCTAAAACCTTGCAGCCAGTATGGCACAGCTAGATGTGTGTTGAATGTAAGTGGAGAGACTCCAGTCAAGTTTGCTCACGTGGGACTTGGTCTCCTCTTTTCTCCCTGGATTACTCCGTTCAGGGATGCAGAGGCAGATCCCCTCCGTGCTCCCAGCTCTCCCAGTCAGCATGGAACACTGGGCTGTGGGGGTGTGGGACTGCAGAGCACACTGCTTGTGTGATGAGTAAAGGAATTCCATTCTTCTGGGCCTACGTGGGTTGGTGTAAGTTTATGCTAAACCTTACACTGGGTAGTAGCTTTGATAATCCACTAGAATAAATGAAATGAGAGAATATATCCCATAGGAATTAGTAAAGGTTATGAAACCCACTTACCCTCACACCCTCATAGTTCTTTTATGGAGGTAACCCAAGGCTTGGGTTGTGGAAATAATGTTTCCTCAAAGCTTGGCAGAGCTGGGGAAAGTAATGAAGAAGCTCAAAGGCAGGGCAGGTGATCACAGGACAGTGGTGGTTTCACACTCAGCTTTCCTAACAGGGATGCAGTTCAGAACAACAGCTGTGCAAAGACTTTCAGAGTACAGGATTGTGTTGATGAGAGGAGGCAGATAATGGTAATGGAGGTAAGAGACATAAGTCTTTTTGAATGGGAACATTTTGAGGTTTGTTTTTTTGAGTTTCTTTTCTTTCCTGTGTGTACAGGAAGACAAAGGTGTTAGGTATTAGGTCTTTTAAGGAATAATGAGTGGTGCTGTGATAGGGTTTGGGCATCTTGCCTCCTGAAAATGCTGACTTTGTAAATGACATGGTAGAGATGGTTTCAGTGGTATCAGGAGAGATCACAAAATCTCTAGTTAAAGTAATTTTCAGAAACTCTACCACTCAGTATAATTACATAGTCTTAAGTAGAAATTACTATAAATGCATGTTAATATTAATTTTTTTTTCTATTAAACATACTCACAAGTTGAAAAGCTACCCAGGACTGCTTGGGTTATCTTTTGGTTTTGTGGTCACAAGTGGAATACCTGGCTCCTTCCCAAGCTTGTGAACTGGGTGTACTGAGATGTCCAGAGTCACTGCCCCTGTAACTGGCAAATACTTTCATTGATATGCAATGAAGTCGCTGGGGGATGTAATATTTAGAATAGCCCTGAAACACACGATCATAACAGAGAACACAGGTGTCCCCAGAGCTCATGGCTGTGGTGGGAAGCCAGCAATGACTCCTCCAAGCTGCAGAGGTCCCTCCATCTAGAAAGCAGAAGGCGGCTGGAGCTGGTATCTCCAGAAATGGAATTGTCAAAGCCTCAAGGTAGCAGAAAGGTGTGTTTGACATAAACTGAGATCACTATCTGACCCTTCCCATCGATAAAAGGCACAAAACCACACTCCATAACCGCGTTTTTCACAAGTCTTCTTTGCTGTGCCATCTGTGCTGCCAACTGTTCTCCTACTGTATATCGTCTGCCTGAAGAAGCACTAAGCAGGTGTGGCACATGTTTGGCTCGTTCCTGCTTTGCATGTGTAATGTAATTATGTTTGACAGACTTGGTTTGATTGAGAGAAAACTATGAATTGGATTAAATGTTTTTTGTTTAGACTTTATTAGCTAAAGATGCCATTGCATAATTAATTTGTGAATAAGCAGCAATCTTGCAAATGAGGCAGTGAATCAAAAGCACAGGCAGACATTATAGCCTCTTCTCAGGATGAGTTTACACATTTCTTATTTGTAGTATTCATTAAAAATACATAAAGGAAGGTTAACAAAACATTGTAACAAAGAACCACAAGCAAACTAGTTAGCCACAGAAGCCTTCATAAATGCATAAGTCAAAAAACTGAAAGCAAGCCAAGTCAAAAACGTGAACCTGAGCTAGAGAGTAAATGCTTTAACAATATTTAAATTCTATTCCCTGACTACTTTCTGTCCAGTGCTTTTGGAGTAAGGATGACAGTAGAACCATATGCTTTTAGCCTCAATGTAGAAAAGTTAAGAATATTTTCTTAATTGTAGGGAAATCTTTAGAGTGAACATCTGAAATTTTACTTAGAGAAGATGCTACTCCTTGCATTCTGCTCTTTGAGCACGGAAAGTGGCTGTTCTAATTTCTGTGCCTCAAAATATTTACATCTGTTTCTATTTTGTGTTTAAGTCATACAAACCACATGCTACTCAGGGAGAAAGCCAAGAGAAGCTGTAGGATGCAGTGGTTTGGTTTAGAACACGCTTTGCAAGTTATTTCTCTTTTGAAGCCCTGCCTACACTGGGTCACAAGCAAGGCTGGGCATAGCCTGAGCTCATCTGGTCTTGCCTGTGGGCAGGGGCTGTGGTGGGGGGCTCTGGTGACACTGCTCAGGGACAGGATGGGCTCTTGGTGCCAGAACCCTAGCACCTGGTTGGATTATTTGTGATAAATCTATGTTTCTCATGAATTTCCCTACCTGCTTTCTCTTCAGCTAGTGCTCATCCTTGAGTGTTGACTCCTTGTCCTGTCCATTCTCTGTCCCAGTGATTTTTCCCTCTCAGCACTGTCACTGCCACACGTTTCATACCTTCCCCTTGGACACAATACACTAGTTCATTTCTGTTCAACAGAAATCAATATATCTAGATATGCAAGGACCTTTCCACTCCAGAGTACCAAAACTTTAGGCTTTACTTGAGCCAATGTCCGTAGGTTAAAGTGAGGATGTCCTAAGGTGCTCCTTAAAATAGAAAAGCTGCATTTTCTGCTTTCTTCTATTAATCTTTGTCTTTTCCTTTCTGTTTCTCAGTTTTCTAGGAGAAAACTTAGTGAAGGCGATTTTCATGTATTTATTTATTGGATTGTAATTGTACAAATATTGATTTATAACTATTGGTAATTTTGACGTACTTGTTCCTAAGAACAATCTGCAAATGCTCCCATAAGTCAAATATAAGAACTGGTCCTCTGAAGGGATGGTTTAAGAAGCAGATTAATTTACCAATAATAACACCAGCCTTAAAATGGTGTATATAATTTGTTTGTATTATTTTCCTTGAACTTATTCCTTTATGGCAACACATAAGTAAATTCACCAATGCCCCACATGCTGAGTGAGAGGGCAAGAAGATTTTTCCAGAGCAATCATGTTCAAATGCATCTTCTGTGGTAAAGGTGTAAAAGGAAGTAGGTTGGAGATTTTTTGATAGATATAGCTATCTCAGTTCTTCCTGCTGTCTGTTTTTCAGTTCTGTGTGAAGCATTGTTCTGCTCCTGCTTCCCAGCAGTGTCGTGTTTCTTCTCTCAGGAGTAGCAACTGTGATCTGGCAGGACAGAAGATCGATGCAGGGTTGTTTAGGAAAAATTTTTCTTTTTTCAAATGAAGTTACTTCTTATCCTTTGCCAAGGGTTTATGGAGTTTGTAAGATAGCTGATTTTTATTCTAATTCTTTGGCCACTGCTCAAACCCTGCCTTCAGTCCAGCTCTCTATGATTATTTTCTTCCTCTGCAGCACTTTGAGACTCGAACATTCATGCAGATGCATTACTTTTGTTACTCCGGATAATGGGTTTTTCTTCATTATGTCTCCCTTGGATTTTTCCATTAATTTCCATCCATCTTGGATCTTTCAGAGAAGATGCTCAGAACATTAACTACTATGACTAGGCTGTTGATTTTTCCCAGTACTTTAATCTTCTTTCAGGAGCTCCATAATTCTTAAATACCGTTTTCTCTCTTTGGGTTTTGGTTTTTTTTGGGTTTTGTTTTGGTTTGGTTTGGGTTTTTTTTTGTTTTTTTTTTGGTTTTTTTTGTTTGTTTGTTTGTTTGTTTGTTTGTTTGTTTTGGTTTTTGTTTTTGTTTTTGTTTTTTTATTGCAGAATTCCTCTCTTTGTTGTTTGAGTTTCAACTGAGTCCATTGCTTTTCAAATCCCTCCAGCCTTCCCTCAATTTTATTTACCTTAGTCTCAAAGGAAGCTGTGGAAGCTTGAGGGTTATAGATTTTTAAATGAAGAGATTGAAGACGTTCTTTCACTGAGGTGTCTTGCAGAGTGTTTGACCTGTGCTGGGTGTGGGAGATGATGTTGTGTCTGCAGGGTGAGGTCACTTGAGATGTAATTCTATTCCTGCGCTTGTCCTAAGCACCTTCTGGCAGAATTTTTAGGTTGTCTGTGTCAAACAATGCTGTGCCACTTGAGGAGACTGTTGTCACGGGGTTTCAGACAGCAGTGGGTTTTAGGCTGGTGTGTGCTAACAAACCCCACAAAGAGGTGGGCTGTTAGTGCTGCACAAAGCCCCCATGGCCACGTGTGCCTCTGCCAGGATGGCTCTGCACAGCCTCTGTGCCTGGGCCCTAATGAGACACTGGGCAAACAGGCCTCTCACCTCCTCAGCTGGTCCAGAAAGAAAGTGGGAGGAGATAGACAATCACCAAATAAAAGCTGGGAGCGAGAGGAAAATGCCTTTGACAATGACAGGAGTTTATCGTCCTGTTCACCAAGTTGAAAAAGGTGTGCTGAAATCACAGTCTATATTCATTTAACAAGCTGTTCTTTTCTACCCTTTGCTTCTTTCTCTTAGGCTCTGAGCTTGAACCAGGATCTTCTGAGTCACAGATAACCCAGCGACTTTCCCTGTCTCTTACCTTAGTTTTGCATCTTTCTTTTGTTAATGAAAAGTCACTATTCCAATGAAACCATAAAGCCTCTGGCCTTTAGCCATCAGATCTGGCAGTCCAGTAAATCATAAATGCCCAGCATCCCTCTGAGCAGCTCCATTTCTGCCACGTTCTTGGGGATTTAATCCCCACTGGAGATTGTATGCTGTCGTTAGTAATGGATTTTCTAATAGTGCTGGCAGAGGCTGGGAGAGAGGCAGAATGTTTTGTGGTGAGGCCAGGCCACACTGAAAGGGCATTAAACCTTTTCCAAAACATTGTCATTTGACTGATGGGCAAACTTTTAGGCTGAGCTTCACATTATTCAGCTTTCTTTGTGTTTTCTGAGGAAGACCATCAATATTTCCAACCCTGATATGCAGAGTACCTTCTCCTTCAGAAGTTTTTGTGACACACTAACCTTTCTCTCACCAGTGGTTGGCTCCAACAGTTGAGTGAGGGGTTTCCATCAGAGAACCTGAGTAAAACTCCCAAACAGAGAGGCTTCTAGAGAAGTCTGGACTTGGTAGCAAATATTACAGTATAGGACTATTTACATTTAACACAAATATATCAGTGATGCACAGGAATGAGACTGCATATTTAAAGAGCAGTTTAGGGAAGTGTTTGTTAGAAAGCACTGGCTGTTCTCTGGAGGGAGAGAAAAAACACATTAGAAAATAATCCTGATTGCTTTACCATTGATAAAAAAAAAAAAAAACTTCCTAGATGACAACCTCTTAATTTTCATTTTTACTTTTATTTTCATTCAATGCTTTATCCATGTTGGAGCTTCCAAATAATGTGTTTTAAACTTCCTAAGAAATGATAAATCTACAGCACAACCTTCTTGTAATGAATGGGTATTTTACATGCTTCTAGTCTCTTTAATGTTCTTTAAATAATTTTATCTACTTCTATTCCCAATCAAAATTTTTGGATCAAAGTAGAATTGATTCATTGTGAAAGGAACATAATTATTCACCTGTGTTTTTTTATAATAGATGTTGTCTTCTAAGGTTCTTTGATTCCACAAATTTTGTCACTTAATACTTAAAGGAGAGTCTCTTCCATCTGGCACAGTTTTCAAATAGCCCCACTGAGTTCAGCATGCAGCATTTTCCTCATGTATAATGTTAGACCATGCTGATTAGTGAAGTATTAAATACAACACTTGTGACTTATAGTACATGTGGAAAAAAAAAAAGTCAAAAAGACCCCAAACAAAACAAAAAAAACCAAAACCACAAAAACAAACCAGCAATGAACATTAAATATCTAGTTTATTTACTGGCAAGAGTAACACTGAAAGCCTCCTGAAACTGTTAAAGTTATAGATGGTAAGGACATTTTTATTTTGAAGTAACTTACTTGAGGCATGCTTGTAATGCTGTAGGCTGGAATTTTCAAAGCAGTACAGAGAAGTCAGACACCAGGCTCTCATTGCATTTCAGTAGGGTGATCTAAAGAAATGAGTTTGAGAATATCTCTGGGAAATGGAGATGCACTAGGTCTAGAGGGAATCATTCTGAACATCCTTTTAACAGGGAAGAAGAACCAGAGTACTTGCAATTTGGAAATTCCTCTTACAGTACTGGCTGCTAGATCCCTGCACCTCTTCTGGAGATTGGCAGGAGGGCATTGATTTCATCTTTTATTTCCCCCACATCTTTCCTCTGTTTTATTCCAAAGGAAGTGACCCACAACAGCAGTCAGGGACCAGGTTACCTTGGTTATTTGTGTCACTTGGACTGAGATGCTGTGTGGTAGTTTTAGAAGAATTAGTGGATAAACAGAAGAGGAGGATGGAAGGTATTTTTGTTCTGCAAAATATATACATATGAGAGACAGAGAAAAGTTATCTGGAAACAGACTGTATTTTCTTTCCTAGTTCTCTTAGGACTCCCTGTCTGGATGTAGTTTTCTGTCTCTTCTCCCATTAACAGTAAGTTATCAGAGGTTTCAGGTGGGGCTGAAGGAGACCAGTGGTTCATTTTCCCCTTAGAGAAAAGGTTTATGCTGTGCTCTGACTAAACACTACTGGCTTTTTTAGAAAAGAAATCAGTATATATGGAAGAATAAGAAATTTCTGTTTTGATGTGCAACAGTTGGGGTTTTTTCTCCCTCAAAGTGTGCTTTTGCAGTTGGTCAAAGTATCCATCTCACTGAAACTCTGACTATAGTCTTCAGTTATGATCTCCTGGGGCATTAAAACCTAAAGGAATCTTCCAGACATTTAAAGTGCGTTTCCTCATTTTAAAAAACCCACCAAAACTTATCTGTGCATCTGTTTCAAACAAGTTTTCTAACTAATAAAATGTGTGTAAAAAGTAGAATAACTGGGTTTGCCCAACAGTTTGTTATTTTACTTTGTGAAGACAACCTTATCCTGTTCTGCCACACAACATAAATACAATAGATCAGGTTCTAAGGTCAGGATGCTTTTCTTGGGTAGGCTGGACATTATATACTCCATAGAGATTTTTTTTTTTTTTTCCTGGTGGCTGAATGAAAGCCAGGATGTTATTGTATCACTTCATTTCATATCAAATTACATTGTCACATAATGATATAATTGCAGAACGCAAGCAGATGCAAATGTTATAGTGCAATAAAATGTCACAACTGAGAACACTCTTTGTAATTTCATTTTAAAGTTTGTGTTTGAAACTTTGCAACACAGTTGGAATATGAGTTTCAGGATGTCTACACTTGTCTTCAGTCAATGCAGGGTTTTTTTATGTTTCAGAATCAAGAAAATAATTTTAGCTATCAGTACCCCAAGTGTCAAAAATACTGCTGAGGTATTTCACTCCAAGAGTTGGAGTGTGTTCCTCAGTGAGGACGGGTTTGGGCTGGGGAATTTCCCCATGGGAATGAGAAAAGATGCCATTGAGTAACTTTCAAAATGCACTTTGCATCCAGCAAATCACTGCACCATAAACTGCATTTTCATCAGTCAAATTGACCGTTATTGGAAAAGAAAAATGTGCTGCATTATGAAAAATTAATTTATGTGAAATGCAAAGCTATAAAGAGAATTTATACTTTTTTTTTCTTGAAAGTCTATAAAAAGAAAACTGCAAAAACAAATTTTCTTTAAAAAAAGAGGCTTCCAAATACCTTTTTACAGTTTTTTAAGTGTTAAGACTCTAACTAGTATTTCCTTTCAATTGTTCTTCTGAATGGTTTCTTTTAATTGATGTGACTGCAAGAGAAAAACCTTTGAATTTCCAGATATTTTAAAGGATATGATCTCTTTAAATTTTTCTCTCACCATCCTGTCTGCATTCATTACAGGCAAATCAATGAAAATTGATAAACCCATGATGGAAAAAAGGAATGTATTTGTATTCATTACAGGGGATCGGAGATAATAATAAAATGAAATGTTGTTATAGTGAGATATAAACCCAACCTAAGGAATTGTTCAATATGTGAATAGCAAGATACATTTCATTACTGTGATATGGAGCAGCTTGATAGCGGAAGCCAATAATTTAAAAAGTCTTGAGCACAGGGTTATGCTGACTATCCAGTTCAATACGTTAATTGACAATAAATCCTGCTTGCCTATAAAAAGCACTTGACTAGTCATTTTCAAGATGGTCATGATTTTTTATGATGCGGAACTTTTAATTTACAGGGATGATAAAAATAGATTTACTTTCAGCCACTTGTATTTGATTTAATTACCTAATCAACTATAAATCATCTACTATTGAAAAAGTAATTTAACAGAGATGATATTTTGTCGTCATTTTTTTCTTAAGTAGGAGAGAGTCTTTTGTAAAGGAAGGTGAAATAGGCTTTAGAGGAATTAAAACATTCTGTCCTTTTTTTGGGAAGGGTAAGAAGTTCAGAGTCAAGAAGTTTTGATTTGATGAGTTTTGGAAAGACTTGTTTGTGGTCGCCTAATGTCCTGTTAAGAAAGCAGGGAGTAAAAAGCTCTCTCACAAAAACTGACAGATTACATGAAGAAATCTAAACAACTAAAAGAACATGGAGATTAAGAAAAGCCCACAGTGATACTTTGAAGGGAGAAGTGTGAGGTTTTAGAGAGAAGAGGTAATTATTTGGTTTTCCATGTGCAGACACTTGTATTGAAGAGGCAAACTATGTCTTGGGGTGAAAATATTTAATCCAAATGTTTCATATTTACTTCTAAAGTTTATCATGAAAAATATTGTGAATGTCAAAAATGCCATTAACAAGAAAGTGTCTATGGACATCCCCAAAAACATGTTTACATAGTGCTGATAGTGCTTGAGATGAAGAACTGTCCAGATAAAAAGTTTTTGGAGTATATTAAGAGAGGAATTTTTGGTCAAATGAATAACAAGTGTCACATAGGGACTCAGAGATTACAAAGTAAGAATTTATTGTAAATTTTTTGCTGTTTGGTGTTCTTGTTTGAGGTTATTTTAAAAACAGATAAGCACCCAAATTCCCACAAATGTATCTCCAAAATGTGTAAGGGGTGGTGAGAGGAAAATGAAATGCACATAGAATGAAGCAAAAAATAGTGTGATAGTGTGGGATCATAAAAATAATAAAAGTTAAGAAGGTAGAGGAAGTAAAGATAGGAGCATTCCTGCCATTAACATTATGGATGAAGAAAAATCAATGCTAGAAAATATCTCCTGGAGAATTCGGGTCACTTTATGAGATGGGAATAAAGCCAGCTTCTACAATAAGGGTAAAAGAATAATGTGCAGTAATGAAAACCAAGCTGGAAAGTGGAGATTTGAGACTGAATTACCCTGATAGCTAGAAGGCTTTATTAAATTTAAGGAAATAAACAGAAAGGAAAGTCTGTATGTTAATAAAAATCGTGTATTTTCGTTATGGGTAACAACAGATTTTAAGCAAACTGAAGAAAATGATACATTATAAATCCTATAGCTCTTTCCAAGGAGAGCTTAGGAACTTTGCATTTTAATCTTCACAAAGTTTTATTCTGGGAAGTCCACAGTCTGATTCACAACCAATACAAAATTAAATCTCCCTTCACAGAATTGCTCAGTATTACTGTAGGTAAATGAAAATTGCCAGATTGAGTTAGACTGGAATTTGTTTATCAGACCAGGCTGTGATGAGATGCTTGGAAGGCAGTATAAGGAACCCTGAATAGGATAATTAGGATATGGCTTACCTACACAAAAATGTTGTTCTTTCCTACTCAGTGAGATGTTGGGTTACAGAGATGTGAAGACTATGTTCTCTCCAGCTGTTCAGGACTTCTTTTTATCATCCCCCCTCTTTTACTCAGCTGGGTGTTAGAATTCATGGGATTTTAGAACATTGATTTAGTACATCTACTTCTGTATTCAGCCAGGGATGAGCTGGTGAATTACCAGACTTCTTTCAGCTCCCATCAACCTGTTTTTGGTTTGGGTGTGGATGTTAATCTTCTGAGAACAGGCTGATGACTCGATGGTATGTGTTAGTTGATTGTGTGGCCTTGCTCAGTGTAAGGAATTCTAGGAGAAGCTGTCCTGCTGTCCTGCCTTGTGTCAGAAATGGACATGGCCCCAGCCTGGCTGGAGGTGATGGCTCAAACTGCAGTTACAGGAGACATTCCCATGTTTCCATGCAGAGCACAGGTGGAGATGGTGATTTAAGTGACCAAGATGTGTGTGGGAAGTGTGACTAATCTGGATGTGTCAGACACAGAGTTATCTACTGTGACGGCATACATGGCATTTTCTTGTGCTGGAAGCCCACCTACATCCATGGAATTGTTCCAGGCCAGGCTGGCCAGAGCTCTGAATAACCTGTGCTAGTGGATGGTGTCTCTGCCCATGGCAGGGGGGTGGAATGAGATGACCTTAGTGTCCCTTCCAGCCCAAACCATTTTGGGATTCCATAGTTCTGTGACATAGAATCTTTGGACAAGATGATACTAACAGGAAACTGAAAAGACTTTTTTTCTGTTGTGTCTAGTTACTACACATGTAACTCCTGTGTAACTCCTACACTTTTACTCCTGTGTGCTTAGCAATTATTTTAGTTTTGTTGATATTGGTTTGCTTTCCAGGAATGCTCAAGTTTATGCGCTGGCCATGCATGAAGTCCATTTGATGAACATACAGACCAGCCATTAAGTTTCTGAGTAAATTGTTCTTTTCAGTGAGGGATGAATGCTCCTTTGGCCTAGAAGTCACCTAGATAACAGAAGTCTAAACACAATGTTGTGCCTCTACTAAGTCCTGCCAGATTTTTGGTGTGAAATTTAAACAGAGCAAGCAGTTCCAGAATAATCATGATGAGCAGTCTGTATAATGTGACCACCCTTTGAAGTATGGAAGAGTTCTTTATTCCCTGATTTATTTGGCTTTCACAACAAGGTTTTGATAGTGGGGAGGTCCAGGGGTGCCTTCAGTGAGAAGCTTCCAGAAGCTTCCCCCATCCCACAGAGCCAGAGGCTCTGGCAGGAGGGACCTGGCCAAGGCTGAGCTCAGCAGTGAAGGTGGTAATGCCACCGGGATAAGAGATTTAAGAAGGGGCACAAAACCCCCTGGCGACTGCAGCTGAGAGAGAAAGTTCAGAGCAGAAGGAGGGGGAGGATGTGCAGCCCCTGGTGAAGTCCCTGGTCTAGCCAGGGTCAAGCCACCACCTTCAAGGAGACACTGGGCTTGTACAAACACAAGTGATGCTTCCAGGTATCTCTAAAGGTGACAGGGTCTGCTCTAGAGTTCACTGGCAGACAGGAAGGGACAGTGTGGCCTCTTTTGGTGGTTCAGACTGTTACCTGTGTTCTTTGCCTGGTTTGTCCCTTACTTCCCTGGGAGCTCTTGACAAAAACCTGAGAGCAGCCAAAGAGTTCATCTTAGACAGATCATCCTTAATGCATAACAACTTTCGTATTATTTAGGATACAATCTCTGAAAGGTAAAGGATATAGAAATGCGGTGCATGAAGGAAGCAGGAATGGGGTTGCCATGGGAGGAGAGCAGAAGTTTTTCATGTTCACACTACTCTGAGCAAGAGAGAGTTTGATGCTCTCACAGGCTCATTTTAACCAACCACCTTTAGAATTCACATCTATGAATGTTTCTGAAAGCTTTGCTAAGTTTCCCTTTTCCTGACCTCAGAGCTTGGAGCAGCTGCTGCCTGTCCAGGAGCAAGGACACAGCCAGAGCCTGGGAAGAGCAGCTACAGAGTTCCCATGGCAACAGGAACTCCATGAACACTCTCAGAAGTTCCTTCCCTTCCAGTATTTATTTTGCATTTCTCTACTTTATCAGGCTAAATGTTTTAAAGACAAAACATTGATTAAATTAATCCTGCTTAAATGACTTTGGAAAGGAAAAAAAGTAGAAAACAGCAGAAGGGAGAACACAGCATCTGTAATAACTTTGGTGATTGGTTGTTTTGATGTATCCAGAGGGAAAGCTGCTTGTATTTATATTTTTTGTGTAAAATTTGGCCATAAAATAGTCCCTTTCTCCCCAAATGTACTTTGATAAATGCCACTGAGGTGAGTTTTATAGCCTATGAAAGTGATGTTGGTGGGGTGAAATGGTGTAATGTATAACAGCATACCTGAGTTCTCAGATTTTGAAATACCTCCACTAAGAATTCAATTTTTTCCCAGTGTTCAAGGATCACTACTCAAAGTTACACCAGAGCTATGACAGTCATTTACACTTAGCCTAATTTCTACTTTTTCCCCTTCACAATCTTAACACAGGTATCCCCATCACACATCATCAGGCAGAAGTACTAGAGAGGGGCCTGAGTTTCCTTCAATAAGTGTAGGTCACAACATTTTCATCTTTTTAACTGTCTGTTTCTGTGCATGTGGTCCTCAAAAGGCATTTTGCTCCCAGATAAGGGCTACAAATGAAGCTGTGCTGCAGCTGCTGCCACAGAGTAAAGACAGAATTTTGCTATCAGTTTTTCTGAGAAGGACTGGGTCTGTTCCAAATACCTGATTTTAGACTGAACTAGGTGTGAAATAAGATGAAATAACTGGTATTTCTTCTAACATAATAAATAACAGAGCTGCTTTTTTTTTGCTTTTTTTTTTTTTTTTTAACAGAGAAGAAACTGTCAGAATTATTTAGAAGCTGTTGGTACTAATAGCAGGGTAGAAAGAAAGGTCCTGTTCATTATTGTAAAAAGACAGTGACTGCCTTTAAATAAACTCAGTCCTTCCTAAAGGTACTAAAGTAAAGGCTATAACTTTCTGTTATCACTGCAACTCCAAGAATGAATTGGGAATTGACCCAGACAGCAATTCCTTTTGTTTTAACCTTTTAGACCCTAAAACGGTGTATCTTTTTCCCTCACTCCATGTTTGCCAAAAGTAGTGATTTATTATTTTTCACATAACGATCAGGACGTTCTCTGAACAATCATTTAGGTTTCTTACATTCCCTAATTCCCTCTCCCAGAGCAAGTCTGTGTGTCACATCTGTAGTGCTCCTAATGAGTTGCTAATGAGGTTTGCAAATGAGGAGGCACAGGCAATGAGGTGGCAGCGATAGGAGGCTGATCTGGAGCGGGTTTGGTGAGCAAGAATTTGGCACTTGTAAGAGTTTAGTGATTCCTCACCCCCTGCACTTCTCCCCGTGCAGCTCCAGTGCCCAGAGCTTTGAGGGGAAAAGGAACATTCCTGGCTCTGAGTGCTGTACTTCACCAGCACTGCTCTGGGGACCCTACCTAGAACTGGAGTCCTGCAGGTTACATTCCTGAGCTCTGCAGCTGAAAAGAGAAAACAAAATCCTCACCCAGGAGTATGAGAATGCCTGATTTAACAAAATTAGTCTCACATTCAAAATTGATGAGGATCACATTTTGAATTGGGAACAGATGGAGAAGTGCTGAGCTCTGCCTTAGTGTCTATAATGCTTCTTATGCAAGAATGTGTTTTTATTTCTTATCATAGTTCACTTGAGTCTTATCATTCTGGTAAGATCCCTCATAAAGAAAACAAGGCAATTCTAGACTTTACAGTGTCTACTGATAGCCTCCTCTGAAAAACAGCAAGTCTGACTCTGTTCAAATGAAATATGAGCTAATTAAGATGAAAGTATTTCATGCTTTTCATTACTTATTTTGGTTAGTCAAAGTAATTTAACCCACTAAATCTGACTTATCTTTTACACTAAAATAGTGAAAGACAGTGCAGAGAGTATGTTAGCTGGTGAATTCCCCACTTCTCAAGAAAAGAGCAAACCTGAAGGGCTTAAAAAGTAAGGAACTAGTGCAGTTGTGCTAATTACCTTGTTTGTATTGCCATTGTGGATCAAATTAACCTTTTGGTGTGTGTCTCCTATGTAAAACGTGGAAGCTACATTACTGTGGGAACAGTGCATGGTCTGTAGTCATTACAGAACATGGCCATGGACCATTCTTCAACATTTCTGCAAGTTAAATAATTTTAATATGCTTTTCCTTACTGCTTAAGCTGCTTTACTTACCAAGTTCAATCTTCTTTCTAAAAGAGAATCTTTATTTGTGAAAGTATTTATACAAAGAATACTGGCATTATTTTAAAGTGATTTTCTAAAGAACTAGACAAGTCTATTTGAAGCTTTTCTTTAGTATTAACTAGACATTTTATCATAAGTGAGCAAGGTGTTTCAGGTTCACTAGTCTTTTTTGCTTTCCTGAATGCACTTCAACCTCATTCACAGTTCAAGTTTATATAATCCTTATGCCTTTCATACTCTTAAATCCTCCACAGTGTTTTCTGTATATCTGACTCTGCTAATATCCACAGGACTCAGGTCTTAAAGCACTCTCCTGAGCTTGTATAACTCTGCTCTGAGGGTGAAATACACATTTTCACTCATCTCTTTACTGCTCATAAGCAAGTGCAATGTTTTTGTTAATGCCAAGGCCCCCTTGACCTCAGTTTTACCCTCTGAAACCCCAAATCCATTCCTTCCAATGGAAGTGTGAACTTTCACTGTATGTAGCCTGGCCATTCATTTATTCTCGCTCTGAACACCAGTTATGAACCTGCTGCCCACTTTTCTTGATCCAAGTCTGATGTCACTTTTGTTGTTTGCTGCTTTCTTCCTTCTAATACTTCCTCCATGAATTTTAAATGAAAATAGAGAATTTTTTGGGGGGGTGCAAATATGCAAGCAAACAGGATAAAGGACAGTCAGGTTATAATTTTGATTCTGGATAGGTAGAAGTATATCTATCACTGCTCCAGGATAACATTGCATATTTCACATTACACAGCTGTGCCATGCACAAAACCAGCTGGATTTGCTGGGAATGATGGAGTATCCTCTTCCATGGTGCCTGGTTTATATATTGACTGTGATGAAGCATGATTGTAGCTACAGAAAAGTCTTCTACAGCTGAATACCTGTCTCAGACAGATTGTGGATGTTTACCAAGTCCCCATCTTCACACACTGGTTTGCAATTTTTCGTGCAGTATAGGATAATGCGTTAGGAAGGACATGGGGCACAAGTGTATAATTAAAAAAAAATGTATTGCAGGGCACTTTGCAAGGATTTGGGCTGCTACAGAGCACCCTTGTGGTGTATCAGCTGCTTTGCAGCCATTGCAAATGGAAATGGAAGTTCAGGATGATCTGCAGTGGGTTGCTAAAGCAATTGCAGAACAAAGCCGTGTGCTCTGCTCTGCTCTCACAGCTCAAGGTGTTTGCCTGTTCTGTCAGCTCCCTTTGCTTGCTTTGCCATTTATTTTAACAGAAACCTGTTCAGCTTCAGGGAGCACCCTCTGAAAGCAGCCAGGTCTCCTCTTTTGCTATGCAGAATGTTCAGCAAATCTGTTACCCTCCATCTCTCACCCAAATACAAAATTCCCTCTCCGAGGTTAGAATGTTGTGTCAAAGCAGGAAAGCCTCAACGAGATTGATTTATAAAGCTAAAAAGAAGACATCTTCTGCCTAGGCTCTGAGCAACAGCTGTGTTCCTGGGGCTGTGCTACTCCAACCTTGAAAACACAGAGAGCTTTAAAATCACAAATTTTTCAGTGTTATCTGCACATCACCTTTCCAACCAAGGAACCAGAATATTTTAGCATACTCTCAAGGCTGTGATGTTTAAAGGCACTTTTTTGTGATTTTTATCTGCTTGGTTGGGGAGTTTCTTTTCTTTTTTTCTGGGATCCTCAGTATGGTGTTGACTATGCTGGTAGAACTCTGTGTTGGGATATACCTGATAACCCCTACTGCCTAATTCCTCTTTCTTTGAGATTACTTATGCAGGTTTTATTAAATTTGTTTAAATAATTTTATAGTTTCAGGCTTATTTGACTTGCAAGTGTATCCCAGCTCTTCTCCATCTTCCCTCAGCAAAGACTGAGGGTCAAGCTCAACAGGCTGTGGTTTTGTGGCATCATTTTGTATTCACACGGAGTGTGTGGGGTGGTGAATTTTCATAGACTTGCTTAGTATCAGGAGTAAAATCATGTGGATTTTTAATTAAAATAATCAAGAAATATTCAAGTTATATACATCTTGAAGCTATTGTGCTGTATGAGTCAGAAGAGCAGCATCCAACACTGGGTCAGTCTGTGTTTGGATTTCAGGATGGGAAGACCCTTGTAGCCTTGTAAGGTCCAAGATGCTTTTAGGGAACATGATCTCAAAACCCACGACTGAATACAAGATTCTGGAGTGTTTGCAAGAATGGAACCAACTTAGACAGCAGTTCTGAGAGTCAGTGGTGCGTTTAGTCTGCTATCATGGCATAGATTTTGCCATCACCTTTCCATCCATATTTTTAAGTCTTTGTCAAAATACAGGAACATTTTCCTCTGCAGAGATCTGTATTTGACAGTAGAGAGAAGTGGAAAAAAGCAGAAATGGAGAAGCTTGCTAAAACTCTTTATATTACAAAATACTTCCACAAAAAATTAGTCTTTCTGCTATAATTAGTTTTGTCATTAATTAAATGAAACTGTTTTGGCTTTAAGTTTTAAAACTAAAACAGAAATATTTTTTCTCCTCTCCCACATAGCAACTGAAATCAATATGAATGTTTCTAACCAAACTGCCTTGACTCATTTTTGCCTTTACCCCTTTAGCCTTTCCTACAGGTACCTTCACTTAGCTAAAAGGCAAGAAATAACTAGAGAGAGCAGAATGAACAGTCACACAGCTTTTTTCTTCTGTCTGTTCCCATATACTGTGTTCTTGTGATAATATTTTTACATTTACTTATTTGAAGATTGCCCTCTGCTGCATTAGCCATTCAGTGAAAATTGAAATATTTGAGCTAGCTATTGTTACTTTATGACAACTTTGGGTTTAGTTAGTTTGTTTTCCAGACCATTGAAAGGAGTTGATGAAGAACACACTTTTATTCAGGTGAACAGCACACTAATTTTGTTTTAGGCTTTAGGGAACTTCAGATTATAACTTTGTAACTATGCTAGAATTGTGCTAAGAAGGGCATGCAATAAAATATCTTAATTGCCCCACATTTTCAGGCAGTAGGCTTGATCATGTGTTTGTGTATTACCTGCTTTTTAACAGCCACTTGCTGGAGGAGAGACATATTTGTTTTATAAGCCACCTGTACAAATGCAAGGCTATTAAATTGCCTTCTGTGGAGAGTATGGCATGTTTAGATTCCAAAAACAGGGAGTATGGTTTGAAATGGATTCTTCATCCATAACTCTGTTTTTTTGCAACCCCATGTTAAGCTCTCACAACACACCCTGGCATGACAAACGTGAGAGCAGCAGCTCATCACTTCTGTCTCAGCTCTGGTGCCATGGAGAGCTTCCACAGGGCTGCACTCAGGTGGGAATCATGGTTGGGAGTGTGCAAGAGGCAGAGTCCTCTTTTGCCCCTGCTCTGCCTTGCAGGGGCAGGAACATGCTGGCAGGAGAAAATCAGCTTTCCCTGATTATATAGGAAAATTCAGTGCGTGGCTCAGTAACAGAGGCTGCTCCTAAAATTAAAGTAGGTGTGTTTCTGAGTCTGGCTGGAGTCCTAATAGTGCTGAAAGGCAGCAGTAATAAATGGGTGCAGCTACATGCCTGATCCCTCAACTGCAACAGTCAAGCATTTGGCTTTTCCCTACAATATCTCAAGATAATGTTTTCAGTATTGATTACATTAATCTGCAGTTAGCTTTCTCCTGTGGTCTAGTAAATCCTGAATCTGCCATTCTGTATCATAAAGTATTGCAGAAAGTCTGGGAAGATGAGGAATTCTTACTTTTAGAGAAACAGTGTATATATTCTCTTATTATTTTTTAATATATACCATTATTTGTAATTATATACATAATGAATGCTATAAAGAAGTGTCAGTATGGAGCACATTCTTTTATGGTTATTACAGTTATATTTTCTGCTGAAAATCAGCCATCTATGGTGTAATGCAAATCTTTTTGCAAGGCTCACTACTGGTAATTGATGAGGAAAAAAAAAAGTAATCATTAAATGCTTTCACTTTGGCCAGATCTTTCTGTGGTTTCCAGCCTTTAAAGGCAACCAGATTTAACCAGGGGCTTGGACGATGACCATGAGCAAAGTGGGGTGGGAAATATTATCAGTGAGGTGACTGGTGTGCACTGAGGCTAACATCAGCTCCTTATGTACAGTCTGATAGCAGACACAGCATCAGAGCAGTTACAGAAGTGCAGAGTTCAAGGAGTAGGAAGTGCTGGATTCTAGATCACTGCAAAACAGCTCACACAGAAATTAGGGAGCTAAAGCAAATCAGGCGCATTAAAGTACTTCAACTAAGGAGTAACAAAAGTGTCCATCAGGATTTCAGTGTGCTTCTTGAATAAGATAGGGTGAATTTAATGAGTGACTTCAAGGAGTAATAGGATAGTTACGTCCTGAAAGTGAATGGAGATTAATTCAGAATCTGGAATTACAAGAGTTCTAGGAATTAACAATCAGCTGCATAAAAAAAGAATCATCTGCAGTAGATGAAGAGACCATTAGTTCTTTGAAAATGTCTGGTATCTGAGAAGACTGTTAACAAGGAGACCTTATTAGAAATGATTTTTTTCTTGTGAACAGCAGAAAATGAAGTCTGGTTTCCTACACTTTTTTTTTTTTTTTTTCTCTCATCTTAAATCCCCTGTCTTTATTACAACAAACACTTTTCACGTGTGCATTTGCCTTGGGTTGCAACTTCCTTTTCCAGTTCCTTCTGGCAGTGCCCTGTCCACCCCCTAATTCCCTCAGGGACCTGCTTGTGTTCCCAGTGTTTCCCCTCCAAGTCTGTCCCTGTCTGTGGTCCTGCCATGCCCCTGCCTTCCCCCACACTCCTGTCCAGTGTTTGGGGAAAAGCTGCCTGGGTATTGATTGGGAGGCAGCTGCTCCTGACAAAGATGAACTGCCCTGTCTCTGCTTTGACAGGACAGAACAAGGTCTCTGTTCTCTACTCAGATGACAGGCCTGGCTAAAGCTGATCAGGGAGGTGCTAGAAGTACAGAGAGTATCTGAGAGAACCACAGCTCAGGGACACATGGTGTGGCCTTTACCCTTTGCCAGGGAAACACTGCTTCACGTCCTGGGGACGAGCAGCATTTCAAACCTACAAACAAGACGTGTAACCAGGGCCTGCTGCAGCAGCATCACACATCAGCAGGGCCACAGTGCCAGCCAGCCCCTGGGACTCAGCCAGCCACAGGAGACACCCAGCACTCCAGCCCTGTTGTACCAATCCCCAGCTAAGAACTGGTAGAGACTCTGATACTTGCAAGCAAATCTGCATCAGCACTTGTGTGAGGCATTCTCTGGGAAGACAATAAAAACCTGCCTGATTTCTCCCTTTCTTGGATTAGGCTTCTCTGTGAGCACAGGGTGGCTCACCTGATGTGGACTGAGGTGGTTTTTAGCCCAGCTGGAAATGAACAATGAAAACAGTGGAACACCACACAGCTGCTCACTCAGCTCCTGTTCTCTTCACCTGGCCCCTGTGCCATGGGGAGGAGAATCAAAGTAAAATTTGTCTGTAGAGATAAGAACAATTCAGCAGTTGAAAATAAAGTAAAATGCAACAATAATTACTAAATAATTATAATGATGGTGATAAAAAGGGAAAAAAAAAAACCCAAAAGCCCAGGTGTGATGCACAATGCAATTTCTCACCACCTGGTGACTGATGCCAGACCCCCCTTCCCAAACCCTGGTCAGATCTGCCAGGTAACTCCCCCAGTTTATGTACTGGGCATGATGGTATACTGGGCTCAGTGGTATGGAATGACCCTTTGGACAGTTTGGGACACCTGTCCCAGCTGTGCTTCCTCCCAGTTTTGGGGTTTTTTGGCAAACCTCATGGGCAGGGCATGAGACAAGGCAAACAAAGTCCCTGACTCAGGATGAACACAACTTAGTCATACCCTAAATGTGTTATCAGTACTATTCCCATTCCAAATCCAAAACACAGCACTGCAACAGCTGCTGAGAAGAAATTAACTCTACCTGAGCTGGAGCCAGGACACCTGGTGAAAGGATCATGGCCACATATGTGTGTGTTTGCCACAGCTCAGCACTTTTCCCCTCTGTTATCACGCAGAGTGAATTTGGGGTGCATGACAGCACTTGGGACCTGCCATGCCCACTCATCAATGACTGAGCAGATCCACAGGTGCCAGCACCGTGGGTAAGCTGAATCTGGGAAACAGAACAGTCCTGAATTTCCAAAGGCTTTGTCAAAAGAGATGTTTCTAAGAAGGATGAGTTCATTCTGTGAACTGACAACTGGTTAAAAGAGAGAAACAAAGGATGGACATAAATGCTAAATTTTCATGCTGGAAGGAGGTTATTAATGAGGTCTTGCAGGGCTCTGTGCTAAACTTTGTGCTGTGTATTTAGAGAAAGTTTCTCAGAGAAAGTTTGCTTTGTGTAAATTTAAGTAGGACAATTTAATCTATAGCAGACATGGAAAAGTTACAGGGGGATCACTTAATATTGAGTTACTGGGCAATTAATTCAAAGTATTGTTTATAGAAAGGAAAGTAATTCTAACTTTTCTTATGTCATTATGGGCTCCAAATTAAGTATTCCCACTCACAAAAGACATCTTAAAGTCATTGTAAATTGTTCTCTTAAGACATCAGGTTAGTGCTGATTTGCTGCCAAAGCACTAAGTAGGACATTAGAAATTGCTAGGAAATCAAAAGAGAATACAACAGAAAATACCCACATGAGAAAAGTCTAAGTAAGCAAGGACAGCTGTACAGCTCTGAGAAGTTGTTTGGGGGAAAAAAAAATTCTACACTGGGATGCATTAATGCTCTGATACAGGGATTTTATACATTTCCTGTAATCAGACAGACATCTCAAAATGTTCCCATAAATGAAAAAGAAGTTCAAATGCCTCAGTGTGGGATGACAAGACAAGAAACAGAGAAACCCTGTCTCAGTTCAGCCATCATCTGACTTCTGATTCTGTGTGAACAGCTCAGATTTTTTAGTTTCTGAAGTGAACTAAGCCCTCTGACAGCCAACATTCACAGTCTCCAGACTGAAAACAGACCTGTTCTCCTCTGAGAGCTAGATTTACACAAATTCTTGTTTTCCTAATGTGAGCATCCTTTGGCATTTCTCACTGGTTTAGATTGGCATTCCTTCTCTATCACTCTTACTAAGTATTGCAAAAATTTAAAATTTGCTATCACAGGCATGTGAATACCATGCTGTGTTCCTCCTAGGTACCTAAATGCCCTTAAGTCTTTTAAATGTGGAGGGGAAATTGGGTTTTATGAGGATTATTACATTAATATTTACAAAATAAGGGAGTTCAGAAAGTTCTGTTTTGCCAGTGCTAGGAGTTAAATAATGAGAAACGATCCAGATTTTTCAAGTATAGAGTCTTTGACCCACTTACTTCCATGGCAAGCAATCACCTCTAGAAATACTTCTAACCTTCCTTTAAAGTTGCAGGAAAAAAAGGGTAAGTGGTTTAAAGCATTTGATGTATAAAGTAAAACATTCATTGTAGCAAGGTCCCTTATTCCCTTTCCCTTTTAGCAGCAGATTTTGTTTTAAAAAAACACACACCTTTTTACTCATTTTTTTTTTCCAGTTGCATCAGTGATGGTATTATCTGCTCTTTTCTGGGGAAAAATGAAAAAATAACTCAATAATGGCTCACATGTGCTGCTCCTGATAGAACTGAGTGTTGTTTCCTTGAAGAGAAGATGAGAAATGCTGGGAGAAGGGGAGAGGAGCAGGACAGAGTCAGGGCAGGTTCTGCTGCTGGTCTGGGTGCTCACTGCTCCCACTCACCCTGGCAGGATCTGGAAAGGGGGAGCTGCTCTGTTTGCCAGCAGGAATTTCCTCTTGGCACTGCTGGGACCTCACCTGGATTTTTCCAGCACAAGCAGGGTGCTGTCAGCTTTGCCTGCATGTGAAACCCTGGCTCCTCACCTCATATTACTGCGCTGGCAAACGCAGTTAAGCTGCAAAATGTCACCATTACCAGGCTCTGTTTCTTGAGGGCTGGTTTTATGCTCTGTCTTCATTTGGAAAATGCTTTGCTGGCAGATATATATTTCTCTCCATAAAGCATTCCCAGCAATCTGAAAAATAACAGTTTGATCCATGGTGCTGTGTCTAGCTGACAGTGCAAAGAGGAGATTCTGCCACGTGTTCATGCACTATGCATGAAATGCAATTACTCAACCTTGAATGTGATCAGGGCATTAGGCTCCTCATGTGAAATATTCCCTTGTATCCTTAGTGATCCCCAGGGTCTTGTTTGATAACTTAGAAAGCAAGAGGAAGGAAGAAGAGCATCTTTAAAGTAGGTTTGTCACAAAGGGTTAAACAAAAAGCTGATTTGCCAAGCTGCAAATGGGTGAAGGGATTTACAGTAATATTTAAAGGCAGCGAAGAAAATTTAGGGGAATGTGAAATCATGTAAAACCAGAACAACCCTAGAGGAATAATAATATTCAGAAAGTCACAGTGAGTACAAAACACTGGTTTGGGTTTTTTCCCCTTTCAAAGCCAAGAAAACTGGCTGGGAACTGGGTACCCCAAAGGCTCATTTCTACTGCATAATCATTCAGATAAGAGTTTGAAAAAAAAATCCCACCCATAATCCCCACATGAGAGCTCACCATCCAACAGCCCCACCAACAAAAGCTAGAGGATGTCAGGTGTTCTCACTGCTGGGTCTGTTGGGTCTGATTTCAGATTTCAGGAATGAGCACAGAGCAGAGCCAGAGCCCTGCCCTTCATGCAGGATCTGTTCTGTTTCACCCTGTCCTGCTGCCATCCTGAGCTCCCCACTCACACCCAGCCAGCAGCTGCCTCTTTGCCTATGGAATGGTCACTATGGCACATGGATCAGGCCTCCTCTACCAGCCTATCTTTTGGAATTTAAAAGGCAGATAAATTTAAAAGCAAACTCTTAGGCCAGCATCATGACACAGTTTGCTCCTCTAATAAATATCGAGTTCATCTAAATGTTCTATTTTCAGCAATTCTGAAATAAAATCAGAGAGGAGCCTTTTTCTGTGCCAGGTAGATTAAAATGTCAGCCAAATGGAATGCTTAGTAATAGCACCAGAAAATGCACATGGGTAAAGCAAATCATGGCAAACCCAAACCAAATTATGCTCTGTAAACTAAGTTTTGGATCCTAGATGCTTGAAAAAAAATTAATTTTAGCAGTATTATAAACAAATTTCAGGTTTAAGAAGAAATATGTCAGTATAGTTATTGTCAGTTTTAATATGTTAACCAGTAGGTTCTTCAGATCCAGGTCAATAAATGAACTGTGATAAAACTATGGTGTGCATGCCAATTGGAGCATTAAGGATAGTGGCTGCAAATCCTTGAAAATAGTGCCTGCCCAACTAAAGTATTATCAGTACCTTAACATCAGCAGTAGGATAGACTGAAAAGTTATCCATCATATTCTGATAACAAAAAAATTATCTGATTAATACACATTTTAACCTCGTATCCGGCAACATATTGGATTTATATTGTTTGGGCTGACTCCTGTGAATATTCAGGCAAGTAAATTTAATGGCAGTAATGCTGCTGAAACAGTAAATTTTTAGTGACTATTAGAGAATGTTCATCAGAAAGTTAATGTGGAACTTGGAAGCCTGAGTGCTCACAATGGAAACTGGCTGCCAAGAACTCTCCTCACCCAGAGGAGAATCAGAAACAATAGGATAGCAGATACTCATAATGTACACTGTTGGTGCTCAATTAATAGACTAAAAATTGGAGAGAGTTTGGCAGATAAAGCAGGGGTGAATAAATTACAGAATTGTAACCTGCCAACAGACAAAGATGCAGAATTTGTTAAATAGTTTCCCACTCCCAAACATTCACACAGCATTTTTGATAGCACCATCCTGCACAGGGACAGCTCCCATCCCTGACAGCAACCCCAGCCAGCCCAGCTCCACAGCTGAACTTCAGTTTAAGCCAGTTCAGTTCCAAAGGCCCAGAGTGAACCCAAAATCTCCCATCTGTAAAATGAGGTTTTGTAGGTCACAGTGCTCTTGGTCAGGTTCTCAGAGGACAGTTGTCAGCCAGCACCACAAGTGGCTTCCACAGTTATTCATGCTGGCAGCCTCAGCAAAAGGACTGATGAATATGCAGACACAAGGCCTCCTTTAATTGTCCTTCCTGAGGTACATTGGAAATGAAGTGGCAGAGCGAGAGTTCTCACTGCTGCTCTCCTTTGATTTATGTTGGGATGGAAATCACCATCTCTGCAGCTTTTTAATCCATAAAACTCTGGCTGCCCTGGCCGTGGAGAGGTGTGAGTGCTTGCCCATGTGCTGCCTGCCTGTGCCTGCACAGGGGCCTGGAGCTGCAGCCCAGAACCAGCACACCTGGCATGCACAGACCTGCTCCACCTGGGAACAGACACTGAGCTAGGCCAGGATTCTGGAATGTTTGGTGTCACAATACCACACGAAAAGAACGACACTCACACACTGAGATGTCTAAGACAAAAAAGGGGAAGTTTATTTACAGACTTTGACATTTATCGAATTCCAACAGTGACCATGGATTGGAGGAAGAAAATTGTCCTCTCCAACCACACTGGTCAAGCCAACAGTCCATCAATTCTTTCTTCCTCCAGAAAGGAATGCAAAACAATCACTATTTACATGAAAAGGGTGTGAGAAACTCTATCTCAAAAAGTAAAAACAGAAGGCTGAAGGAACTTTAGAAAAACAGAGAAGAATAGGGCAACAGTTTGATTCCATTTTCTGTTCCTTTATGAATGCACTGATTTGAAATCCATTAGTGTATTTAAGATCTGTGAAGACAGTTTTGAAAATGTGAGCTTTACTGGTTTTGTCTCTCCAATTCCCATCTGCAGCAGTGCAATGGTGTTGCCTTACCTCACACTCGTGCTGCCAGGCACCAGCTCTCCAAGGGGTGCATGGATATCCAGGGATTATCTGTGGAGATGTGTGATAGCAGATCCATGGAAGAAGCTCGTAAATAGAAAAAGTGAATCGTGTCTTCTTGTCAGAATGACACATCAGGTTTCTGTATGTGTGGGTATTTATTTATGCAAAGGCATTCAAGGAAAGCACTCATCCATTTTGAGAATCTAGACTGAGTGTCAGGCACCCATGGTCATTCCAACAGAAGTTTAAATAGAACACACAAGTGAACATTTCTGAACATTTCCAAATGTGCAAAAATCCCAGAGTAAGCCTTTGTGGACAGGACCTTGACTTCCCACCCCCTGCAGAAGACAGTGACCAGCACACTGTTGGTGCTGACTGCAAAGCAGTGCCCTGGGCAAAGGGAGCCTGCAAACAAAGAGCTGCTTTATTATTGTATAGTGTCAAAATTACTGTGCAGCCTGGGATGATAACCAAAAGTGCTATAATGGGTTTTCACTCTGTTTCCAGGGGTCAGTAATCATACCCTCTCTTTTTTTTTAATGCAATTTGTAAATGGCTCCATCCACTACTGCTGACATGCCACTTGTCCCTGCAGCACTAATGCTGCCATGCTGATAGTTCAAATTTTCTGGAAGTGGCCTTAACTCTTAGTGATTGACAAGAATTGCTGAGTTCCAGGAATGCCAGTTCAGCCTGGAAAGATGTAGAAGGAAGGAAAGAGAAGCTATAGAAAACTTCTGAGAGAAGGTAAAACAAAACAAACACAAACAAACACACACAAACAAAGTTAGAATTAAGGAAAGGATGCTCTGCTGCTCAAATCTCACATTAGAACTGCAATCCAGCTGCAGGGTTTTTTGTATCCCTCATCCAGACTCACCAGATAGATGAAACCCATGGCATCTGTCAAGCAGTATGAGGCACTCACCTGTAATATATTGAGATATATCTTACATTGTGCTTCTCAAAGTAAAGCATTTTCTGGAAATAAAAATACCCCAAAAGAAATTGAAATCTTGGTATTTGTATTCTGAGACTCACTAGATTAACAGCATTTCATAACCCACTGGACACTGAGCCTTTAAAATGCTAATGATCACAGGAGATATAAGGGAAGACAGGATCAGACCTAAATGATTTAGGCTCTAAACCTGCTTTAATTCATGTCAATAGGAAAACTTAGGCACACTTCAATGCACACTCAACTTGTGATTTGTATTCACAAGATGTACAGTTCTCTTTCATCTGTCAGAAATTGTGAGTATCTACAGTCTAAAGATTTGGTGTATGTGATATTTCTGTCTTCATATGGGTCAATGTAATCTTAATTTATTAGGATTAGTACAGGTTTAGCTCAAATGACATGTGTGAATCGTATCTATTTAACAGTTGTATATGTATTTACATAAGCAGGTTTATGGCTCTCTAAAACCAAGAGCAGAGTTCAAGAAAATGAGGAAAATGAAATCTTGCACTTTGTGAGCAGGGAGGTTTGTACACATGGGGTGTGGCCCACGTCAGAGACCATCTCTGAAAAACTTCACTTGTGGGTGATGCTGTTTGAGCTCCTTGTGCATCACAGGATTTATTACCTTTATCAACCCCCACAAAAGTTGTGCGCTGGTTTGCAATCCTGTGGGTTAAAGAATGGCTGGCAGGGCAGCTTTGAGTTAATTGTCACTGTGGGTTTGTCTCAGAAACATGGTCCTACTCTCCCCCTTCTCCGTTATGTTTAATTGTTTGTTACTCAGAGGAACACTTCTATCTAACTTAGGCACTAAACATTTTAATATGCTGAAGGTTAACCACTGAAAAAAATGAAGTTTCTTTTTAATGAAAAAGGAAACCCATATCTGCTCCTCAGGAGGGCTTCTCTCCAACAGCTAACATGTATTAGCAATTATCCTTCAGAGGAAAAGCTGTCTAATTACTCTATTACCTCAAGTGCAGAGCACTCACCTGGGAAGCCACCAGATCAAGGTTCAGGTCCCATCACTGACTTTAATATTAATTTATGACTTGGCATGTGTGTCTGATAATCAAATAATGATCTGTTTTAGGGAGCTAAGATGGATGTAGATTGGATTTTGCAGACTCTTCTCTATCTAAAATAGCATCTCACAGTTTTCCAAACTGTTGTCTTAGGGTATGAGGTAGCAGACAATGTTATTCAAGCACTCTAATAAAAGTATAACATAATTTCAGAAAACATAAGCAAGAAAAAACTTGGAGTTTCTTCAGCTATTTGCATAAAATTTAGACAAGTGGTCTGGAAATTTGAGGTAATTTTTTTTCTAACCAATCTCTATCTTATTAAACCCAGTCCTGTTTTCCTGCTCCATTTACAATGAAAGTTATTATGTGAAAGTGTTTTGCTGGCATTTGTTATTAGTTTACTTGGGAGTTCAGATTCACCTGAAGAAGTAGAGCTTACAGATTTTTCAAAGCTAATTTAGCTTGTGTGTGGACAACCTTATTATTTAATTTATTTTTTTTTTTTTTCCAAAAAAAGATTCATTAGCCTTTGGAGCCTTTCTTCCTTGTGGTTCCAGAGCTCCTATGGATGTGTCAGGCAGACTCCTTTCTGCAGAGAGAAATTGGTCTCTCTTGCCCCAGTGAGTCACAGGTAGCACTTTCACTTCTGCTGCTCTCATTGTGTTCATCTGTTAACTTCCCAGTCCTGGAACCAAGCTGCCATTCAGGTTTCTGGGGTGTGATGTGTGCTTGGAGGAAACAGGGGGAACAATCCATTTGCTCAGAAATATTCTTAGGAACATGTAGTTTCTATATTTAGCTATGAGAAATATTTGAGGAGCATGCAGGGTGATGATTTTAGATTTTAACTCCTTTGGTGGTAGGACTTTGGGGCAATTCTGGGTGCTAGTCTCCCGGACACTAACACAATGTAATATAAAGTCAGCAATCAATACAGAATAAGTCCAGCTCCAATGGGGCTGTCCTTTCTTTCCTATACAGAGTTAGATTTCACTTGGGTATCTTCTATAACCTGTTATGAAATGAGTAAAGGTGAAAAAACAGGCTTCACTGGTGATCTCTAAAGCTTGATATTTTTAAAGCAGCTCAGGAAGTTAGGTACCCTCATCTTTAAATGAAAGGCATATGTTCAACAAAATGTTTGACAACTGACATTTGAAAGGCAAAATTCTTGTTTATGATATTTAAACCACAGGCAATATCCAAAGCGTTTCGTCCCTTTTTATAGTTACAGTGTTTAATTATTAAAAAAGGAATTTCAACAAGTTTATTAAAACATAAGAAGGTCAGGTATTAAAAGAGAATTACATCTTGCAGAACCGTAAGAAGTTATTTTGTTATTTATACAGTCATTAATATTACTGAACAGAGCTGTTCCACCAAGAATAATTTAATAGCCCAAGCAAATTCTTCCTGTTGCTACTGACTACTTCAGGCAAGGCACTGCTGCTGAAGTGGAGGCTGAAATGGCACAGGGGGTGGCTTGAGAACACTCTGGCTGTGTGAGTGTGGGGGTGCTGGGGCTGCAAGGGTGTCTTGGGTTATGGAGCCAAGGATGTGTATTCTATTTAATCTGCTGAAAGCAGCTGGGGAGATGTTTTTCTTTATCTCCTGTGACTCTGAGGGGAGGGGGGCGGATGCCTTCTGATAATGGGCCAACTGTTCAAACCAGGAGGGGCAGTGTTTGTTATCTCTTTCACCTCCCATCCTCCCTCCAGGGGGATATTTTCTGCTAATGGGCCATGAGGGCTCATTAAGGGCATGACATATTCCATTGTGAGATGCTCCACCCAGTGGGGGAGCCAACCATTCCTACCTGGATAAAAACTGAGATGCAGGAACACCAGGGATCTGGTTCCACCGGATTCCTGGAGGAAGACTGGACCCTTCTCACCATCACTGGACCCTTCTCACCATCACTGGACCCTTCTCTCTCAGGATTATCTCTGCCCCAACAGAACCACATCTGCCACTTCAGAAGGACCTACTTTTGGACTGCTTCAAACACCCTGACCAACAGGGTGTTAGGTTGTATTATTCCATTTATTTTATTTTACTTTTTTTCTCTCTTCTCCTATTAAATTGTATCTCTGGCTGGGAGTCTCACTGGTTTTGCTTTCAAACCAGCACAAAGGGGCAGGTGAGCAGCGAGCACAGCAGCTCTGCCTGCGGGAGGAACAGGCTGCCCCCCTCCTCATCAGCTGGGGGACTCCAGCAAAGGGAGCCCCAGAAAAAGCCATGTGTCCTTCTGAGCAACTGATCTCATGCTGCTGACAGAGGCCTCAATATGCACTTAATTAGGAGGCATTAGTAGCAATTATGTAATCAAGGAGTACACAAAAAAAACCTGAGACTAAATAAGAAGTCCTGCAAGTGATAGAGGAATGTGCTGAGGCGGCACGTAGTGAACTGAGTAATTGTATGGAGAGCAAGATCGTGAATCATCATCTTGAGATTTAGGTTACCAAGCAGTTAGAGCTCTCTCTTTGACTGAAAATGTACTTTTTGAAAAATTCAGATGAAGCCAACAGGCTTTGGACTGTGCTTACTAATTTAATAATCTGCTTTTAGAAGGAATATTGAAACACAGCACGTCTAAGTGCTGTAATAATGCTTTTTTTTTTCAATCTGATTTTGTTCATCTGGATGTCACAATACATGTTTGCAGGTAACAGCAGCTTGCAGAAAGGACATGCAAAGCTTTCATAAACCATCTTAAACCACAGGGGAGTGCTAAATCACATGTAAGTGATAAACAGCAAACAGATCGCAAACCTCAGAAATTTAAATTAAGCATTCAGTAAATCTTTATTTAAATAATATCTCTTCTTGAGTGGTTAAACAGTTTAATCTGTTTTAAGGAGAGCTGTAGTATTTGGTGTCCATTGTACCCAAGCCTATAGTGACTATTAACCAATTTTTGCCAGCGATTGCATAAGAAAAATACATAAAACTTACAGTAGGAGGCACAGTGAGTCATCAGTTACTTTCAAGAAGAATGATGTTATTTCCACATAGTTATGACAAAATTAATTTTAGATTAATGCTTTCTATAAATAAATGGTATTTTAAATTAATATTGTTCACCCAGAATCAATTTCTGCTTTGCTGGCACTCCCTTGGAGGACTGTCAACCAGCTGTGGCAGATCTCATCTTATGCCTCAACCACAGAGGATTATAAAACACAGACAAACAATTTGTAAAAAGAACATGCATCTTGACCATCCTGCCCTCTTATCTGCATTCAGACAACTTTAAAGGCTCCCACCAGCTACAAGAGAAAGCTTAAATCAGAAAAAAAGCACAAAGGTGAGGCACAGAGATTTTTCAGATACCTTCAGCCTCCTGCACAAAGAAAACACTCCTTTTTCTTCAGTCAGAATGAATTACGAATTATATTCCAGGAGAAAAGCTAATTATTCTCTTCCTTTGAATTTATCTTGTTCCCCTCAAAGTTTAGCAGAGGTTTCTGTGAGGAGCTGAAGGGTGTTTCATTCTCATCTTCTGTCTTGTTCCAGCTCAATCAGGTGCTCACAACACACCGCTTGCCTCCCCAGCTAATCCTATCCTGGGTCAGCTCCTCTACTTTGTCAAAGCTGCTGATCTGTAAAGTCACTCCTCTGTTGTGCCTTGAAGGATCTTCTGGGTCACTTCTTTTATTTCACAATGTGTTTGACAAGACAAGTTTGTTTAAGGGGCCTCTTCCAGTACTAACCACATGGCTAAGGTTAACTCCAGCTACTCAGGGCTGCGTTTTATGCCTTGGGAAGGAGTTGCACTTGTGTTACCTCAAAGATTTTTTATCTTTTGTACCAGGAATGGCAGAAAATACTGAAGGCTTTGGGTAACTCTTTGATCTTTTATGATCCATGTGTAAGGATTTTGACTGTATTCTTGCAGGGTACTGGCAGCTTCCAGTGTTAAGCTTCCACAGACGGGTGGCAGTGCTTTCCCTGACCATGTAAACCACTGTAGCATAAATTCAGTTATCTCCTTGTAAAATGTTCCCTAAATTCTGCAGTTTGCCCAGTTTTTACTTTCAGAATGATAGAACCATTCAGGGTCAAGCTGATTTTCAGGGCCTTTGTTTTTCACCTGTAAGACTCATTTATTTGGTGGCTCTGGCTGGACTGTTGATTCACTGCTTTGGTTATTGATGAGTCATCTCCTTTTGCAAACACACATGACAAGAGTGTGGTACAATAAATGTCTCCATTATTGGCAATCCTCTGAAAAAAAGAGATATTTAGACTCAGCTAATAAACAGCATTGTAAATGTATGGAAGTTTCTAGTGCCAATGACAGATGAGCCTCTTCAGCTTTATGGTGAGTAGCTTAGTGCACATTGCAGAAGTAGACTTACCAAACATTTCCCCAGATGGCAACCTAAAATATTTAACCACTGCTTGTTCATTATCTTTACACACTTAGGTGGATGTGCTGGAAACTCATCCCGTGTCACAGTTCTGTTTTTGTGTTGGTAATTATTGGCTGATTACATATACACTTTCCTAAATGCTCCCCTGTGTTAATTTTGTCCTCCTAATTACTAATTAATTGAACTTTAAATGGCTCATAGGTTGGTTTAGGTTTGGCAAAGTTCCCAAAAGATTGCCTGTAAAGTTCATTTTTAACTTAAAAAAGCCCCACATTTGCTGACAAGCTCATTTGAGGAGAGGTTCTCAGCAGAATACAGGATCTTCCTGTGACTGGGAGGACCCAGAAATGTCATGAATAGATTTTTTTTCCTCCCTTGTCTCAGATTTCCATTTTTCACACAGAGACCACCCTAAAGCTAAAGAGAATGTTATTAAATTTAAATGTTTCCTTCTTGTCTGAGATGCTGCCTTGGCAGCAGCAGAAAATGATTTTGTCTCTTTATCCCTGTAAGTACTGAGTCCACTCTGAGCAGACAGGGGGGATCCTCTCCCCTCTATTCCACTTCATCTTTTCTGTGCTGGGGAGTGCAGCTGCAAGGTGCTGGTGCTCATCTAATACCTCAAGAGACAAACCCAGCACCATTACATGATAAACATGGGATGGATTTGAAGAGGATATCCAGAATTAATGTGCTGGTGGGGGCTCTGAGCAGCCTGCCAGGCCCAACATTCATTCTCTAATTTGATATTTGCTGCTCCCATTTCTTAGCAGGCCCCACGAGCGAGTGCCAATGGATCAGCAGAGGCTACACATTCAAACCTTCTCAAATCATTTTAAATAGCCTTGCTGGAGTTTCATGTTGACAGCAAGCCAGGTGGAATTTTCCATTTCCTTTCTCTCCTTCCAAATAGGAACAGTCCTACTTTCTTTTGACTCCGGTTTTATATAACTAACAAAAATGACAGATAGCCTTGAATTTGGAAGATTGCATTGGCCTGCTCGGAGCCGAAATGTTCTGTTATCATTGACGTATGTGTTTAAGTGAGCACTGAAGTGTGAATGGCCATCTGTCCGGGAAGTACGAGAGATCCTGATTGCTAAAATGAAACCACAAAAAAGCTCCGTGCTTAGCAGCAGCACTAAAACACAGAGGGGGAGAGAGCCTTTCTCACGCTGCGGCTGTTTATAGTAGGCTGGTGATGATAACTCAGCATTTGCCTGGACTCTCTGCCCCATATCTTTCTAAATATGTTCACTCTCAATTTCTCTTTTTTTTTTTTTTTTTTTTTTGCAAACATCGAGCTTTCTGTATTTGCATATTTTGTACAAGCAAGCAAAGAAAAGCACTAGGTATTTTCCCTGTCAAAAGTAGCTGTTTTCTGAGGGGATGTTCATTTTCTCATGAAGAGTTGTTCCCTTTACAAGGCTTTTAGCTAGAACGTGCTCTGATTACATTTGAATGAAGATTTCAACCTACATTCCCACATGATTGCTCTACAGCAAGGCTGAAGGCTGTTCCTGGGTGCAGCTTTTCCTCTGGAAACCTGAAAAACTTCCTAAGCAAAGGTTTTTGGAAAAAAAAGCATCTATAGAAATTTAGATCTTTAAAAGGTTGCTGTATCTGATTCAGCTCAGTTTTTGACCATGAGTGACAAAGGTTCCAGCAACAACCACAGGAACTGGGTCAGGGTTCCACACTAATTTCAGTGTTCCAATCAAAAGCTGACGATTTTTTTTTATTTCTTTTTTAATTACTGATGTGAAAACTGCTAGTTTATGAAAGAATATTTTTTTTAGGACAGTCTTCCATGACATTTAATCTTACAAATACATGACCATGTTGACTGCTCTGGTTGGTTTTTGTAGTGCTGAACAAGTCACCTGTCACTGCCTGCTCAAACACGAGCTCTCTGTCTTTTTTAGAGCCCTTGCATTACTGATTTGAATCAAAGCAATTTTTCTCCATTTCTGCATTTGCATTTTTCATTGTTTCTTGTAATTACTTTTTCATTATGAATATAGTTATGAAGATACATAAAGGATCTGTTTTTAAGCTGTTGATTTCCAAAGACTTCACGCACAGTTTTTATGTTTTATATTTAAGCAACGAAATAGAAACATTTAAAGCAGCAGATAGAGATACTTCATGTTTGTAGGTAATTTTCTACATTTTCACTTTTGTTAGAGCATGCTTCCTCATAGCAGGGCTCTCTCTAAGTTACCAACTCTCTGTGGAAATCTGAAGAGATAATTAGACAGCGGAATATAACTGCAATCTACTTTATTTTTTTACCTTACAGTTTAAAAAGCACCTAAGACAGAAAAATATGTAGGAAGCCAATTAAAATAAGAGCCTTTTCCCCCTTTCTTTTTTGTTTGCTAGATGGTTCAGAGAACACAGCAGCTTTGTACTCTTATTTATTTATTTATTTTGAGTGTAATCTGAGGAAATGAACCGTGAAACACAATTAATGAAATAGCTGTGCTGAATCACATAAACTGGTGTCTGCACAGCTGCCACTCATGTCACAAATGCATCTCTCCCCTAATGTCCACCCGGAGAGCCATTAGCCAGCCGCTTCTGTGGAGGGCCTCCTGTGCTCCCATTTCGGGCTGTAATGGAGCAGGGAGCTGCCTGAGTGGCCTTAGGATGCTGTTCCCAGCAAATGTGATGTGCAGGAGGAATGGCTGATACAGGAGAGGATGGCTTTCCCAGCAAATAGAATGTACAGGAGGAATGGCTGCAGGAGAGGATGGTTTTCCCAGCAAATAGAATGTGTAGGAGGAATGGCTGCAGGAGAGGATGATTTCCCCAGAAAAGGGAATGTACAGGAGGAATGGCTGCTACAGGAGCAGCGTGCTGGGGCAGGAGGGAACGTGGGCAGGGTGCAGTGGCTGGAACAGAGCAGAGGCCAGGTAGAAAATACCCAGAGCAGCGTCAGTGTTTCAGCTCTGAGGTGTAAAATGACTGCCTGCAGTTTCTTAATACCCAACAACACCCCCAACACTAAAGCTTTTTGCTTCTGTCTCTATCCTTAGGTCACTTATATTTCATTTAATGGGTGTGTGTTCCACGCCAGTGACAGAGCATCAGGAGGGGGAGCTGGATGTGCTGCGTGGGCTGGTCTGAGGGGGCTGAGCCAGGTCATCCTTGCTGAAGTGGCACAAAGCCAAAAGACTCCAGAGCCGCAGGATCCAAAATCTTTTAGCTTGCTGAGGAATTAAGGGGTGGGAGAGGTTGAAGGACACCTCTTCTCTCAGCGTTTGCCAAGCTGAACACTCAGAGCCGTGTTACTGTGTCACTGCTGATAGCGGTTTTATCAAGCTGGATCTAGTTTTGCTCAGGAGGATATTAATAAATTATCTGGTAATGAAAAATGTGAGGGGAACCACACTCTTACATCAAGGCCTGATGATTACTTTGATAGATGCAGTGGCAAGATTTTCCTGACAAGGCAGAAATGAAAAACATGACACATGGACCTTTAAGGGTGACCTCAGAGGAAAATGCATGTTGCTGAACGATACAAAAATAGAACAGGAAAACAGAGGCTCCAAGGGGCTCAGTGTCAACAGCCAGACAGATGGGCAACACTGATCCACTGATCACTGAGGGTAGTGCAGAGGGACAGGAGCCCTGCCAGGCCCAGAAACCTGGCACAGGCAGCTTTGGAGAAGCATCAAGTGTTAAGAATTTTAAGAGTAAGGAGAAGGGGGAAAGTTGAAGGGAAAGAAAGATGCAAGCATTAATAAACAGTGAGCTAATTGGGAAATAAAGCCAGAGAGTGTCATGAATAAAACTGCCCACTTCTTCTGCAGGTATTTTAGAAACTATCCTGAAAATAACTAACGCAACTAAAGATGTCCCTGCATCAGTTTAAGATTTGCTTAAGTGGGTAAGAGATTAGATTACTTTTAGAAGCACAGATTGCTAAAAATAAGGATTATCAGAGCACAGGTGTTAGCTAAAAAAACTGCAGAAAAGTTGGATGGTATTGGGGTGTGACACTTGATGGATCTGAGAGTTTTATCTAGTGTTTAATTCTGTGAAAATGTGCATGAAGCACCCTTATTTTTTTTTTCCTTATACTCCACGTGTTACTGATGCTGTGTGACTGATGTTCAGAATGTTCAGTATAAACTGGAAAGAACATTAACGCTTCAAAAACATGTAATAGAACTTACCATGATAGCAAACTGAAAAATAGTGACTAAGTGGGGCAAACTTTCCTGTACTAATTCTACTAAATACTTGCACTTAAGACTTGTTTCCATGTGTGTCTGATTATACAAACATCTGTATAGTCTAAAAAGAGAGAATTTGGATGTCCACCTGTCCTAACCCCTGGGTATTTAGTAGGTCTATTTGGAATTTTCCTCTTTTTTTTTTATTTTTTTTAATTATTATTATTAAAAAAAAAAAAAAAAAGGCAAGGAAGAAAGAAAAGAAAAAGGTAGTTTGTAAACTCTGGTTTTGGAGAAATGCTCACCTTCCCAGAGAGGTGACCCCTCAAGACCACAAATAGTCAAATCAATTGAAGATGTGCAGTGAAAGGTGAAGGTGCTGCTGTGATCTTTAAGTGCATGTGTGGATTAGAAGATATTTATAAGGAGTTTTTAAAGGTAAAGGCTTGGTGAGCATGTGTGTGTGCATGCAGACACACATGCTCACCAAGTGTTTGGGGTTTCTTTTCATTTTGTTCTGCTACAACCACAGGGCAATCGCTTGCCAGATGTCAGGGAGGTCTAGCATCTGATTTTGAAGTGGAACATAATAGATGATCTACCAGGGAGTTCAGCAAACATCAGATATAGCTTTAAACTGTCATTACAGAAAAAAATCCAGGAAGGTGACATTTGGTGACATACTGGGTGACATTTGAAATGACAGCACTTGCTTTAAGATGTAGCATTCCCTCCTGCTGTGAATCAAGGGAGTCTGCACTGTGGCTATGACTTGTTTAATTGATGACCCTAATTTCTGCCAAATGTAGCCAGAGAGACTGCACAGAGCCCTGCCTGCAGCATCCGGGGAGAATTGGTGCAGCAGGAGAGGGCAACCACAGAGCATTTGCTATGCACAGCATGCTTGGGATGACTTGGCTCTGAAAAGGAGTTACAGCCTCTCCTGTACTCCTTCTGAAGAGTTCTGTGAGGAGAGAATGAAGAGCAGCTAAAAAGAAATGTGCCCCACTGGAGGAGGGTGTGTGCAGCACTCCACGGGCTTCCTGGGACTGCAAACTTTGGTGAGCAATAAAAAGAGCAAGTTTGGTGCTCGGGTTTCACCGGCACCTGCTGCTTTCAGGAGCCATCAGTGACTGCTCATCTCCTAGCACAGGTAAAGGAGATGAATCCTTACTTCTGAAAGCTCTGGAGCTAGGGGAAAACCTGGCTAATTAGCAACGACCTGGGTTCTTGTTGATTTCTTCCATTCTTTTTGAGAGCCAGAGTTTCTTTTGATTCCTCACTTCTGCCCTCAGGGTTGGAAGGACTCCTTGCAGCACTGTGATTGCTGGAATGGGGCCGTCTTGGCATGTGCTTGGACTGGAACCTATTGAAAACCCCTGTAAATGTGAAAATCTCCTCGAGTTTGGGGTCTGTTTTGGTGTTCCCTGTTGTATTGTTAGAGCCATAGGGAAAACCAGCTGGTTTCAGGCACCTTTTTAGACCTACTTACCTATTTTCTGTACAGTTTGCCTTCTTGAGCTTTCTGTGTAAGTTTATGGAAAACTCTAACGTAGAACTTGCAGAAAATTGTCAACAACTGGGATGTATTATTCCCATTATATATTGTATCATTACTCAAGCCAGTACAGGAAACAATTTTATGAATCAGAATTAGACTTCTGGGAAGATATGCTGCGTCATTTGTTATCAATATTGTTTTAGATGTCATTAACTGGCAATAAAATTTGGATGCAAGTAATTTTAATTGTTGAACGTTATATTAGCACATAATGCTCTGATCATAAATATATTTTTTTTTTCTGGTGTTAATATGAAACTGCTGTACTTTAACAACTTTGTTATATTCAAGGAGTGTTTGATTTGCAGTCTCTGAGGTAGAGGAGGGGACCTGAAGAAGTGGATTGAGGTATCACTGCACCCCTGTGAACAGCAAATTACACACCTGAACTTAGTTTTGAAATTCTTATTCGTAGAAAACACCCTGTAGAATTTTTACCTGTGTAGGTGAAACAAGTGTTATTTTTCTTTCTTTCTTCTTGTAACCTGCTCTAGAGCCTTTTTAATGACTGAACAAAATCCTGAAGCTGCTGCTCACTAATATGAATGGGTTAAAGATATATCTGTGCAGCATGACAGCTGTAGGGCTGAGAAAAGGCACAGAAGCCTCATATTGGTTCTCTCCACAGGGAATGAATTTTAACTTCATGAGTTCAACTCTCCAAGAACTGGTCTCCATGAGGAATACAAGAAACACCTTAACAGATTAGCCAGCAGTCTATCTAATTTAGTGTCCCATTTCTCAAGGCTTAGAGAAGAAAAAGTAATTCTGGTTTATGAAGCAAGTGAAGAAAGGGCAGATATTTGTTGTGGGGGAAGGGAGGAACAGTGTGACTGCTGATCCCAGTGGTTGGGTTATTCGGATGGAAAGGAGCAAGCCTGCATTCCTAACACTGCTATTTGGATAACAGTGGTGGGTTTGGGTAGGGGTCTCCCTCACCTTCCCTCTTTTACCTCCCTGATTCCACATTGGGAAGCTTTTCATGAAAAGAAAACACTAATAAATCTTACATAAGTACTTTTAAATTTTTAACAAATTTCTTCTTCTCAAGCAAACTTCTGGAAGCCACAATTAACACTTCTAATCGCTTTTTTGTTTTTTGCTAGAAATGAATTTGTGTAGTGTCTTTCGAAGTTTTCTCTGGTGTTTCCAGCTTCCCCATGGAAACCACAGAGGGCCTTGCTGGTGTGAACATGAAATAAATTTTCTTAGGTTTTCTGTAGCTTTTGGCCTTAATAACATATTGTGTCATATCACAGAGGTTGCAACAGCTCAGAGAATGCCACTGAATGCAAACAGTGATATTCATGAAATGGCTGAAAGCTGATTTTCTTTAGTCCATAGAGAACTGCAGGGCTTTCCTATCAAATGTTTGTTGTTTTTTGCCCCTCCTGAAAGGTGGTCCTACTTTTTGCTTTGCAAGTTGTGGCTTGTAACTGTTGTAGATGCAATAAGATAATAAGAATAGACACTGTACTTTTGCATCTCTCTGATGATCCATTGTGGCCAGTCTGAGAAAAGAACCAATAAAACCAATTCTCTTGAGGACCTGGGCTCATTATCACACATGACTGCTGTGTTTGCCATGCTTGTTTTCCAGTTGTTCTTATATTTCAGCTGATGAATTAGGAGTGAGGCCTAATTTCTAATTGAGTGATGCATCAACAGCTCTCTCTTCTTTTTTTTAATTTTTATTAAAATGTTTATCAGGTGTCCTCAATTACAGCGGCATTAACTAACTCACGACTTTATCTGGGTGTAATACTGATACTATTTGATTTTTTTTTTGTTGTTGTTGTTGTGATCAGGAGGATGTACTAGAGGGGAGGCTTATTAAGCTTGCAGATGTTGCCAGCTTGGAGGAACCTGAGTTCTGGATGGCAGGAGATTGAGGATGATTGGATATATGGTTTTGTTATAGATATGTAGCACTCTTCCAGATACATGGCTCTAATAGACATGAGAAAAGGACTGGGCTTACACAGGAACCATTTCCTGGGATGGAAAACACCTGTCTAGGTAGAAATTCAATGGGAAAGGATCTTGGGCTGGTGCTGCAGAGAGGTTTTTTTTCTTGGTGGCACCAATACCAGGAGTTTCAACCCTCAAGCTGACCTCCTGCTACTTTGCAGCCCTGGATCTGCTTCAAAACTACCCTGTTGTTTTTCTCCATTCATTTCCAGCTGGATCAGCAGCTCAGCTGCCAGACGTTGAGTCGCTGGAGCCACCAGCAGGGCCACAGCAGGGATGTGCAGCCAGTAGCTGGGATCACACCCTTGGACAAAAATGTCACCCTGGGTAAGTTTAAAATAATGGTGAACCTTCAGGTTTTCCATGCTGGTGGCAGATGGGGTAAGAAATTCTAACTATGGAAATGAAAACTTAGCTCAGCTGCTAGGAATAGCTTTTGCTTTCCCATGGAGTGTTGGGGCAGGGTGGCTGGGGATGCTGCAAGAGACCCTGTGTGTGGGCCTTTAAAAGGCTCAGATAGATACACACGTGCTGGGAAACACCATGAAGGATTTTTCTGCCTACAAGCAGGGAAACAGATTTAACTGATCTCTGAGGATCACTGCCAGCCTCCTGACTCATACCCCTTAATTATTTGTAGTGTAAAAATTGGTAAAATTAAAGGTTTCTCTGAAGAGAACTGAATTTTGCAGAAACCACCCTTTTATTGCTCATTGCTTCAGTGTAGGCAACTGGATGAGCCCTCTTGTGTTTGATCAGTGTGGGGGAGAGGGACAGAGGGAGAACATTAATCATATCAAATTTCTCTCTCAGCATTTTGACAATAAGACGGCGTTTAGGAAGGATTTGGGTCATACAATATATATCTGTCTGTCATTAGAAGAATCACTTTCCAAGCACTTTTATTAATCATAGAGTTTACTACAAAAAGTGTCAGTGTGACCCCACCTATGGCATTAATCCAACAAAGATATTTTTGATGGTTATCTTTATCTTGGTGTGTCCCACTAGAAGATGCCAGTTTTGAATGAACATCCCTGTCTATTTCAATAGAAATTGCAGGACTGCTTTTCAGGTTTTTCTTTTTGCCCCCTTTTTTTTATGACTGTGGTGCTGTTTTGTACAGGATTATGTTTAACTGTTCATTTTAATGTCTGAGATAACTGGTGAATGCTGATGGAGAAAAGAATGGAGGAATTTGCAGTCACTGACTCTCCAGAACATTTGTTACACACCCAGTCTCTATTCTCATTTAATTATCACAACAATTTATCATAAAAGTTATTAATTGAAAATGTTAATCCTTACTGAGAAGAATTCTCAATCTTTGAAGATGGGTGGTTTCATTTTGAGACTGTGTTGGAGTTTTCCTGTCCTCTTTGCTCTGCATCTTCATTTTTTAAAGCTCTGAAGTTACCTAAAATTACACCTCCTTTTTGTGTTGCCATTTGAATAAAGAACTGAGGGAGCTGCAGGGTAGGAGTAAGGGCTCTTGAAGTGTACATGCCACTGTGTTTTCCTTCTTCATATTTACAGCAGATGTGCCTTCCTCAGCTTCTGAAATTAACAGTTCAGCCCAATATTCCTTCCTGATAGGCCCACAGCAGCCAGGTCTTTAGTGCTGCTAGGAGAAGTCCTGCTCTTAGCAGGAATGATTTGCTTGGACAACTGTTTGGATTCCATGGAGACTGATGCTTGGCTGTAACACAGAGGCAAAATGATGCTGCAAAGAGCCCTGCAGGACTGTTTATTCCCTTTTCAGACAGAATTGATAATTACTGCTCCTGGTGCTATAGCATATCACTCCTTTTAATTTGTCCAATAAACCATGCATTGCCTTTAATTTCTTTCCCCATTCTTTCTGCTAATGAATGAACAAATTTATTTTCTTTAGGTCACACTGATATTAATTCATGACATCTTGTCCGTGCACCACCTAAAACCGGTTGAACTGACGATATTCAGCACAGATCAGGCTCAGATATTTTGTGCAGTTTCTGATAGAATTTGAGGGGTGGACAAACTCCATCAAGAGGAGATTATTGGTAAGAAAATCCAGAGAGGCTGCAGTGTCCTGCATAATAGTCACAGCAGCTCCTTGCAAAGGCAATAGGATGTAGCTGATGGCAAATAGATCCCTCAATCTATGAATTTTAAAATGCAATATGAAGCATAAAAAATATATATCCAGGAAATCTGCAATTTATCTGTGCTTTGTTGTCTTAACTCATGAAAAGACAGCAGTATTAAATCACATAAAGAGGAAAGTATGGTTTAGAATTTTCTTCCATGGAATCTCGGACCAAGAGACAAGTGTTCTTTAATGACAGCAGTTCATGTAAACTTATTATGTTCACATAATAAATAAGGTGAGGAAACATATCTATATGCTTATTGCAGTTTTATAAATGTCAGATTCCAGTAAATCTGCGTGCTTTGGTGATATGCTGAATTAAGTTATACTTAAGTATGTAGGACTCTGCTTTGCTGGTGAATCTCTTGAGAATATTGGTGAAAAGTGACTGTAAAGATTTCTCGAGGACAGGATGGAATTAAAGGTTGCACAAATTTGGGGAATGACTTTTGTTGGCTGACAATGGATGTGCTGTGGTAGAGAATTGGTTTTATTTTCTGTTGAAGAAATTTCACCTTGCATGCAAACCAGAACATCAGGTAACTCTGTAGCTGTTTACAGCATTCACCTAGAACACAGGAAACTCTTCCAATAGGTGCTGTACCTGGAGCCTGCATATTCCAAACTTGAGCTTAGCAGTCTTTCCTGGAAAAAAAGAAAAATAAATCAAAGGGAGTTGCTTTATTTTGCTTTACTTTTTCCCTGGAGATGGCGGGGGGGTGGGGGGGAGGGGGGGAATCTAAACACCCTTTTATTGGTGTGCAATAATTAAGTAGGGGTTTTCTTTCTTGAGAAGCCCTATTAAATAGAAAAGCAGAGATAAATGATAACTAACCAGGCTATTCTAATACTCCCTCTATAGCCTCAGACATGTTATATTGAAGCAAGTAAGAAAATAAGTGTCTGTGCTTTTGGGAGCAGATTCTCACCCTGGCAAGCTCAGGGGTGAACATGTGCCTGGTGTGCCCCTAACAAAAACAGCATTTCCAGCAGCTTTTTGTTCTAGTCAAGAAAATATTCTCTTTTTTTTGTGTGTCTGGGAGAGAAAGACGAATCCCAGCACGATGGGGCCCCGGGGTCCCCAGGAAAGGAGGAGCAAAGCAGCACTGAAGGGCTGGGACAGCTGCACCCATGGTGGCAGCCAGAGCAAGGGAGGAGGATTTGTTTGTTTAGGCACAGGCTACGAATTTACCTCTGCCACTTTGGTTTAAAGAAAATAAACTGTGCTTCTGCCCACAACTACATAATTACATTGTACTCTAATATCTCTCGACTTCAAAATGACAGCTAAAGCAGATTAAAGCTGTTTACAGCCTATGGGAAGTAGTATGGTGGCTGCTGGCAATATTTCTTTCTCGCTCAGTAACCAAAGTCCGGTCATAAATCTATATTCTTCTTCAAGGAGGAAGGCTGTGATTAAAGGATTCCTCCTACAGCTGTGGCTTGGTGATAAGAGCTTTATGTTCAGACCCTCCTAAGCAACAAAAAGAAAAAAAAAATCATTTTTCATTAAGTTAGCTACTCTAATTTGGATGGGAGGGGGAGAAGCAGACAAGTAGTTTGGTCAATGACTTGCTGTAGACTTGGTAGGAGCATTGTATACAGTATTTCTAAGCAGCAGCTGGGATTTGAGAGATAGACTGCAACCCCTGTACCACCTCATCTGTGCCTCTGCACAGCGATAGCTCTCTGCATCACGGATATTCTGAATTTAAAGAAGTTTCTATTTTGAACACTTGTTAGCTCTCCTAGCCCTGTGCTGGAAAAGCAGACTTACCCACCCAAAAAACTGCAGGCAGGAACCCAGGACTTGTCCTGCAAACCAAATACACACATGGAAGAGAAGGACCTGAAAACTCAGAACTGCTGCTGTGCTTTTGTCTTCAGCCAAGGTCTTCATGGAGACCACAGAAGGGACTCTTGGGGAGCCCACTGAGAGGATCTTGAACAAAGATTTGAAATGCTCAGAGCCACGCCAGACGCCATTTGATCAGGCAGAACTTCAAATGAATGCTTTTGTTAGGACTTTACCACTGGAAAAGTAACAGAAGTGCTGAAAGGCACCGAAACAAAACCCAGCAACCCAGAAGGCAGCAATTTTGATGCATGTTTTGCAGGGTTTGAATGTTTCTGATGACAGAGCACAGCTTGATTATGGTATGGAGGCTAATTAAATTATACACCAAAATAACTGTGGGAATAATATGATGCCTGGTAGAAGAAACAGGAACAAATTCTAATCCCTCAGTAACTCAAGACATGAGTTATCTCACTGCGGCATGTGCCCCCAGTTATGCCTTTTAACTCAGCAGTGACAAAGGATGCAGTCACAGATCCAGTGGCGTGTTTTTATATTTTCTTAATTTTTAAATTAGAATATATTTATATTAGACTCTTTTGCTGGTCCTAAGTTTTCAGTGTTTAATTTGCATAATAGAGCTGTGCAAAATGGGATGAGGGTTAATCAAAGGATTTTATCACTCTTTTTAATTATATTCATTATGCTGGAATAAGATGTAAATTTTAATTTCACCTTGTTAGCTAACGTTTTTCACCAAAAGTTTGGATTTGCAAATCATCTGGCATCTTTAATAGGAGCAGATGCTAGCGATTTTGAAGAACCCAAATGCCTCAAGTACGGTAGACATTATTAATTTGATTGATATGCAATTTAATACAACTTAGCAATTATTAATGCCATTTAGCATCAGCGTGGATATTCAGAGAGGTAGCCTATAAGCAAGAAGAGCAGTGCAAGAGAAGGTTGTTTTCCCCCCCCCAGATCTGCTTCTGAATAGATGTTCCTTTTAAGCTCACTACAGTAAACACTCTTTCCTTCCCCCTGTCAAATTTTTAGTCACAGCTATCACCTGGAAGGTTATTTTCCAGAGGCACATAGTTATCTCACCTTTGGAGAGGCAAGCAGTAAACCCCCTCTTTGCCTGCAGACATTTACCAACAGTGTTTTATACCTTACGTTTATAACTCTTCCAATCGCAGGGAAGCCAACTGAAAAACATACCTGCTAATGGAAAAGGACTATTAAAGCACTGCTGTGCACTCACCTTGCACTAAGCCAGCTGCACAGAGCCCCGCCATAAATCACACTTAAATGATTGCATTCCTCCAGAATCACTGCCCGAAGAGCAAGCTCCCAACCGGCGGGGAGGCTGTGCCAGCGGGGTGAGAAGTCCATTCCTTTGCAGAGGGGCCTCAGGTGTGTGCCCTGGGTTCATGGTAAACAAAGGGAAAAGGCTTTTTTGGATATGCTAATGTCGCAGACGACATAAAGAACTCACACCCACACCTTGCGACGTCCCAGGCAGAAAAGAGAGAGATTTATTTACAGAATCAGCATTTATCGAACTCCAGCAGTGATCATGGATTGGAGGAAGAAAATCTTCTTCTCCAACTACACTAGACCATACAACAGTCCATCTACAGTCTCCTCCTTATGAAATGAATGTAAACATTGCTAGGTTTTACAATAACAAATGGCTTGTTTATACGAAAGTGTGTCTGACTCCAAAAACACAGAAGGCTAAAAATAAGACTTTTACAAACTCTTTAAAGGGGGCAGAGGAGAACGGCAAAAACCTAGACAACTTGCTGACTCCTTTCTGGAATGGGAACGAGGTCACTGTTTTCCATGGCTTCCTCCTGCCACGGAGTGATTCCTGGATGGGCTGGGCTTCCCTGCCAGGAATAAACCTGAAGGGAGAGGGTGGTGGCAACTAGAATGGCCTAAGTCTCTCTTTTATTGTAGGGGATCAAAGCTTTGAGTGGCAAACAACTCACCCTAGCAGGGTGATCTGTAGCAGCTGCAAAGCAAAGGAGGGTGTCAGTGCTTCAGCCATTGCTTTATATCTGAGTAAAATTGCTTGGGTTGCACTGGGAAGAAATTAGAGGGATGGTGAGGAATGTGTGTCTAGTCCAGGGCTCTTGAGGATGTGCAGTGGTAACAGGGAATGAAAAATGCAGGTGAGCAGGGGCTGCTTCTGGGCTATCCAGCCAGAAATGTCAGTTCTGTTGAGTAAAGCTGGAGGAGGGCAGGGGAGGAAGTCACCTCACTCACATTTTCTACCTGAGAAGGACATGCATGAACGTGAAGTTGGAAATAAAGCAGACAACAGTTCCTGACACCAGAAAATCTGCAACCATTAAAAGATGAAACAGTTTGCTAAACAAAATCACTGTTTTTCCTTCACTAACACAGTTCTTCATAATCTTCACAAATTTTAAGTAAGTGCTTAATATCTGTCTGCCTAATGCTTCAGTGGAATTGATCTGACTCCACACTGGGCTTGATTCAGGCACTGGCAGATATTCTCTCTGCTTCGTTATCCTTCAGCCAGATTCAGAAGGATAGTTGCCTGCTCCTCAGAAGTTCATTCTTTCCTTAGAGCTGATTTCTCCCCTGCTCCCCTGGGATGCAGCCCCAGGTAGGACTAAAGGCTTGCTGATGCACCAGGATTTGCAGAAGCACAGACTCTGAGACAAGGTTGCAGGAGGAAATCTGGGCTCTCCACTCCCTTACTCCTAAAAATATCTGAGAAAGCACAGCTTGTATACCCTGAGCACATATAAGAGGAATAAGTCAAAGGACTTCAGTGTGGCACGAGAAAGCTTAGTTGGGGTATGTGAAGATTTTGGGTTCAAGGAACAGAACATTCCTAGCAAGCCTTAAGGAAAACATCCAGTGTGATGGTCCCAGGGCTCTGAATACCCCAAGTGAGCCATGCTGCTCCTCAGATTCTCTTTTGCTCCTACTTAGCAACCCCATCTTTAGCTCTCCTTTGTAAACAGTATGATTGCATTTGGTGGTGGGGGTTTTTTTGGTTGGTTGGTTGGTTTGTTTGTTTGTTTGTTTGGGGGGTTTTTTTGTTTGTTTGTTTGTTTCTTGTTGTTGTTGGGTTTTTTTCTGGTGGGTTTGTTTTTTTGTGTGTGTGTTTTGTTTTGTTGGGGTTTTTTGGTGGGTTTTTGGGGTTTTTTGGGGGTGTTGTTTTTTTTTTTTTTGGTGGCCAGTTGACCCTGACCAAAGCAATGATTGGTACACTGACCTGGCAATGTCAAAAAATAGGGGAAATAATGGAATTCTTTAACAGATGTTGAAGCCAAAGCCCAAACGTAGAACAGATAGGTGAAATTTTGGGGTTTATGTATGAGCAGGTACTTTTTTGCATTATGCTTCAATAAAGCATTTAAAGATAGTCATGAATAATAAGTAAGTAATTTTATGCTGAATGACTGCAAAGCATAGAAATGTTCCCTCTCTCTCTTTTAAGTGTAAAAATTTCTTTCTCTAAAGGCCATATATTCCTTTCATTCCGGAGATGCAGTTTCTATTGATGCCAGTTTATGGTCCTGAAACTTTGGCTGAAGATTAAGAAGGAAGGCATAAGAGAGACCTTTATGGGTTTTTGTCTTCTAACAATTTGAATCAAATACTTTCTCAAGAAAATGTGTTTTACATGTATTTTAAATTCCTTTTTTCACAGTAATGTCTCTTTTTCTAAGAAACTTGCATTTTGAAAATGTTGTGACATATTACATTAATTGAATATACAGCCTCAGAAACTGAGAGAACCTTTTCAATTGCACTGAATGCATATGAGCAGGCTGGAGGCTCAATGCATAATTTCCAACAGAAAAAGGGAAAAACCCCCTCACCATTTCTCATTAAAAGCAAGATCAGTAACACAAGAAAGCAGCAGTATCACTATCTTTTATCCATTAAATGAACTCCTGTCACTGCAATTCCAAGAGTTTTTGAAAGAGAAATCTCAACCTGACAGGCTATTCTAGTTTACAGTGAAGCTCTTGATGTCCCCTAATTACAGACCTTCTTCATATAGTTATTATACTGGAGCACAGCTATGACATTAAGATAGTCACATGAAAACACAAACCTTCATTAAATAATTATGTATCCACATTCCTCTTTCTAGGCATTTCTTACTGGTTTTCATTTTGAGACACCTCTGCAGTTATGTCTTTTCAGCTGGCCACATTTTCTGTCCCTGTGTGAGATTGCTCTTTCCATGCAGACGATGCAGGAGCAGAATACACAACTCAGTGGCACTTGAAAGGCTCCTCAGTCTCCTTGGAGTGGCCACAGAGAACTCCCTCACAAAAACCCTTTTCAGGACAGTCAGGCTCAGACATTTTTCTTATTCAGTTGGGCCAACAGCTCACTGCAGCCTTGTGGGGTGGTCCCATTCCTGTCCTCCTGACTGGCACTTCCACTGCTTCCCTTGAGCTGGCTCTCACCTCCTGCCCCTCTGTGACCTCAGGGACAGCCCAGTGTCAGCAATATCCAACCCCAGTAACAATGCAACGTGTGTGGGTATTTTACTGATTTGGCTGGTCCAGAGACACTCCAGTGCTGGTGGCCTGCAGAGGATCCTATGGAGCATGGAGAGGGGATGGGAAGTGGGGCAGGGCCACAGCAAGGCAGCTGTGACACTCACCTCCCTCCCTGTGATGCTGGCAAGCAAAATTCTGAATCGTGCTTCTTCAAAGGAAGGGCAAGACAAACGATATCTCAGCAAGATAGTTATATTTTAAGCAGTCTTATCTAAATGAAAAATAACCTCCAGCCTGCAAGAGCTTGGTAAGAAGAGCTTCAATTTTGGGTCTGAGCCTGGCAATGAATGAGCTGTTTGGAACCTCACTGACAGCATTTGCATAGACACGGTGCTTGTGAGATTGCAGTTTGTCACTCACTGTGTGCACGTCGTTTTTTCTTTTAGATCTGTGACAAAGTAAAATTATGAAATGATAAGTTTCCAGAGCTCGTATTAATGATGGGTTGTGCAAATTCATCTTTGTACAGAAGGGCCTCCTTTAATATTGAGAATGCAGAAAACTGTAGAGCATTTTTGTAGGTCCCTTCTCCCAGTTCCATCACCTAGTTAAGTTTAAACTGGTGAACCCCCTCTGGTACACTGGTAAGTTTTTCCTGCATGAAATATCATTGTTGTACGTGTGCACCCCCCCCCCCATTTTCTCACTTAAACACAAAGTATTTGGTTCCTTTACCCTGGTATTAGTCAGCTGCTAGGAAAGTCACAGGAACTTATCTTTTCTATTGTTTCATGCACTGCCTGAACATAATTTCTTTTCACCTCATTTTTTGTGGTGAAGCAGCATCACCATCAACAGTTTTTAGCAGACGTATTCAGAGGACTTTTATCAGGGAAGCTTAAGAAATGAGAGAAGAAAAGGAAAATAACTATGAGAAAATAAATCTGAGTTTGTCTCACTGTAATATATTTTGCTGGTAAAAGGCCATGTTGTTCTTTAGCACTCTCTGAGGCTAAAATCTGAAAACGTGGGAGGATGAACTCCAGTAAAAAGCTGCTGTTGGCACTACTGTGGATGTTTGGCACAAGGTCATGGGCACACATTTTGTATTGGTGGCTTCCTTTGACTCCTATGCTTTTAAAATACTTGTGATCACAACAGGAAAGATGTTATCCCATACAAGTAAAAATTGTTATTACTTCCTTTTTATAGAATCTGTGGTTGTGTTAATTCAAAATTTCTAATCAGCGAAACAGACTCCCTGAAATAAGGTCTGGATTCAGGCATGGCAGGGCCTGTGCATTTGGAGCAGCCATTCCTTCTCAGATTGCTTCACTTGGCATGAAAGTCTGTGCCAAAGGGTGGATGGCTTTTCCAACATCTATTGAAATTATTTGAAATAAAAAAAAGATAATTTCTAGTGTTTTACAATATAAAATCATAACCTAATTATTTATAATTCCCTTTTTATATTTATGATGCTATATTAATAATGAAGAACTCATTTAGTCTTAATATGGATGTTCTAAGTAGTATTTCCCGTGTAATTTATCACTCGTTAATGTATCGTTATTAGAAAGTATTTCCCTCTAATGTTTTAGTGTTGATATAAAACTGAGGATACAGATAAAGTTGAGATAAGAATTTACCTTTGCAGCCAGCTAAAGACAGAGTGAAGGTTATTTTCATAGACTGATTTTGCAATTTGAAAGGGGAGAAGTGAAGAGCAAAATCTAATACTTCCCACATGTGCCCAACACTCCTGGTAGAGACACAAAGGGAGCAAACCCTATACTGACCCTGGAATGAATCAGTGCTGTGGAACACACAGACTAGTGCAGCAATTAAATTTGCATCACAGTTTATATACAGTGGCTCATAATGTCAACAAAAGTTATTGAATTTAAAATTCTATTTATTTCCTCAGAAGTTTAACCTAATATAATCCCCTATATTCAGCAAGTGATTTGGCTAATTTATCTCACACTGATGTCCTCTTCCTTTCAATGGCATCCACTTTGTCACCTTTGTGAGGGACTGAAAAGAAGTCTTCATTTATTTCTCAGTTCTATTGTGGCCATATGCATGTTCCAGCAGACTATAATAGACCCATGTTTTTGAAGATTAACTGAAATATAGAAATGAGTATTACTTTTTTCCTGTATTCAACTTGTTGTTCTGATATTGCTGCAGTTTTCCAAGCCAAATCCCCTACTGTTAAGCCCTGGCTGAGTGGCTGTGTGAGAGCAAGTTAAATCCTTCCACCTTTAATGGTATTATTTCAGACAGGTTTTAAACCTTTCCAGCTATTTGTAGTGCTCTTTTCACTAAGTGAGGAATCACGATGATTTCCTGTCATGAGAACAATGTTGCTGTCCTGGGCATCTCAGCCTTTGAGGGTCAGTAAGAGCTGTGAGCAGCAGCTGCTGCAGAGCCCAGGGTGTTTCATAGGAGCTGTGAAAGTGCTCAGGAAGGCCAGAGCACAAAGCAGCAACACCCAGGGCAGCTGTGGGAGCCAAAGGCAGCCTTAGGTGCTCCCCACGGAGACAGGTGCTGTGAAATCTGAAGGGCCAGCATGTGATCACAGAGTGTGGCACAAATCCACTGCTAATATCCCCAGGAGTAGCTCATGCCTCTCTTTTTAAACAGCACCAGGAGCACTCGGAGTTTGTCAGGTTGAAGGGGTACAGTTTGTCCTGCTGGGGTCAGACCCTGGTCCCAGGGCTGTTCCCTGTGGGACTGATAATTTCTGGGTCTGAGAGGTTTTAGCCTGCTAGAAGCTGTTAACTTTTCCCAAGGAAAAATTTCTCAAGAAAGCTTCTTCTCAAAACAGTCTTGGTAAATAACAATCCTTTCTCAAAACAATCTTTCTCCAGGTGATGTTTTGCTGTTTCTCTGGTTTAACCCATGGGATTAGAGAGGTGTCGTTCCTATTCACCAATCATGCTAAGCCTGTATCAGAGAACCTTATAAAAGGCAGTAAGAATTAGACAATAAAGCCCTTTTTTCTATGCTCTTTGCCTTCTGAAATATTTGGAGTCTCTCATCTTTCTTTCATGTCCTACAGTGACAGTTCCCCACACTGCCACGGACCAGTGGATGGTCCAGCATTGCCTGTGTCCCTCCCACAGCAGTGCCTTGAGCAGTGGATATTTGGGACTGTGCAGAATGGGAGGAACACTCAGGCTGCTCTGGGACCCCAGTGGGAAGTTATCCATGCTGTTGACCCTTCAGGTTATCTGGATGTAACAGCTCAGCTGCATCCCAACAACATGAGCTGTAAGGGACTTGTCAAGCTCTAACCATGTGTTTGTAAGCATGCTGCAGGGATGGGATGCAGGGGCACTCAGGATCTTGCAATATATTCCCAGCAGAGAGGAGTTTGATGTCCCACTCTAAATGACTTATCAACTGCCTACATATCATTTGTATCTGCGTGGAGTTTAGTATGAATGGTTTGTTAGACACTTACACTTTGTCAACAACCTCTACAAATGCATTTACTTTAAGTGTTGAGCATTTCATTATAAATGGCTTGCAGAACATATCTATAACCTTGATAACTCCATTCACTTTGTTAGTAATGGCTCCTTGAACACTTAAAGCATAACAATAGCCAAAATGCATATAAATATTTCATTGCAAATCTATTGTTACTTATTTATAACGTGCTCACCAAAAGCATTACAGGATATTTATTAAACATTTATAGATTATTTTTGCTACGACTTGTATGTGATATAAATGCATTATTCATCTCACAGCAAATCCATTGCTGGGCATCCCTTCAAAATTAAGTTGTACCAAGAGGATTCGGGGTCTGCAGAATCTGAAGAGATTAATTTTAACCACGTGCAATTGAGATTCAGCTTTGCCTTTATTTTTATTGAATTAAATGAAAGAGGAAATTAGTAAGCAGAAAAACAACCCTTAGTAACCAAGGACAGGGTGAGGGAATGGTTGCCCTGGCCCCCCTGGCCATTTGCCATGCTCTGTCCTTAAGGTCTGCCAGTGGCTGCACACCAAACTCGTGGGACTGGAAAAGCTTCTTTTCTCACAGATGTTCTGGTGGGTTGGATGGCATTTTTTCTGGAACTAAGAATTTGGAATGAGGGCTGTTCTCTGTAGCCATAGTTTTTTTTTTATTTGATCTGAATTATTTTTCTGCTAGTTTCCAGTACCCCAAGCTCACTCACTTCCTTGAAGAGTAGGCAAAGTGCACAAACTCCTGTGCACATAAGCACCTGTGGGTGTGTGTGAATTTTGGCAGAGCAAACAAATTTGGATATGTGGGTTGTTGTTTTTTTTTTTTTTTTTTCCCAGTGCTTTATCTGATGCCTCCAGTCTACAGACAGGTATCAGGAGACTTTTAAAATTGTTCCTATTTTACAGAGAGGCCAATCTAAGATTTTGATTCAGATAGAAATTTTACAATGGTTCAATAATGCATATGAATAGTTCTTTTTCCCTGTGTAAAGTTGTTTGAATATTCAAGTGCAAGAGCCCATCTCAGGCTGATGACAAGATGCTATCAGCATATATCTACCTTTTCTCTGACACAGCTTCCTTTAGCACTTTGCAATTCAATAACTGTAAATAGATGGGGTAATTTAAACTCTTACCTAGCTTTCAGCAGAGCTGGATTCCCCCAAAACAAGCACATCATTTTACTGAAATGACCATAGGTGTCTGAAAGGCACATTTTTATACCTGTTAAATTATTCCTTGTTGTTTTTCTTTTAATGCATCTATCCATCTATTCTCAAATAACAGTTCTTCATTAATAATGTCTTTGTGCTACAGGTTATTTCTCCTTTTTTGTTCTAAATTATTACCCATTTAATTAATTTTCCTCTAATATAAAGGGAGGATAGAGTTGAGTGTTTCAGCAAATGGGGGCGTGTAAGTAAAGAGCAAGGATAATATCTCAAACTCATTTTCTCCTGGTCTCATGGTGTTTGCAGAACATTTGATTTGTTGCTAATACAGCTGGGTACAGCACCACTTTATTTCTTTAGGGGAAGATGTTACAATATCTATGAAGTGGTAGAAGTACCTGCCTTTATCTGGTTCTCAGAGTCTCCATTTCAAACTCGTGTAAATATGTTGCAGACTTGCCTTGCTGTGTCACTGTCACACCCCTGGAGCATCCAAACCTCATGGACAGACAGAGAACAGAGTGTGTGGGGCAGAGTCCCCGTGACACCAGACCCTCTGGCCAATGTGTGCTTGCATTACGTGTTTGCCTTCTCAAATATGTTTATTTTGCAATTCTGGAATTATTTTGCATTGCCCAGCGGTGGAATAAGAAAACCTGCTTCCATTGAGGGAAATTCAATGAACACATGGCTGCAAAAACTTGTGTTTTCTCTCTAGAGCTACAGAAACTCTGCAGAAACGTTGGAAAAATGTGCAATGCCTCATCTGTGTCTGTGGATCTTGGGAAGTGACACTTTTGTCACAGTACTTTATTATTTTGAAGCTATTTTCATTGGAGGGGATATTTGTTTCAAAATTCTTCTCACATAATGTTTTCTTAAGCGTGTAACAGAAGCAGCACTTTGTAAGAAATCTTTAATTTGGCTTTCAGTATTTCAAGCGTCTGTTTTGGCCATGAGATTCAACATGAATCTAATAACACAGCCTGGCACCATTTGTTGCAAAAATCTTTTGGTACAATGGTCACTTTTAACAGGTGTTGTTTCTTCAAAAATCGCTGAGCGCTTTAGGTTTTGTTTTTTATTTTTTTTTTTTTGGCATTTTCAAATTCTCATTAGTGTCTTCCTCAGGGGTCTAAGACAGTCATTATTAAAGAATGAGTTCTCAAGAGAAAAAGGCTCTGCTGCCAGAAGCCAACAAGTGACAGGAGTTCAGCAGTTGCTAGGCGAGTCACTTATTGAGGTGCTGCATGGATAAATTAGCTTTCAAAGTCTTAAGCTGAACATGTAAAGAACACAGATGTCATGTGGCATATTCTCCAGAGGTTAAATTTAGGTTCTACTGCCAATTTTAAAAGGAAGGAAATGTCAGCTAGTGTAGAGCTGAGGTTGAGGGTTTGTTGCTTGTGCAAATTCCACTGACATTGACATTAACAGACTCTGGTAGATAAACTATGGATCTGCTCTAGCTGTCCATGATTTCATTTGTATTGCTTGTTAATTCTCCAGTTTGTTCCAGCACAATACCAATTTGCTCCAGTTGACTTGACAAGCTTTTGTTTTGTGCCTCTTATTTCTCTGGAGATAATTTATAATCCCAGCTCCGTCCCTCGTGTGATTGCACAAACAGACAGGTATTATTTGTGTTGTCGGTCAGAACTAGGAAGTAATGTAATATTGAAGAAATAAGTATACAAACCTAGATTTTAGCTATGTGAGATTTAGGTGTGTGTGTCTGTGATACAAGGAAAATGCTAAACCTCAGAGTAGTCATAGATACTTTATTTTTGAAGAGAAATTTTTTTTCATAATGAACACAGAGATGAAATTAAACAACAAGAAAAAAAATCCCCTTTTTTACTTAAAATTTTGTTTTGTTTTGTTTTGTTTTGTTTTGTTTTGTTTTTTTACCTAAACATAAGACATCTATAGGTTTTATCTAGATAGAAGATTCTTTGGAAACTCCTTTGTAGACTACAGATTTTCTTATAGTGGTGCCAAGTAAACCTCTTAGTGTTGTTTTGAACTGTCTTGAACGTGCTGCTTGATCCCTTTCTGCTCTGAGCTTTGTCCAGCTCCTACCACAGTCAGTGGGAGATGTCACATTTACTTAATTAGGAACTGGACCATGCCTTGCCACCCCCACCAATTGCTGTTTTAATTGAAAGCATCCCTAGAGCTGCTCCCATCAACGGTGTTCATTTGTGTGGTGTTCTCGGGAACAAACCATTCTAGTTGTTTAATTAAGGCAATATTGAAATAAACCCCCCTTCAGGAGTGGCTGGGGGCAGCCTGTGCTGAGCCCTGTGTGGGCATTCACAGTGACACGGGGTGAAAGGCTTGCTGTGCTCCCTGTGGCACTCTCACCAAGGCAGCCCATGCTTATGTGCAGATGTGTGAATATTTTCTGTATTTTCCATGGCTTTTAACCCTTTTGCTCCGGGGTTCATGGACTCCTAAGAGATCTGGCCTGTCTCGAGCACTACAATCCCACATTCTCCACGTCCAGGCTTGTGCTTTGCCTGGACACAATAAAGCTTCAGTGGTGTCTGAGTAAGTCCCATTAAAATGCAACACTCCTGTACAGCAGTATCTGGATGCAGCTGCTTCTTCCCCTCAGTCTGAACCCCACCAAAAGCAATTTGAATTCTGCTTTTCATCCTCATAGGTAATCACAGACCCAAGGCTGCAACCCAGCAAGCAGCAAGGGAGGAAAACCTATTCCAGACTCCACAGAGGTCACCTTTTTGATAAAAGCACAAAACAGCTAATTAAATTAATGTAATAATTGTACCTAGCCAATTACCTATTTCCTACCTGTACTGTGGTTTTAATGAGCTGAGCTAATGAACTATAATGTAATTAATACCTGGGGAGGGAGGGGGAGGAATAAAAGAAATGGTAGTTTTCATATATGCCAGCCTCTTTTGTAATGGCAGGGGGGAGAAAAGTTCAAGACGGTTGAAAGGAAAACGTTTATTGAGGAAGAGAGGTTTCAAACTTGAGTCCTGCTGAGACCCTTCCTGGAATTCTGCACCTGGAAAATATCCCTGTGGTTACAGAAGTACTTTCAAAAATACTCATTAATGTTTTTCTGAGGCCATTCTTATAACATCTGTGAAGGAGAAGGGTGATTTAAATGAAACTGCAGATCTAAGGTGTCCTTGAGGAGTAGTACCCTGTCCTAATGAGTGTCCTGCAGATACCTGATCCCTGTTTCTGGTGTATCACAAAGGCTCTTTGGTGTTGGTCTCATTTTGCCTTTGTTTGTGGATGTTTGGCCACATCCTGGCCAGGCCCCTGTGGGAGCAGTCGGGGGTTCTTGGCAAACACAGAGCTGTTCCAAGGCTCTGGCTTTTGTATCCAGTGGGGGACAATGACACAGGTTACTGAACCTGCTGATGGAGCCTTCGTGTGCAGACTGCTCTAGTAAAGCACTAAAAGGCATAGGGAGAAAGTAAAGTAAACTGAGACTCCTGCTGTGAAAATTCAGGATTGTTTTCTCTGAATTAAGTTATGCTGAAGCTATTAGGGGGAGAGTGCAATAGATTCATTAACTGTACCATTCCAGAGCTGCTGGAAAGCAATTCACATTTCAACTTTAGTATCTTAAAATCCAGCACTGGCTTTAATTATTAATAGGCTTCATGCTATCATCATTTGCTTGCACATATACATTAATCATTACATGGGTTTGCTAATTTTTTTTTTGTTTTGTTCAAAAATAAATAAATAAACTGTGACAAGATGCTCAGAGCCCTCAAGAGAATATGTTCCCCTCTGATGGGCAAGCAACATCTGCGGGCATTTTGCTGCCTTAACAGCATGTCTATCAGAAACTTGGTGATTCAGAAAATTTACTAGCACTCACCTAATGATTAATTAGCCTTCTCTGTAAGGAATGGGGTCTCTTCATTATGCACATTGTCACCAACAGTTTCATCTGTTTGCTGTAACACATATGCAGGAGACTTTGTAAGTGGAATTCCAGTAGTGAAGAAATGAGTTCAGGCTGGTTTTGTGGGCAGAATTGGTGTTTGGCCCTAAATATTTAAGGAAGACCTCAAGGATTTTAATCAACACGGGTCTGTGTGGTATTCTAGAAAAAATGTTTTGTGTGAATAACATACTGTAGGACACTAATTTTTACTAAATTTAGTTGGCTGGAAACATTCTATATTAGATTAAAGACAGAGAGAGGAATTGTTTTAACAGAAATAATTCATCTATTTGTAACATGGACTATCTGAAAACGTTTTTTTAAAGACGATCTTATTTGTAAGGCATGTTAAGCGTTCCACTTGGCAAACCCTAGGCACAGTCTTGTGTTTCACAAGGTCTTCAGCTGTGAGTACGGGGTCTTTAATGTGCTGAAGGAAAAGGTCAAACTGACACTTCAGGATTTAAACCAAAATAATTTATCATCTGCACATAGATAAGGCAAAGATTTGTTCTTGGGGGTGAATACATCCAAATCTGGCATCTTTCTTATGAAAATGTATGCTTTGTTAATTATCACCCCAGTTTGAACACTAACTTTGAGCAACTCATAGCACCTGTGTCTCAGGAGCTCTATTAAGGGATTGTTCACACCAGTTTGAACACTAACGTTGAGCAACTCATAGCACCTGTGTCTCAGGAGCTCTATTAAGGGATTGTTCACACCTGAGGAGGTGTCCACAACACCATGCATGCCTCCTCTTCAGGTGGGTGGGGAGCAGATGTGGTTGGTGGCTGTAAATTGGCAAGAGAATTGCCTGCTGGTTCAACCAATGGCAGTAGCTGGGTGCCCTCAGCCAGAGCAGATGCTGGTGGCAGGGATGGTGGCTGTCCCACCTTCCAGCCCACAGGAGGGGCTGCCATCTCCTTGGAGGAACAGGTCAGAGTTGCTGTAGTTCCATTTCCTTCTGAAACCCTCTGTGCTCTGAGAGATGATGATTTGCCATTTTAACTTCTCCTTTTCCTCTCACCGTGGAGGGAGGGGAAGTGAGCTCCCATTTGTAAGCAGCATCAGCTGTAGGAAGGTGTGTCCAAGGGAGGTTTGGGGGTTTGGGAGGATTTTTTTTTTTGGTGGTGTTATTATTAGATGATGCAGGGAAAATGTTCTTTTGCTCTGCTGAAAAGCTGGAAGGTTTTTTGTACAGCTTGTGTCTGTGTATGTAGATGGTTCCCCAGCCATGTTTGCTGCTCTTGACCATGCTCTGGTCACTGGCAGTTGTTCCCTATTCCATCATTCCCTTTTGTGCTTCTTCCTATTGCATCCACCAAGACAAGGCCATGCTTTAATGCCTGTGTCTGTAGCTGGAGGTCAGAGGCACAGCCCAGGTCATGCTGTAAGGGATCAGAACCCAGTGCTGAGGTAGGATTTGAATCATCAAAGTCCAGGAGTTACTCCACGTGGTCTCTTTGGTTATCCCATACTTGTCTCAATTTCCTCTGCAAAGCAGAAAAAGAACCACACAACCTGTGTAAGAGCTTCCCTAGAGCCAGCTGAACTGGCCATGAGGTGACCTTCTCCTTGCTGGGGAGGAAAGAGGAGACTTGGGACATCCCCTTCACCCCAGTGATGCTGGTGGCACTGCACTCCTGCCTTATGGTGTAGGGACATGTAGAGGAGGCTTCAGTCTGGAAGGGGGCCCAGACTTGCAGGGGAAGCTGAAGTGGTTAAAGAGTAGACACATGTGGGGTGTGTGTAGCCATGGTTCATGCCTGTGATGTTTTGGTTTCTCTGAAACTTTTTCCCAGGCACTGTTCCGTCAACAAGAGATGTGTTTTTCTAACCTGTGACTATGTTCACATTCCTTTATCTAGGAGGTACTTTTTCCTGATGTCCCTCTGACTCGACCAATGTAGTTGAAGAAGTTTGCCTGTCTCCCACCCTTTGGGTGGTTCTTTGTAAAATAGCATAAAGGGAAAAATTCCCAGGGTAATAAACAATTTGGAGTCATTTCAGCCTTCTGAAAGTCTGGAGTCCGTGTCGTTGTGATCTTGAACAGCATCAGGGTTTGTTTCACTTTTCTAAATTAAAGTGCTTAATTGACTGGTTTGAGGTTTTTTTCGAAAAAAAAGATAAAATCACTCTCTGCTGTAAAATTAATATATTTAATAATCTTTGTGGCAAATAAATTTTAGTGTTGGAACAGGTTCGTTTGCAGGAGAAATCTGTGGTGTTGGTTGTGGGCTTTCTTGTGGATTTTTTTTCTCTCCATATATCCAACTAGGAACCAGAAAAATTCCATGTGACTTGCATATCTAATTAAAACTATTCAGCACAGCTTGAATTTACAATTTTGATTTCTTGCAGTAATCTGCTTCTGAACAATCTAGAGGGAAGGAGTTATTCATAGAAACTGTTGAGTAAATAATTTTTAGATAATGAAAACATTCAAAAAAGTCAAGATAGTTAATTAGTGAGCAGAAGAAATTAAATTAATTGAATGAATAATTCATAATGAATTATTTGCCCAACTCTATTTTACATAGTGTGGAAGGTCTGAAGAAGAGCCAGTGTTTGAATTACCTCCAAACAGAAAACCACATCTCTATTTCTGCTGTGTTGAGGATATTTATTGATGTGTAAAAACAAGCTGGGTGAGCCAGTCTATTTAATCATCTTACTTTTTTTGCTCTGTACCATGAGTCATGCTGGATTTGAAACCATAGATGCTTTGCTTGCAAATGTGCATTAGGGAATATGTGTTACAGGGCTCTTTGTGGTGTTTTTTTTTTTCGTGTTTTGTTTTTATAAATTTAAATAGTGTGAGAGAAGCATGATTAGAGCTGAAAATGCTCTGTAAAAGCTATAAATTAAGAATATGCTACTGTAGCAATGGTTGCAGCTGAAATATGTCACAGCCTTGGCAAAGTAGTCCTGGGTAATTTCATTTTGCCACTGGACAGAACTGTGTCCAGAAGATTCTTTGGTGGAGCTGAATTTGTTTGCTTGAGGTTTGCTGCCTTCTTTGCTTGTTTGCGTTTTGAATTCTTTTCCCTTAAAAAAAGTGAAAGCTTTGCTCCTCTTTGGCAGGTAGGGAGGGAACTTTTAATGGCAATTAACTAGTGAAATATTGGAAGCCTAAATTAAGGTTGAAGAGCTGAATGTGGTTCTTCCCCGAGGCCCAGTGGGCAATGAGTGTGCAGAGCTCACCTGTGTGTCCTTCTGCCCTTGTTTCCCCCCACAGTGCTACGGAGAAGCACAAAATCTCTTATCATAGAATGGTTTGTGTTGGGAGGGACCATAAAGCCCATCTCATTCCACCCCTTGCTATGGGCAGGGACAGCTTCAACTCTCCCAGGGTGCTCCAAGCTCCATCCAGCCTGGTCTTGGGCACTGCCAGGGATCCAGGGGCAGCCACAGCTGCTCTGGGCACCCTGTGCCAGGGCCTTGCCCACCCTCCCAGGGAAGGATTTCTTCCCAGCATCTGATCTAAATCTACCCTTCAGTTTAAAGCCATTCCTCCTTCACTACATGAAAAGTTCCTCTCCAGCTCTCCTGGAGCCCCTTTAGGCACTGGAAGGGGCTCTGAGCTCTCCCTGGAGCCTTCTCCAAGTGAACACCCCCAGCCCTCCCAGGCTGGCTCCAGAGCAGAGGGGCTCCAGCCCTCAGAGCATCTCCATGGCCTCCTCTGGACTCACTCCAGCAGCTCCACATCCTGCTGCTGGGTGCCTGGATGCTCCTGGTGGGTCTGAGCAGAGGGAGAATCCCCTCCCTCCTGCTGCTGCCCACCCTCCTCTGATGTAGGCCAGGACACAGGGGAGTTCTGGACTGCCAGCACCCGTGTTGAGCTCCTCATCAACAGAAACCCCAAGTCCTTCTCCTCAGGGCTGCATAACAACACTGAAAAGGCTTTCAAAGTGATTTCCATTCCTTGTAAAGCCACAATGAGAAAACCAAACTTTGACTGGTTTCATGTCTACGGAGAAGTGAATAAAAATTATATAATTAGATAGGGGCTATATCTACTCTGAGTTGTAATTTCTGGTCTTGAGGAAACCTGGTTTGAGGTGGAATGGCATCGTGCAGCAGTGAGATGAGTCTGATGCAGGAATATCCCAGGGAAGTTCGTACTTGTGTTATCATCTCTGTGGAGAAACAGGCATAGATTAAGTGACCTGTTGGCCCACGTTATCTGCAGTAGGAGTGGGAATGACTGAGGGTTTTTTGATTGAAACTATGGCTGTGCAAGTGGAGATAAGATAATTGCAAAGCTGAGTAATACTATCCAGCACCACCCAGTATTGTCAGACAGTCCTTTGTTATTCAGTTTTCTCTGAATAATCTGAGCAATGCTCCATTACAGTTGTAAATCCCCACAATATGTGTAGATATTGATGATATATGCCAGACATAAGGAAAGGAAGAGATGGCAAATTTAGTCAACTATATAAAAAACATTATTTTCTTGGGTACTTGAAAATGTTGGAGGAATGTGAACAGCCCTGGAAAAACAGACTGTGTTATAACAGATGGGCATTTCCAAAAATTACTTTGTTTGGGTTCAAGATAATTAAAGGCAGTTCCCATTTTACCCAGAGTGAGTCACTCAAGCCACAGCATGGACAGATGCTATGCTAGAATTGCATCTGCCATATTTTCTCTTTGCTCTACTTCCTGTGAATATGGTTAATCCAATGTTGAGTTTCCATTAAGGAGCACTGATGGGCTAAATTTTGGGCTAGTTTTTGCAGTATTAGCAAATTTCATTCTGATCGTCAAGTGCTGACAAGTTCTAACTGAGGTAAAGGAACTGAAGTGCAGAGTCAGAAAATCTAGGCCACTAATGGTTAAAATCAGGGCACAAATGATCCTTAGTTATGTTTTATTTCTATGTACTTCCAAAGGCAGCTCTTTATTGCCAACATACTTAAGCCCTTTCCTAAGGCTTCCCCAGGACAGGAATCAGGCAGCAGGTGGGTTCTGTTATCCATTTACTCCAGGTCATCTCCACACTGGCAGGTACAGAGCACAAACGGATTGGATAAGAAATACATGCTCTGACTGCAGGTGGTTGGAAGGGATGTGGCAAGAATGAAAAATCTAATTGTAACTGGTTGTGTTAGGGACCCAGAGCAGGCTAGGATTTAAAAGAAGAGGTTGTTGTGCATCACTGAACAGCCATTTAGATTTGACTGCAATAGCACGGAGTTTGTCATGGTGGTTTAGTTAACACGTTCAGTTTTGATGAAAAAGAAAGTGTCTTTGATCGCTCCGCAGAGAGAACAGTTCATATTGGAATTGTGCAGGTAGCTAATTCTGTAAGGTCGTGTTCAGTGCCCTCCTGCACTGAAAAGTTGCTGAGTGGAGCAAAACCAGAAAACCCATGGAACCAGAGAGAGAGAGAAATGATTAAGATGTTCCCAAGAACACCATCTATTTGCTTCATGTTCAGGATTGTGGACTCTGCCACCCTGTTTTACAGGATGCCTAAGATGGCACTGATAGCTCAACAGAGGGAAGAATATGTTGAACTGCTTTAGCATATCACAGGCAAGATTTTACACAGGCCTTTTCCAACCATGGCAGAATCTGTGTTGTAACTCTTTAGAGAACAATATTGTGCAGTCACTTTTAAAATGCCTCGTGTGCTGAGGCAGAGGCCAGGAGGAGGAGCCCTGCAAACAGATTCCTCTACTGGCCTGTTTAGAAATTAATAGTGTAAAGGATTTAACCTATTTATCAGTAAACCTCACAGACTAGCACGAGACTGCAAGCTAGAAGCTGCTTTCAGAGTCACAAAGAGCTATTTATCATTTGTCCTAGGAATTCCAACCAATCCCTATCTGCAACATTTTTTCCTCAGTTGTCCCAAGTACTCTGGTAGGAGAGTTTTTGTTGGTTGCTTTGTGGAACACTTTCTGACATGGATATTTTTCAGAGACTGGTTGTTCGCTCCTTCATTTTCTTAGCTGCAGCAGAGGTTGTTTTTCCCTCCCTTTTTGCTGGCAGGGGGTGTTGGTTTGCACAGGTGACTGGGGGCAGTGGGCTGAGCTGACAGTTAATCAACAGCTGGCGTCGTTCCTCCTTCCCTGCTCCGTAAAGGGCACGGTGCTAAATCAATTAGAGAGAATTCCAAATTGGTTTCAGCCAGCAGTTCATGTAGAGATACGGACTCTGGAGACTCTGTTCCTCCAGCCTTGCAAGTCTTGGCTGTTTACCTCATACCTCTTTTCCCCAGGAGGTGTGAGACTGAGGAGCTGTAGCTGGTGCTGATCCAGTGCGTGGGAACAGAGACATTGCAGGATCCCTAGACAAGGGAAGAGTCCAAGCAGTGGCAATGTAAGTGAAGAATCACTGTGCCTGGCAATATAGGTCTGAACATCTTTTTTGGGAGTCACTTGTTGAGACTGAAGCGAGACTGAAGCACTAGAGAGTTACCTGGGTGTGTATTTCACCCTGAAAACACTTTGCAGAGCCAAAGCCTAGAAAATGTGGGTAAAGCTGATGTGAGTAAGAGTTTTGTAAGGGTTTGAGGTCTTCCTCCAGTAAATTTTGAAATTTTCTATGGGATTTCAGATGCCCATTTGTGCAGTTTCAACTTATGTGCAGGCTGACCTAACATATAATGGAAGAGTTTCACACTACATTTGCAACAGTATCTCAAAGGATTCCAGGGTTTCCTGGGAAATTCTGGAACATCTCCAAGTGAAGAAATAGTGTGTTGTGTCTGGATATTCTGTCTCTGCATCAGTTGACTATGCTGGCACAGTTTAACAAGAAGAGGGGGGGGGCTATGTGGAAAATAATAAAATAAATAAATTACTGCTCTCAAAAGCAGCAAATGACTGAACAGACATGAATCCAGACTTCTGGGGTACCATCAGCTTGGACAAAACATGCTCATGTAAGAGCAACTGGCTTATTGTTTGAATATTGTTTTATTACATAAAATATGTCTTGGCAAGGTGTCAATATAGAAATAAAATTATGTCAGTGAGAGGAGAAAGGGATTTGTTTTTATGATATTCAGGAAAACAGCAGTTTCCTTCTGAGGAGTGTCACCATGCACTCTAATAGCAACTTTTTTTATTCACTCAGGACATACTGTGCATGTTTCTCAGACATTTTTTATGTCCCCCTTTCCTAACTGAATAAGAGGGTGGTGATTTTTTGTTTTGTTTGTTTTTGTTTGTTTGTGTTGTTGTTTTTTGGGTTGTTAGTTTTTGGTTTTTTTCTTCTGTATATTGGTATATATTTGACATATAAAGAAAAAAATAATTGATCGTCTATTACCAGGTATGTTAATGACTTGATGAAGTTTTGAAATACAGCATCTCAAATGCCATACTGTTTATCTAGCTCTTAATACCTTTGCTATTTCCTATTGCTATTTGATGATCAGTTTTTGCTGGAATATGTTTTGCAATTACAATAAGAGATTTAATGTTGTTTTGAACTCTGCCAAAGTCTGATTAGATTTTCTGTTTTGGCCTAAGTCATTTCTTTGTGCTTCAATTTTCTCTATGTAAAATGCTCAGATTGCAGGGCTTTAGACTGCAGATCCTGGTAATTAACTGCAAGTCTGATTTTTAGTTCAGCATAAGGTTAACCAGCTTCCATAAAGCAAAATCCTATTTATTCAGAATGAAAGGATTATAGGGAAGACATAAAGTAGCAAAAAAGTAGTTTATATCCAAGTCTGGGTTACCAGGAAGTCATCAGCACTGACACAGAGCTCCTAATAGAAAAGCAATAGGCAATACCCCCTTCAGGGCTCTAAGGAGTTTTGGTAGCAATTCCACAGCACTCCCAGATCATGGAAGAAACTTCTCCCCACAGAGTCACTGTCTACATTTATCAGTCGTTGTGTAATCTCCTCAGGAAACAATCTCTGCTGCTTCTTACATCATTTTGGAGAAACAGTTTTTATCAGTTAACTCCCCACCTGCAGGAGGTCTCTGAATTCCTGCTGGGATGTTGCAGATGGACACTGCAGCATCCAAACAAAGGCACCACTTTGATGCCACTGTTGCTGGCTAAAAAAGTCCGAGAGTGACAAAGCTGAGTTGGGAAGAGAGTATTTAAGGACGTGTCCCTGTGCTTACACCTTTTTTGTGGACCATTTCTCGGCCACAGGGAGGTCACTGAACCCCACACTGGGTTTTGGTCTGACCCTGTATAGACATTTTTATGTTCTCAGCAGCCAGGATACATCTAACAGGTTATTTATCAGTATTTCTGTACCAGGCTGCCCAAAAGACCTGATGGAGGCTGTGCTTGGTCCAGCATAGTAAGAAAGAAGCCCTGGCCAGGAGATCTTTACAGCCAATTTGACAAGAATGACAAAGGTTAGGAGGGAAGTAAGAGCCGAGAGCAACGGTGTGATTTGTACAAAGATAAACAGCCAGAGATGGGAGAAGCCTCAGATTCTTGCTGATTGTTTATTCTGTAGGTCAAACAGCTTAGATTTTACCTCTCTGTTGCAGCTTCTTTTATATTTACTAAGAGCTTTACTTCAGAATTCTGATGCATCTCCTCTTGTAGCCGTCACCTTCTCACATTTATTTACTCTCTTCTGTATTAATGGAAGTCATAAAGTTCAAATTATATCATTTTGGTTAGGATTGGTGAAATAGCATAAATGCTTTCATTATTTTCTTGGGTCCTGATTCAGTTCTAACTATCAGTGTGTGTTTTAATCCTGATATTGCTCAAACCCAGTATGTTTTCAGTGCCTTTCCCAGATAGGAGGTTTCTGTTAAATTGAAGGTGCTCTGATGTTGTAGGACTGAGCAGTTACTCAACCCCACGTGTGCCTACCACAGTGCTGAGCCCTAGAGAGCTTGAAAACTTGTCTCTTCATCCAACATGAATATCTAATTCTTCATGGATCTATCTCTCACTGCAGAGAGGTACAAATATTCTCAGCAATCCTGCAAATAGATAGATAGGAACTTTCTGAAAATTAGACAGGTTATATTGTCTGTCACTTTTTTTTTTTTTTTTTTTGGTGGGTTTGGGGTTTTTTTGGTGTTGTTTTTTTTTGGTGTTTTGTTTGGTTGGGTTTTTTTGGTTTTGTTTTGTTTTGGTGTGGGGTTTTTTTTTGGTTTTTTTTGGTTGGTTGGTTTTGTTGTTTTAGGTTTTTGGAGTTTTTTTTGTTCTTGTCTTGATTTGTTTCTATTTTCCAACTACTTGACTTTTTGTGTTTATAACTCTTTTTTTGCCTCTTCTTTCTCCTGCTGTGAAACACTACCTGTCTGTCCCCTGGTAATGTGTAGAATTTATGCCAGAAGCTGCTTCTTCAAAGATATGTCTATACAAAAATTCTCGGGTGGGTATAGCTCTCCCTTGATGTGTGTAGTCCTCTCAGCAAAAATAAGAAAATTGTGCTCTGTCATTTCCAAAGACCAAGAGAGATCTCTCTTTTTTTAAAAGAATATATTTTAAATCATAGTCACTTTGAATTCCTGTATTTCCTTTGTACCTGCACACTTCCCAGCTCTCCTGTCTGACAGCAGCAGGTAAAGCTTCTCCCCTCTAACCTTTGAAGGGAGTGAGGGAAGAAGTGCAGATGAGAAGTGAGGCACTGATGGGAAATAGGGGTGATGAGAGGACAAGGTGGCCTTGGCTTGCTCAGGAGGCTGTACAGACACAAAGCTGCTCCAGTGCAGGAGTCTTGTCTTCAGTGTTGAGCTCTGGTGGAATTCCCAGCTGTGCCAAGCACTGAACAAACCTGTCCTTCCCTCCAGGTGAGAGGCAGCAGAGACCTTTGTCACTGGGCACGTGGGGAATCAAACACTGGGTGCTATGCTAGGGCAGGGATCAATGATAAAGCACTCCTATTCATGCTGTCCCCAGTGCACATTGAGAGCTTGGCTGGAAATAGCTGGGGGAAGTATTACTTTATAATAGTCCCAGTGAGAAATCAGCTCTAGGGACAGACCTGTGATGGCACAGACAGGCTGGAGTTGGGACCTCTGTCCTTCAGGCTGACTGGACACACAGTAGAGTCAGAGCAGCTTTCAGTTGCTTGCAAGCATGCAGGTAACTCTAGTCAGAGAATTAAGTTTAATTTGATTTCTACACTACTGATCTGGGTACACAGTTGTCACCTGCAAAAAAATGGTAAGAAGAGAAACTGGGATCCTATTATGATATTAAGCACTTGATCAAACAGAAATACTTCTGGTCTCTCTTCATACACACCAAAACCCCAGCAGAGGAGGGAACTGCTTTGTAGTCTTGTCACAACAGAAGAAAAGAAAGCTTTGCTTGTTCTACTTTTTTCTGTCTTTGAGTTAAAAAATTCGGGGCATCTGAGGCTTGCTAAAATATTTGGGAGTACCTTGGCTTAAATAATAAATGCTAACAATGATACCTGCTGCTTTACAATTAAAGTACTGATTATGTCCATTAGTAATGATATTTCAAATCTGTCAGTTAAAAAAATAGGATGCCAAAGATGCTCTCAGCAAGATGAAATTTTTAAGTTCTGGAGTGAAATCTGACATCCTTGGCAGTGGCCCCACCTCCTCCTCCTTGTTTAGAGGTGAGTCACAAGCCACCTCAGTAAAGTGTGAATAAAAGGTGAAATGTGTCACTCCAAGCCAGTGTAAAGATCTAAAAGCACTCAGGTGATGTGAACAAGAGCCTCAAAAATAGGTTTGACTGATGTTTGTCACCAAAAATACCCTAAAATGATATTTGTCTAAGCAAGACCATTTCTGCTGCAGTTTGAAATGAAGATATGACATTTTACTGTTTGCTGTTCAGTGTCAACATCATCACTTAGATGAGAAATAGTGAAGTAATAAAACCTCAGGTTCTTACAAATCTTGGTGGTTAGAATTGAATTTTACAAAAATCAGCATGTTTGAGGGGTTTTTTTTTATCCTTGAACTAATATAATCAGTTAATCTTCCTAACCAATAAGTACCTTAATGTATATATTTCTTATGTTTCATTTTTTTGTTTGTTTTTGTTTTTACCAATATTTTAATTAGATACAAAGTAAAACTGTGTGGGCTTTTGTGTGTGTATAGAGAGTTCCTTAACATGCAGCTGTGTGGTGATGTCTTTGTTGGTAAAAATACTAAGAGCATTGATTTGGTCATTCATGTTCATCTTAAAAAACAAAAAGCGTTTACACTTTAATATTGTATCATATAAATAGACATCTATAGCTCTGCATACATTATTAATAGCACTTTATTGCCTGCTTTATTGGTTTCACTACTGCTTCTCCTCTTGGGAAGTCATGTAAAATACAAAGGCTGCACAAATGCCCACGTTGCAAGAGCCACTATATACAGAGCAAATAAGATTGCACAAGTACAAATATTCACTGGAGCAGCTTCCTGCAATTCATGTAACGTAATAACAAACAGTCCACAAATGCAATCCTCCTAGCAACTAATATTATTCCAAATATTTTATTTTTTTTAACCTTCAGCACTTTTGCTGCTATTTGAATATTGATCAAAATTTTATTCCTGTGTTTTCTGACAAGAAAATAGAATTCTTGTTGAGAAGAAACAGAGAACTTTAAATGTGGCTCAGGATAAGTAGCACAGCTGCACAGTAGATGCTAAGGGGGTCTAGAACTGAGTGTCTGTGTGTAAGGAAAGCACTGGAGACAGGATTATTTTCATAAATTAACCTTGTGTCAACCAGTGACTTGAGGCTCAGGAGAGCTGAGGCTAGATGAAGGAAAAGAGTCAGCAATGAAGGAAAAGAGCCAGCCATGAAGGAAGAAGCCCTGGCCTTAGAAAGCCCCTGAGATAACTCCCGTTGTACATCCACCATCCTCCTCAGCTACACCGTGCTCCCTTCAGCTGCTGCAGAGGGTGTTCCTGGCAGGCTGTCCCTGCTGTCTCCCAGCTTTGTGGCCTCTTCACTCTAATTTCTAAAGGCAAATGCTTTTTTATGTCCCAGGATTTCCCTCAATGTTTAAAATCTTATTACTGTGGGTTTGGGTGGTTTTTTTTAATAAGTTCACTATGTTGAAAGTTCTTCTGTCTCCTACACACCACACAATTCCCCAGTTGTTCTTTCTACTTTATTCCAGTTGTAGCCTTCTGATCATCTGAGCTTTAAAGTTCCTGCACTAAACTTAAATGTGTTTCTTTAGGGACAATTATGAAGCTTTCAGGGCCAACTGGTCACAGCAGTCCTTCGGATGCTTTATTTCTGGTAGCTGTTCATGCACGTGGCTGTTATTTGGTTCTCTTCATACCAGTTTTCTACATCTGTGAGGATTTCTTGCGTCTCTTCTGTGCTCATGGCCCATCCTTTTTGTGTACTGAACCAGGGATGCTCCCATCCATCAGAGCAGATCTCACAGTGGCTCTCTGCAGGCCCCAAAAGCTGCTGTGTGAGTGCCTTGTCTTCCAAGGAAAATTCTAAGTGCTGCCCTCGTTGGTTCCTGGGCTGTGGCAGCCGGCACAGCAGCATTTCCTATTTCAGCCTGCTTGTTTTGGAAGAGTGAGCTACTGCCTTCCTCAGGATTTGGAAAGGTGGCTCCCTTCCCTGGCAGGTCTTCCAGCACAAAAGGAGCTTTCTGTAATGAGAGAGAAGCAGGGCAGAGCTTTGTAAAGGTCTTAGTGAGGCTGACACCTCGTGCTCAGGAGCAAGTGCTCCGACTCCTCATTCCTCCCCCTGTCAGCATCGATAAGCCTCCCGTACCTGACGTGAGCTTTTATTGCCCTTGACTGCTCTCCATTTATACAAAGGTTAAATCTTCCCCTCTGTCTGTGCTTTAGAGCAATATGCTATTTAGAAAACAGTGCTTCCATTGAATGCAATAAAGGCAGGCGCATCTGGCGTAGTTGTCGGGGCTTTGGGGGTTTCTTTTATTCTATTTTTCTTCCCCTCGGCAATAGGTCATGCAGTAGGTGCAACTTAAACTTTTCATGTTCTGACATGCTACAATTACCCCTGCAGCAGGGGAGACCCAGGAGGATCAGCACAGTGCAAGTCTGCTGTATTTAGAGATCTGCCCATGGAAAAGGTGGGGGAAAAAAGTTATACCTTTTAAATGGCCTAATGGGTTTTGGTTTTTATGTTCCCAACTGCCAAGGGGACACATGTCAGGCAGCGGTGTCAAATGGCTCACTTGCCATCTAGGTGTGAATGGGGACTGTCTTGCTCTTCATTGCAATAGGACAGAAGACTTTGACTGGCATCTCTGGAAGAGAGAAAAATCCTTTTTGTACTTCCACAGCTCTTCCTTGGGCATAATCCCGAAAGGCCTGGGTTCGGTTACTGGTTGTGAAATGAACCTTTCTAGGTTTTCACAAGCACTATCCATGAGTGGAACTGCTATCCCAGTTAAAGTACAGTATTTCTGTTCAGGATGCACTGGTTCTGTGAGCCTGAACAGTTTGTTGTAGGAAGGGGTGTAGGACAGAACTTTTTTTAATCATTTCAAATTACCTCCTAGATGCCGGAATTATACCGTGGCTCTCCCTGCTCTAACAACACACTGTGTATGTACCTTTACTGCCATACTCTTTCCTTTTCAGCTCCCTGAAGCCTTTCTGCCCTGCTTCTTTTTCTTCCTGCAGGAAACAGGATCTTCAGAGGGTTTTCTGAAAGCTCTTTGTAATATTAGTGAACATGTACAGGAAAACCCTCAGGTTATGTTCAACTCCTGGTATCCTTCACTTTAGATTTAAGAAATTCCCTTAAATTCTCATTAGTGAAGACCTTCTCATTCCTATAAAAGTTTAAAGAAAATCTTTGTCTCATCAGAGATTTAACACAGCTTCTCAGCGTGGCTGAAGAAAGCAGATTCTTTGTGCTTCTCTGTTCATTCTGGAGCAAAGACAATTGTTACAAAAATGTGTCTTTATTGATGTGACCCCCGGGTTCCCTCATCACTTTTCGACTTATTACCTTTTCCTCTCTGCTGCTTTCTGCAAATCTTTTAATTGATGGGAGGGGAAAGGCAGGTTTTGATTAAACACTGATGAATCCAGGCAGGATTACTTCATTTCCCTGGGCACCGTGTGAGCTGGGACTGGCAGAGCACACTCTGTGTTCCTGCTGCTTTCTCACCTCATCTGCCCCCCTCTACAACAGGAGTGGTTTAGTCATGTATTTTTAAGCAGAGTGGCATGAAAAAGAGAGTTTAGGTATCTGTGTGCAGCAAAGTTTGTCAAACTTTTTTCTTTGTGAATTTAAAACTTGTCTTTTTCAAGTTCTCACTTCATGAAACTGAGTTATGCTAGAAGTTTAGAAACTTTCTCACACATAATTAAGATAAGAAGCCAAGAAACTTATATCACAATGAAAACAGAATAAAAGAGTGAGAATTTAACTGTTATTGTTTTGGAAAGCCCACAGCTTCCATTAGAGAAGTTTAGGGGGTGCTTTATGCAATGTTCAGGTTCTGGAGTGAATCTTACAATTCAGATTCTACTAAAAAGTAAAATGGGGGGGGAGGACAATGTTCTGTGTAGCCTCTGTTATTCCTGAGCTGACAGCTGCCTTCCCCACCATCTTGGGGGCTTGGTAATTAACTCCTATAGTGGACTCCTTTTCTTTTTATTCTTTTTCCTTTCTTTCTACCTTCTTCTATCTTCTTTTTCTTTTTTTTTTCTTTTTTTTAAAACTCTTTTCTTCTGTATTTTTCCTTTCTCTTCCTTTCTCTTTTATTTCCCATTTTTCTTCTCCTCCTCCCTCTCCTGAAACAACTGTCAATCTAAAGCAACAAGCATCCCATCCACCACCCTGTGGTTCCTGCCTTGCCTAAAAAACCAAAAAAAGGCTTAGATGTGGCTTCAATGAATTTAAACCCAACACACACAAAATTAGTGCCCCCAGCATCAGCATTACTGTGGCTGCCCAGTCTCCTCGAATCCATGGCTGTGACTTGTGGGCTGTCTCAGACCACTTTTAACAATTTGGGATCTTAAACAGCTCTTGTTTAGCACCCATTAACTGACCTTTCACAGATGATGTGAAGTTAAATCTTCCTGAAAAGTCAGCGTTAACCTGTCTGAATTTGCTACCAAATAGCTGAGTATTTTGAAACATCATTGGAAACCTCAAATGTGTTATGCTGCCAGAATTATAGAAATGGTCAGAATTTAAAACTGTGCTTGTTCACAGATTTATGATGAACTCGGTTTTGAGTTTCAATCAAATCATGATAGTTTAAGCTAAAGAAAGAGAAAAAATGATGGCAGGGTTTTGGGAGAGAGAGGGAGAATTTTGAAGACTCCTCAGAACACAGAATGCTGGAAGAAATCCCACTAATGAGAAGTGCAGGTACGCTGTTCTCAATGAATAATGTATCAAAAAGAACCAGTGCTTTTCACATTGCCTTATAAATAATGGGGTTTATCACGTGTGGGGCCCATCCACAGATAAATAAATCAGTGCATGGTTAAGGAGCTGGTGCAGAGTTCCAAATGCAGAGTTTTGCATTATAAAAATCAACTTTCATTAGCTGTGGAAAAGTGACCTCTCCATACAGGCAACAGTAATTTTGATGGCAAAAATCCCCTAAGATGCAAAAGATGCTAAATACTGTAGCATTAGTAGCACAATCTCCCACAAATTGATTTGCTTTTTTTTAATCCTGGGGGTTTTTTTTCAGTTTTGCCTAAAAGTGAAGATGGATTTCTGGTTTTGTGCTTTATTCTTGTATTAAACATGATATAACTTAAGTGTGCTACAACTGTGTTCAAATGTGCCAGTTATTTTTCATATAAATTCCAAAATACTTACAAAATGAAGTTATTTTGCTGGGCTTAGTCACTGGAGGTTGGCTGTTGGTAGCTTTTTGTTAGTGACACAGATATTTAACACTCATTTTTCTTATGGAATTTCTCTCCATTCCATCAGATCTTATTTATTTACATAGACCCATTATAAAATTATGTAGAACATGAAAGTTTCTAAGGGCCTTGTTCCCTTAATTAAACAATTAACTTGCCATTTTGGATTTGATCAAGAAATGATTGAACATGACAGACTGTCTCCCCTCTGGAGCACATAACTGTGTCAGGGTCAATCATGTTTCCTTTGGAGTCAGAGGGAAAGGGGCTTGCTCATAAATTAGAACCTGCTCCTGATTTACAGCAGTAAATACCATACATAACTGATTTTGTAATGTTCTTATAAGATTAAAAAAAACAATCCATAGATAATTTAATATGTCAGCAAGGTGGTTATTTAAAAATCAAATTACAACAAAGCTGAGAAGGCCTGTCAGCTGGGTGAGTTTTTTCTATGATTTAAGGAAATGAGAAAATAGTAACTAACATGGAAGAGCCTAGACAGAGGGATGGAGCTGTAAATCCTCGTGCTTCACCTCAGGATCCAAGATGTGCTTGGCCTTAGGCCCTGCCTTGTGGGAAGGGTGGGGTTGCTGTTGATGTTTTGGAGACTGTGGAGGAAAGGATTTCCAGCCTGGCTACCTCTCCTAGCCCTGAGGAGTGCTCTGCCCATGGGATGTAATACAGCCAGGTGCTTTCTTGTACCTGAAAGCGAGTTTGTCACCAGTGCTGCTCTGCTGGCCTCTGTCTGTCAGCAACAAGAGGTCACAGAAAGCAGCATTAGAACCAAGCAGTGCAAAGCACCAGAGCACTTAGGAATTTGCCACCTCACACAATTTATGTGGAAAGCAATTGCTAAGCATCCTGTGGATAATTTGCTTTTTTCTTGCTGCAACTTCCTGCTGCTGAAGGCATTGTTGATTTTATTCCCGATTTTATTATAACTTAACTTTATTATGGTTTTAGACTATTTGCTAGAAATAAACATCTTCCTTATGCACTACACTGAAATGAATAAATTTTAATGGTGCTTTTACCAGAAACCCAAGACTCTCTGCAGCCACTTCTGCTCTGCTGAAAAGAACACCCATCATATTGGCAGTTGTCCATAAGATGTTTGCAGAAACTGAGTGATTTGCATATTGGAAACTGTTCATTGATACATTAAATAACATTTTATTGTGGACATCTGGTCTGCTAAAAATCTGCCAAAGTTTGTATCAGATAACTGCAGCAATTCAGATTTATAGAAGGAATCTGTTCTGAAAATATGTTAAAATACTGCCCCTCTTTCATTCCTAGCTTTTGGACACTGTTGTGCAAAAGCTGTTCTTGTTAAAAGTCTGAGTCTTCCCTGCAGAACAGCTTCTTGTGTTTGTTCCTAGGAACCTAATAAAGAACAAAGAACTTTCTGCATCTCCATTTATGATTTCAGTTATATCCAAAGCAAAGAACGAGCCCGTGCTCAAATATGTTAGGGCTAAACATAATAAATAAAAATTAACTTTCCAGCTAAGCCAATCTATGGCTGTGTACTCTGTAAAATGACTAAACTGAAAACATATGCTTGAGCCTGCCTACAACATCTGTAGGTTCTGTAGGAGTAATTTAAATCCACTCTCTTTAATTCTAATATTCATTAGATGAGACTTGTGCATTTTACATTAGAATGGATTAATGACTCGTTTCGCCAATTTATTTATTTTAGGTGAAATTCAGTGGACTGTTCTTTTATGAGAATAAAAATGTGACTCAGGTCAAGAGAGAGAATGCTTGCCTTTTTTTTTAATGTTGATGTTTGATGTACTTCTAGTTGAGGCCAGTTTCAGTATGTGTTACTACATCCACGCTGAATTGTATTTTGACATGTCACTGTCAAAGGGCTCAGGCTTCCTGTCAATTGGGCTGTATAGAGCAGTAATTAATTCTGTTATAGAAGTGTCAGTGGCTGAGAAATCCTTGAGCTGGAGCTCAGCCTCTGCACTGTCTGTGTTTGACTGGCACCAGCTTCCCTCTAATAACAGGGAAAGGATGCTGGCTCTGTGTGGCTTTTGGAGAGCACAGTGCAAGTTGCACTATTGACAAGGAGCAAAAGGCCAAGCCCTGCTTTGATATACACAAAATAAATGTGTTACCTTAATGGGGTGAAAATCCCCACATTTTATACATTGCTGGGAGAGACCCAGCATAATGAGCACTAATGTGGTTTCAGCCTGAGGGTCCACTGTGTGATTCTTTAATGTAAATCTGGTTTCTGACAGGAGCCTTTTCTGCCTGAACCCTTTCAGACCTGCCCTGACAGTGGACAGGAGCCCTGGTGCAGAGTCAGCCCTTGGAATGGTTATTTCATGAAGCCATGCCCAAGCTCCAAAATGACCCTTTGCTTGGGGTAGGTGTTGCATGACTTGGGATTCTCACCCTTTTGCCACCTTAATTATAGTTCTCTGACAATTTTTCACCTTCCCTGATGAAAATTATCCCATTTAAGTATTGCATGAATATGTTGAGTAACTGAGGTACAGGTGGTGATAGGAATTTCAAAACCAGTCTGGGTTGTTTCCACTCCATTTTTGTGACATTTAAAAGGATGGCACCAGAAACACAAAATGGCCAATGCTACATGTTTTAAAAACATGTCATTTAATCACCCCTCAGACAGCAAACATGGCTGAAAGAATCCTAACTAGAACTGTGCAAACTATTTAAAACACTGGCCAGACACGGTGTCAAGTTATTTCAGCGTTATTTCGGTTTGAACCTTTCCATGTGTTCTCTAACAAAGTGTCAGTGGTGAGAAAACTTACAGCCTATTTCAGGAAAAGCCAGGCTGATCTCTGACTCTCTAGGAAAGCCATTGACAAACAAATATTTTCTTTCTTTTTTTCTCTTTTTGGTAGGCTGTTTCTGCCTCCATCACGTTAAATGTTCTTTTTACTCAGGAGCAGTTTATTGTATGCCAGTAGCAGTGCTCTGAGCTTAATTTTTTTCTAAATTAACCACTTTTGTGAATATCCCATTGAAAAAGGAATTAAGGTGTGAGGAAAAGAGCTATGGGTTCTTTTTCTGATTTGAAGTTGGTTTTAATTTTTCCTTTGGTTGGGATTTATTTTACTTTTTGGGGGGAGTGGGGGAATGCTTTGTTGTTGTTTGTTTTAATTTTTTTATTGTGTTTTGGGTTTTATGGTATCTTTTCTGGTTTTGTCTTTTGTTCTTTTCTTGGTAAGGTTTTTTTGGTTGTTTTTGTTTTGGGGTGGGGTTTTTTTGGTTGGGTTTTTTTGTTCATTTGGGGGTTTTGGTTGTGGGTTTTTTTGTTTTGTTTATTTGGGTTTTTTTGTTTGGTTGGGGGTTTTTTGGGGTTTTTTTTTTGTTTGTTTAAATCTGATCGACCCAACTCTCACTAGTCAAATGTGCTCTGATAAAATGCCCTTAGCAAGGGAACATTTTCAGTACAAGCACATCTTTCTGATCTTAAAAGCGGAATTCCTTGAACTTTAGGCAGAAAAGTGGCTTAATTTGCCTTTTTGATCAGAAATAAGCAGTAGCATCGCATTTTGCTGGATGCAGGTTGATGGTAACTAGGAGAGAAATGCCATCTTGCTTCCTGAGATACTTCTGGCATGTGAGGCATAAGGCGGAGTGGATCTTATTTTTCAGCAATGGCAGATGTAAATCTTGGTTTGGGAATAATCAGTACCCTGCTCAGTCTTTGCTTTTTTATTTTTCCTTGTACTGAAACATTTCATTAGTAGTATGTCACTTGTTGTTCCACTGCTAGACTATTTTGGGTTCTGATTTTCTTTCCTCCTCTTCTTTTTCTGGTCCTTAATTTGTTGTCTCTTTTTCAGTGTGGTGCTGTAGGCTTTCAGGATCTCATGATAGTTAAAATATTTACTGGAGAGTTATTTAAGTTTTCCAGCATGACTGAAGACATGCATTTTAATAATCTAGTTTTTCTTGTGCAGCTGGCTGATTTTTCTGCTTTTAGCTCCATGGCAGAGAAATGACTGTCATCACTGTGTCTCAGTCAAGGAGCTCCCAGAAACGAAGACCTGCAAACTCATTCCTCTGGGACACGTGCAGGAGGAGAGTAGAACTCTGTTGTATCGCAGACTGTGCACACCATTGCTGGTTTTTCCTCCCAAGGCCAGGGTAGGTGAAAATCTTAATGTAGGCAGGAGGGTTGTTTCTGCCAGAGCATCTCCAGAAGGAGGGGAAAGCAGAAGGGACTGTGCTCACTTAGGAAGTTGAATAAGACTTGTACAGTGTGGTAGGAGCAGACTACCCAGGGCTCACATCCAGCAGCTTGCAACCGTGCTTTCATCCAGGACTGCTGGAGGCAGTTCAGTTGAAATAGCTCCTGAAAATACAGACATCTCCCAAACTACTTGTTTCAAATCTGCCTCCAGTAAAATTTACTCCCCACAGCTCCTATTACCTCTTCTAACTGGAGCTGCCTTACGTCCTCCTTGCCTCCAAGTATCTCACTGGGCATCACTGTTGATGTATCATCAAGGACAACGGAATGCTGTCTTGTGTATGAGCCCTGGGGAGCCTGGAGCCTCACAAAGACACTGTTTACAGCCTGTTCATGGATTCAGCACTGCTTTTCTGGTGCCAGGAGCTAAAACCTCCCATAATTTTAAAGTAAAATGAGATTTTGTTGGGTCAGTATATTCTTTAATCTAAACTTGATTCATTGATCAAGCTGGGGGTAAATCAAACAGTGAAATTTCCCTTAATAATATACCCTTGCCTTGGCAGTTTTGAACCTCAAAATCTGAACAGTGTGTGGAAAATTTGCCACAGCCTTTTGTATTTGATAACTGCATTGAGCCCCCATGCCGAGGACTCTTCTAAGTGAGGAGAGGAAAGGGTAGGATTTTACATTCAGCATGTGAAAGTGGGCTTTTTGTAACTGTTAATTCTGAAAGGTTTCAGGCTTAATGTAAGACTGCCATAGAGTGGTGAGTTTGTTCTTCACATTAAATTCTACTGCAAGCTATGCAAGGGCAGTCACAAATTTTCCAACAGCAAGTTTTCCCATCACAAAATAGCAATTCATTGAATTACAATATGTGTTGGGACAGGGTTGAATGGTTAAGACACGGCTTTCTGTGCTCCTCTTTTCTCAGAGGAAGTAGCCCTTGAGATCCCGATGTCAGGCAGCTGTTACACAGGCTCTGAGCTCAGCAAGCATTTCCAATCTTCATTCTCCCACTCCCTCTTCCCCCTCCACTGAAATTGTGCTCCCTGTTCACAATATTGCTGAGCTGTCTGTAATGATAAATGATGTGCCTTTCTTTAAATTTCCTTTCTGCTCAGTACTAGATATTGGCCGGCTTGGATGTGTGTTCTGGGTGGATAAATTACTTTGGCAAGTCATAGAGAATTTATGCACGTGGCAACAGATGGACCCTGTGTGCTAGAATTTTTTTTCTGTTGTTCTAATTACGTAACTTGATTTTACCTGAGGCAATTATATTTTCATGAGCAAAGATCGGTTGATGGTTTTGGGGGGTTTTGTTTGGGTTTTTTTTTTTTTTGTTTGGCTTTTTCCCTTTCAGTTTGGTTTTTATTTGGTGTGAAATATGAACCTCTATGCTGAAAGAAATTTTGGTCTCAAACCTTGTTATAGGCCAAAGTAAAACTGGGCCATTACTCAGCTGCACATCAGCCTTTAGTGAGCATCGATCTTTTCACATGCATGACTTGTGTTGTCAAGTGGATCTTCAGAGAACAGTCCTGGGTTTGTTTCTTGACGAGGGTTACTGGTGTATGGTAAAGATAATTGTACAGAACATTCGGGAGGAATTCAAAATGTCTGCAACTAGGCCATTCCCAGAAATGAAAATGTTGTTCCTAATTTAGAAAGTAGTCTACCTTTGACAGTCAGAGAGGAGCTTTCCTTATTTCATCCTCTTGCTGTGCTTTTGTTTCAAAGGAGTGATGAAAGTAGAGTTTCCTGTAGAAAAGCAAATTTCAGACTAGAGGACAAGCTGAGGAATGGATCCAGGACTCAGCTTCCACTGAACTGCTGACACTTCTGTCACTTCTGTCTTTGTCATTGCTCAGACTATGTCCTCAGTTGTGGCTTGGTGAATATTTTCTTGCAGCTAGCTCTAAGGATCCTTTTGGATAAAGCTGCTGCTCTTTCTGTTAGGATTCTGTAGTTGGTACTTACACAAATAATTGAAATAACTTTTAACAAAACACAAACAGATGCTTTGTTTACAAGTTGGGACTGGTTAGGACTTCCAAAAAGCATTAAATTTTCTTCTAAATCCTGAGAGAACACAGGAAGCATAGCTGAAGATGGAAAAGGGAATAGAGAGTTGGGTTGTTTCTTTAGTCCACCGTTTATGTTTTACTCTCTCGCCAGGCTAAAATATATGCACTGGAGGTGAAGGCTGAGGGTAGAAAATCACATTTCTCTAGGATAATCCTAAGGATAGGTTAGGGTGCCAAGCCCGTGGTTGGGGTCTGGTTTGGTGGGAGTCCCCAGGGGCAGGCACAGGAGGAGCTCAGGAAGTGCTCAAGGACTGATGGTCTGAGTTAAAGGTGGTAAGTGCCAGCATCTGACAGCTCTCCTCACAGCTCCTCTCTCAGCTCTTCTCTCAGTGCTTCTCACAGCTCCTCTCACAGCACTCGGAGCTGCCCTGGCAGCAGCAGTCCCCAAAGCACTGCCCTCGGGGCTCTGACACAAACTCCTCCTGTGCCAGTGCCCTCTGTGTCATCTTCTAGTGTTGGAACATGGCTTAAGGACCTTGGGCCCTTGCTCTGCAAGCCCTTGAAGAAATGCTCTGCTAAACAAAGCCAGCTGAGCATTTCCCTACATCTACACAAAACAGCAAAAAATTCAATCCACGCATTGCAAGTGGTAGCAGTTTTCTGCCTCTTTTTTTTTTCCATTTCCCCAGTAAATATTCTATTCAAATACAAGGTATTATGCAAACATATTTCTGTCTGAGTAATATTTCTGTTATACCAGGATAGCGTGTGCCTGTAGCTCCCCCTCTCCTGAAATCCACAATTGCGACAACACAGTTTTTAATTCAAACAGTAAATCCCCACTCCTATAAATCCTTCCCTGCAGCTCCCCCCTCTCCTGAATAACAGTACTGTAAATAAGTGGCTGGTCTAAAAAAGAGTAGGTGGTGCATAATATTAAAAACAGTAACTTGTTGAGCAGAGCTATTTAAAAAAAAAAAAAAAAAAAAATCTGAGTGCCACATAATAAAGGTACTATCAGCAAATACCAGCCTAGCATCTCAGCTAGCTTTACTGGGCTGTGAGTTATTGCTGTGGTCAATAGATCTCTTTTCTGTAGCATTCTGCTTATGTAGGTGATAAATCTTACAGTCTTATGGGAATAGGGTCAGGCTTCTGCTACTCTGCCCCATTATTTTTCTCCTACATCATTTAGAAAACTGCTGGACTGGACCATTTTTGGTGCAGTGACTTTTTGCTCAGGTACATGGCAAATTTTATTGTGCATATTAAATTTTACCTCAGACCACATTTTAGCGTCCAGCTTGATAGAAGGTGAAACAGAAATAAAATCTTAAGCAAAAGATCAAATAAACATGAGAAGCAGAAAAAAAATGTTATTTTCAATTATGTTTTTAAGATGTAAAGTATGAAAAGAAAAAAAAAGTTTTTATTTTGGTCATAAGGGTCCTTTTTGAATATATTTTCAAAACTGGAGAATGAATAATCCAGGAGTGGCATTCAATCAGAGACATTTTTAGTAATTCTGTAAGCCCTGGGAATATTTTAAGTAATGGTCAGTTTGACATTCTTGCTGTTAAAGAGAGAAGAGAATGAGGTGACGTTAGGCACTGGTGGACAAAGCATTGGAATAATTCATGATTTTGGTGGCACCTCAGCAGAGCCACCTGCCAGGAACCACAGCTTCTCCCTGGCTCTCCTGTGTGTTCCCTCATTCCTATGGAGCCTGAGGGGTGTGCTCCTGCCCTGTGGGAGCAGACAGTGGGAAGAGTGAGGAGGAGTGTGGTTTGCTTGTAACCGCTGCTGTGGGTGGGCAAAGACCCTTCTGTGTTGTCCATGTTCAAGCAAAAGGACAGGACAGAGCCAGCAGAGCCAAGGTGTGAAGGGCACATGTTGGTGCCACACACACCTCCAGCTGCCTTTACCACCCGGTGGCTTTAGCATCTTGTTGGTATCAATAATTCTGAGTTACATGCCTGATGCCACAATAAAACATCACCCTCCAAGGTGCATGAGGGCAGCACGTCCCTGCAGAATCACCAGGAGACATAGCTGGCCAAGTGTCTTTATTATTTATTTATTCTTTGGCCACACGTGCTGCACCAGAATGCGGAGTTGCCTTTATGGAAGCTTGTTTGAGAGGGCAAGGACTGCTTTTATTTCAAACTGTTAAGTCTGAAGAGCACATAAGAACAGATCAAATAGATAACAAGGTGCTGAAAAAGGATGGGAATAGTCTGTGTGGTACTTGGATGGCAAAGCAGTAAACTTTTGCAAGAAAGTATCAGCCCAGACATTGGGAAACCCCCTAATTTTCAGGATAAAGAAGCAATGAAATAGATTACCAGTCAGGAATTCTCTGTCACTACAAGTCCTAAAGGAAAAGAAAATATCAGGGAGAAATGGTGTGCTTGCAGGATCGAACCCTGTTTTCTTTGGATGTCCATGATATCCGTAAATCTTTGTTTACTGAGTGTAGTTTGTTAATGCTGAGAAGTCAGTTCAAGCAGCTTTGATGATTCTTCTTCTACTCCCTGTGTCAAACAAATATTTTCCCTTTCTGACTAGATTTCTTCCTCACAGATTTTGCTGTTCCCTGGGCCTTCCAGGAAAGTCCTCTCCTGTGCTCTTTAGTCTTCCACTCCACAGTGCTTTGGTAGTGACAGTTGAGCTTGGAGAGGACAAGTACTTCTGTTAGCAGTCCTTTTGTTGGTACCTGCAGTAAACCCTTCAGATGCCTGCAGGAAAGCTCTGTGGATGTCACAACAGGTCTTTGATCACATCTTTGTTCATTAGTCCCCTGTGCCAGTCTGCCTCTTGGGTTAGAGGCAGTTGAGGAGCAGCTGTTCAGCTGTGGGAGAACTTGTCAGCCACTGTTTCCATAAAGGAAAGATAAATAGCTGTTATGCCACTGGATGAGCCATCTGTTAGTTTCACTGAAGAAAAGAAGTTCATGAACTTGCTGTTGGGTTTTTTATGTTTTTGTTTTTAATTTTGGACCTGTTGAATGAAAGTTTTTAGGTTGTTGGTGTTTAGCTGTTATCTGTGAAACCTTCCTTCACCTAAAGCCCTGTGTGTGATCTTTATGGAGCATTATTAAGTGTGAGGGCTTCCTTTACATGATTGCTGCTTGTTAACCCTTTTTTGCTACTATTGGGATGGGAAGGCACACACCCAAGTGATAAATCCTCATATAGAAAATGTGCAGCAGTCTTGGGTTTTGGACTTTGCTTGACCATGATGAAAAAAACATTTGTTACCCAATTTTGCAGAGCACTGACTGCATGAGAGCTGTTCTCTGTGTGCTAATGTGAAATAAAAGTCTTGGCTGTGAAAATAGCTGCCCAACCAGAAAATAAAGGAGTGCACCACAGTACTCTAACCTAGTTTCCATTTATTTTAAAATTGAATAAACAACATACAATGAACAAAGTTTTCTCAGTACACAAAATGGTCTTGTATTTTAGGGTCTAATAAAGGCAAGACCAAAACACAACAGGATTTGCTGTAGTATTGTTAGAGAGTAGAGTAGTTCTGATAGGATTATAGGAAAATTGGACTGGGTCTGTGTGGTGAAGTGGTCTCCAGCAGCTTTGGAAATGTCCCATAGCATAAATTGTTTAAGTCTGTATCAGACTGGTGGTGTCCACAAGCAGAAGCCCTGCTTTGTGCATAAGGGCTAAGCATGCACCTTCAGCTTGCTTCCTTACAGGAATCATTTGGCATTTGCCATACACAGGTGTAATCCCATGTAGTAAGAAATGAAAATGCCAGGAGTTGTACTGCCACTTCCCAATGCTGCTCCATCCCACTGGCACTTTTAACCACATGTCAAAAGATGCTCAATTTTATAGCAGTAGCATTTACTTTGTAGTCCTAAATGGATTTTTGTTTAGGAAACCTCTGCTTACACTCACTGTAGCACAGAGCTGTGGAAACTGAAGTTGTCATTAAAACTGGAAAGACTCTGACTGGAAATAAATCATAGCTGTAACAACAAGGCTCCCTAACTGTTCAAGCACTCCTATCACTTCACAGAGCTGGTCAGTTTTTCCATGTGGGTACCCAGTAGATGGCCTGTTTTAATCAAAACCAAGTTATTAAGCCCCAGTGTAGGAGCAACTGGTGAAAAATATTTGACATGGCTTATGAAAGGTCAGGCTGAAATGGTCTAATGATGCCTTTTGGTCTTAATAAGTGTGTATCTTCTTTCAGAGTTTCTTCTTACATAAGAGCAATGCTGCTGGTGAAGGGTCTAGAGCACAAGTTTAATGAGGAGTAGCTGAGCAGGCTGGGGTTCTTTAGCCTGGAGAAAAGGAGGCTGGGGGAGACCTTATCACTCCCCAAAACTCCCTACAGGAGGTGGTAGGTGAGGTGTAGGTCTGACTCATGTACCAAGTAGCAAGTGATAGGACAAGAGGAAATGGCCTCAAGGTTTGCCTGGGGAGGTTTAGATTGGTTATTAGGAAATATTCCATCCTTGAACAGGTTATCAATCTTTGGCACAGGCTGGAGAACTCCAGAGAGGAGTGGAGATGTCATCCCTGCAGGGTTTTAAAAGATGTGTAGATGTGAGACATGGGTTTGTGATGACCTTGGCAATGCTGGGGCAGCAGCTGGGCTCGTGGTCTCAGAGGGCTTTTCCAACCTGAAGGAATCTGTGATTCTGTGATCATTTTCACAGAAGGTTCTGGGCTGTGAAGGAGCATGGAGACAGGAACATGAGAGAGGGATTGTCTTCAAATTCTGAGGTCTGATCCTGTGAAATCAGTTGGTAACATGCTAAAAAAAAACAAAACAAAACCAAATAAATACTTTTGGCTCTACCTTCAGTAAACCCAAATACAGTATAATCACTCCTTAAACATGAGCTTGGATTTAGGCCCCTAATGTGGTGTTGATCTTGCCTCTTTCCAACCTAGAACTCCATCCATGTGCACATCACTGCCACTTGTGATGTGAAACTCTCAGAAATGACAAAACCTGGAGAATGCCTTGTGTAGGGCACTGGAAAGATTGACCTATCACTGGCCCCACTCCTAATGCTGTGCAATTGGAAAAAGATTTCTCTTTGAGCTGGCTCTTGCCTTGACTGGTAGAGGAAGTCATCTCTGTGCCTGGCTGTCCCCAGCCACACACATGGAACTGGAATGCAGATTTCCCTTGATTGCCTGAAGGATGTACCAGGTTCTGAGCCAGAGGTTCTACCTTTTGCTGCACTGTTTTGGCTTTTCTTTCCTTTGGAAAGTGATCCTCTAGGTTTTGTGGTTCTTCCCTATGCAGGCAGGATTAGAGTGAAGACAAAAAAAAGCTTCTTAAAATTTTCCAACATTGACCAGTGATTCTTAGTTTGTGACCTTGCAGTTTATTGTATGCAGGAAAGAACACAGCGTTGAAAAGGATAATGCTTAAAATAATGAGAATTTCAAGTAAAAGAATATCTAAAATTCTCTGAGATTTTCTGTCTGAGAATACCATACCATATAAATACCATAACATATAAAGAATTTCAGATGCTTTGCACTGGCGATTTTGAATCCTGAATGACAGAGCTGACATTCTGACTTCTTCCTTTTCCTCCACTCAGAAACCCTGAGCTAAGATCACACAAACACAGGTTTGTTTTGTTTCATGCGTTTGCAGTGTCTCGCAAGTATGAAAACAACAATAAACACAAAGTCAGGAAACAGCTGGTTAAATTAACTAGATCTGTTGCGCCTGTGTCAGATGTTTCATCAATCCTAAGGGTAGGAATGCTGTCAAAGACTATCAACCAGCTCCTGGACAATGCAGGGAAGCAGATTGTCTATAACTATAGATGGCAATGGAATAGTAAATCCTTAATTACCTGGATTATAATGGACATATTGAGAACAATGAGCAATTGTTCTCAATATATTCCTTATAATCTTTATAAAAACTGGTCTAATAGCACAGTATGAATCATAGATCATTTACTTATTCTAGTGTCTCCAGATTTTTTTTAATGGTTTATGAAAATATCATAATGAACAGACAAGTCACATATAAAGCATATCTAAGAATCCAAATTTTCCATGTCAGGAAATCCTATCAAAAATGTGATTAAACTAAAAATAAAACTAATAATGCTGGTCCTTGGCCTACTTCTGTCCCCGGGGCTTCAATTTAGTTATATGTTAAAACTGGTCTTCTGAAAGATTCTTATATTCATTTTGACATCTAGTGGAATGAAAATTTGGAAGGTATAAAAGTGGGTTGTTTTTTTTTTTCCCTTTTCCAGTGCAAAATTCCATCCTGGTTCTTTAAGAAGCAATGCAGCTTTAGATATTGGTTTTATAGAGTCACATTTAATGATCTGCTCTGACTTTGGAAAACAAAGAATTCCTGTAACATAAATTTGAGCACTCTTGTTTTTCTTGAGGCTACATTAATTTCTCTAGAGAATGTCTGCATCTAAATGATGGTCAGATATTGTCAGGATGCTTAGGATTTTTTTTTTTTTCTTTCCTGTCACTATCTTGGACTACGGAAATACTCTAAACTGAGTAAATAACTTAGACCTATAAACCAATAAAATTTATTCTGCTGATGTAAGTGAAAAGATACCAGAATTTTACAGTTTATTTTAGTAATCTGTTGTAGTCTTTGATATCATGGGATAGCTTTTAACCTCTGAAAGCATTCCTTTGAGATTACTGGTCTTGCTCCTCCTCAATTACGTGTAATTTCTTGGGAAGTGTATGAACAGCCTCACAAAACATTAGAAAAATAACTAAAATGGGTATTATTGGTTTCACTCACTGACCATAAGAAGTGCAAATATGGAACATGAAGCTGAGACCCTGTGAATTAGTTTTACATCAAGAGAATTGGAAAAGGCACCATGAGACAAGAGACTCGTGGCAGGAAGTTCTCTGCTTGGTTCCTTTCCTAGGGGTGGCCTCAGTGAGCATTTTCAGCTCCAGAACACTGAGGACAGAAGTTTCTTGCTATTGTGCTTCAGTTTGGTGGTGTATAGGCCCTACTTGGTAAAAAATGTGCAGTTAAAATGCCTCCTGCAAGGCTGTCCAGAAAGAGTGAGGCATTTATGTGTACACTAATTATAGGCTGAAACTCTACCTCAGACTGGAAAGTGTCTTTTTCTTGTGGTGTAGCCTGTGGGCTATGGAGCTCATCTCAGGGCTGCGGTGATGAGAAAAAACACTTTGCTTCCCTATATGGACACTGTACTTAGTATTCAGTGGAACTGCTCTCTTTGTGACAAATTTATGTTGATACAGCATAAACTTCGGGTACAGATGTGTAGGTTGCTGGTTTAATGGTAAAACAAAAAGGCACAGATGAAACATTTTAACAAATAGCTCAGCATGGGGAAATGCAAGGAGGCTTTGTTGTTCTTTTAGCCTGCTGATTTCTTACAGGTACGGTGCAGTTGCAGTAGTGTGCTGCAGTAATAAAATTATTAAAGTTGTATAATCTAATGATTAGAAAAAATTCTTAAAGCGTTTTCATATCCCCGATACTTTCCTTCACATATATGTTTAATATTTCATCAAAAAGAGAAACAAAAAGTTTGTTCTACACGTGAAAAAGGAGTAAGGGTTAGCCCTTTTCAGCTATCTAGAGTAAAAACTGTTTGTTTCAAACTCTTTTTGAAGTTGGATCTTTCAAAATCTAATCTTCTAAGTGCTTGTCTCTGTTAATTGGGTGGGTACATAGATAGATACCACTGTGCAGTGGCATGAAATATATGAGAGAATTATAGAAATAAGCAAATTATGGATAAACTGATGAACCTTTGGGACTTTAAACACCCCTTGCAGGTGAAAATCCCAGGTTTTGTCTTTCATTGCCTTCTTTGAATGTTTTTTTTTTCTTTATCTGTAAGCTACTTGTGTGCAGAAGGAGATCAGAATGTTATCATAATTTTGAGGTTTTTCCTACTTATAAATAAATAATTGAGATTATTCTTAATGGAGCAGAATCTGTTTCCATTGAATTGTAATACAATACAGTAGAGTGAAAGCCCAAACAGATAGTCAACAGCAAAGTGTGGTCTTTAAGGTCTCAGACTCTGAGGAAGTTGCTTGATGAAAGCAGGACCTTGCCTTTGCCACGTTCTCCCTGATTTCTGAGGTTGGGGCTATGCTCAGCTTTCCTCAGGACAGCTGA